>JAZDUH010000269.1:22490000-22895000 GCA_036419115.1 Scarus forsteni
TAAACCTCTAGTGTTAAAATGTTTCTGTTGCAGAACATTTAGATACACAGGGGGAAAGACTTTGTCTGCTCTAAGACCATGGAAAAGGAAAAGTTGCCAATTTCAAGTGTAATGCTTATATTTAAGTATCAAGCACATAAATGTAATTCCAAATTTACTAAACTTGTTAAATTGTTGTCACACTGGAAGCCTTTTGAGGCTTAGAGGCAAGTGTTAACAGACAAAAAACCCCACTGAGATACATGTAACAGCATTTAACTACAAAAATATGAAAAAATATCAAAATATAGGCTGTTGGTTCATCTGGTCCAGTCCTACGACAGCAGTTATGTTAAATAGTGAAAACGGGGCTGTTAAAAAGTTTTAAAAAGAACCAGGACTCACTAAATAGATATAAATGAAGACGGAATATAAACAGACGATTCGGAGCAGCCAGGTATCAGCAGACAGAGAAGGTGAGCTCCAGTCGCCCAGGTGACACTTTACCTGCCCTCTTTGTGTGTCCTGAAGACTTTAACAACTCTAAAACTACCGAAACATTCTTAAACTTTGAGTATCTTGAAGTGGACTTACTAGTTCTTCGCAGTCGAATATAAAATGCTGAATCCTGTGTGCTCCTCGGTGTTTTGGGCGCTCTGTCACCGAACCATGTTTTCCTCCTCTTCCTGCTTCTCAGCCTCTGCTCGGCGGCTCCTCGGCGGCTCCCCGCCCTTCCTGCCCCCGCTGCCTTACCTGCTCTGCCCCGCTGAAACCTGCCGGACCGGTCCGACACGTCGAGGCGTTCAAACAACAGAAAGGAGGCTAAAAACAACGCGTGGCATTCAGGGGAGGAGGACGCTGGGATGAGCTGTGATGACGTGACGCAGCCGCAGGTACGGGGACGAAATTGAATCTTAATTAAAGCAGGTGGGCTGAACCGACCGAGAGGAAGCTGCTGCTGGCTGAGGATAAATCAACCTTTTCATTTAGGCCCGAATTCTCTCACCTTTAATTCCATAAATGACTTGATGCATTCAGACGTGATCTTGATCTTACACACTAATAAAAGGCTGTTGTAAGTTTTACAACAACTTACTGGCATCTTGTTGCCAGTAAGTTGTTGTAAATGTCTTTGCAGAAGTATTACTCTATTTTAATTTACAGCATAAGTCAGTATTTTCTGTAATAGTTTTACTACTGTGTTTTTGTTCAAGGGTTTTAACTCTTTCAATTTACAGCCTGATTACTGTATTTTCAAAAACTGTATTCCAACAGTTTTTTTTTTAATTTACAGTGTAATCATATTTTACTCTAGAACATTTTAAATGTATTTTACATTACAGTGAGCTTGCTGTATTTAATTTATGTTAATATAGTCTATCTTTATTTTAATGACCATTTATTAGGAAGATATAATTTTGTTAAACAAAGCTGTATGCATTACATTTTGACAAAGTACATTTACTCAACCATTTGTTTCGTTATAGACATTTAACAGATGCTAACTGCATATGTTGTTGTGAAATGCTGTTAATTATACAAGTATCAGTGTGTTTTCCCCCACCCCAAGTAATTTACTGTATAGAATTTTATCAGTAGATTGCTGTAAATATTTTTGTAAAATATTGTTACATTTACAAAAATCAGTTATAGTCTATGAATGTAGATGCTCTACACCAACAACCAGCACCACATGCACCCCCCAATTCCCAGAATGTAAATTTAAAATATCATATTACCTGCATTTTAATACTGAAACACTAACTGTCCCTGAAAACAAAGCTCTAAGTGGCTTTAAAAGTTTCTCCATATTTGACTTGAGAAGAAGTGGAAAAATCAAACAAAAACTTTCATAACCACTAAATGCTTGGTTCCTTTAAATTTAAAGGTGTAGTCAGCGATGTGGGAGAAAACAAGTGGAGAGGTTGTTTATAAACTAATTTAGACCCGCCTCTCCATTCATACCTCACCCCTGGCTCCACCCCTGAAAGCTGATGGACGTGCATCGTCATGGAAACGGCCGTAGAACCTGCGTAGCTGACCAACGTAGCTAAGGTAACCCCGACTCGTCAGACAACTCGACTGACATTATTGATAACATCACGACAACAGTACATTTTGGCAGATTAGACCATAAGATGAATGCCCGACAACTGTTACTGTTATGTTTAGCACCACAAAGCTAATGTTGCTTACCTATCCAGCAGAAAGACGGCAACCTCCGCGTCCGTTTTCAGGTCTTTCAATTGGCTGAGTTCCCTCCACCGTCGAAAAGCAACACCAATGTTGACCCGGGTCTTCGCTCATAGCCCTTCTTTTTCACTTTCTGCTCCTCTGACCTTTTCTTTTGGGCTGTTTTTCAGCCATTGCTACCGCACCTATTGAATCTCTCTCTTACGCTAACTGCGCACGCTACGCAACCTACGACTCCCCCTCCCCCCTCTGTCTGATCCGCGCATGAGTATGATCACCTCCTGGATGTGGGGGGGTGTACCCTGTTTTGGTGACTCGGCCCGAGCCACAGTATTTACCTGCTGAAATTCAGAGCCAAGGCTGTGTATAGAAACCAGACTTTTTTTCAACATGCTGTCAGTGGTGACATCTTGTGGATGGAGAGGAGAAATACGGAGATTTTGACAAATCGTGCATTAGATTAGAAGATTAGAAGATCGCTGACTACACCTATAAAACATGCCTTCAATTCTTTGTTTATCTCATTAAAATAAAAAAATTGACTCAATTTTTTAAAAATATATTAAAACTGATATTAAAGGCATTTACTTGAATAGTATTTATTCTCATAGGTAAATTATTGGTTATTCAAGCATCAAATTAAGACTCTCTCCCAAATTTTTTGCTCCCCATCAATTAAGAAAGTGATAATGTGCCCCTTGTGGTAGGAAACATTGCCCATCCCTGTCCCATATAGTGACATTTTATGTAATTATTTATATGTTTAACCTACTTAAGTTCTTTAGCTGATTTTTGGTCTCTTTTATCTCAGATGGAAGATTAACACCAAGCTTTTATGAAAGTTTTCACTGGACTAAAACAGAGTTAAAGAGGCTGATTTCTGAGTTGAGATTTTCTCCCACCAATCAGAGATAAACATGTAAGGTTGGCTTTCTCATGAGGGCCCTTGGAGAACGGCTGGCTGACTCTGAAGTCCTGAAGCACTACTAAGTTCCCTCCCATCTGCCTTTACATACATAAGAGGTCTCAAAATTCAAAACTTTAATGAATCACAAGGCCCCCAAAGGCTTCAGAGATACTACAGCTGAGCCGAGAGGTCATTAAATAGTAGAGGCTTTTTAAAATATATATATTTAACTTATAAACGTAACACTTGGTGTTTATGTGTTGTTGAATTAGGTTCGGGCAATATGACAATTATCTATGACAATTTTGTTTCTGGACACACCGATCACAGGGCCACACAGAGAGACAGACAGCCATACTCGCTCACACCTAAGAGCAATTTGGTGTCACCAGTCAACCTAAAGAGCATGTTTTTGGTCTGCTGGAGGAAGTGAGAGTGCCTGAGGAGAACCCACACATGCATGGGAGAACATGCAAACTTCACACAGAAAGGTGAAACTGGTGACCTTCTTGTTGTGAGGCTTGTGCATTACCTTCTCCGCCTCCATGCTACTATTTTGATATCCTCACAAAGAAAAACAAATAAACACTACTCTAACAATTCTCAAACTAAGTTTTGGTTTAATTTGATTGAGATATTGTTTGTCACAAAAGTAAGCTAAACTGCACTATAAGAATCAGAGAGCGTACTGTCATGTTGTTAAGATTAAATCCTCTTGTCATGATTTAAGGCTGATTGTGCCTGTGCAAACATTTTAGGAATATGAAGGATTCAGAGTCATGCAGAGCTTTACTTCTTTATGGGAAAATTAATCTATTGTTCTTGTGCCAAAACATTAAAAACAACTCAGTGCAAGTATATTGGTAAAAGGCAAAAGTAATGATCTACTTTAGAAGGTGGGAAAGGTCATATTTGGACATATGTGGTGCTAATGTTTCAGTCACATAACTGATGGTTGCAGTAAAGCTACTTTTATTTTTTAACAATGAGAAAGTTGGACCAGGACACAATAACAAATGTGAGGCCTAGTTGACTAAAGTGACAGGATTACTCCAAAAACAGTGAGAAAATGTGTGGGTTCTGTCCTCCAGGTCATGGTTATCCAAGGTTTCCTCTGACATGGGATCTGGACGTGTTGGTATTATTGAAGACAGTCCTCTTCCTCCTCCAAAAGCTGATGGGGCCTGGAGCTGGACTTATTATTGGCATGTAAACAGTGTCACTTTGGAGTCACGAGCCAGGAGATGTGGTCCTGTTTCCTGTTCTGTGGACATGGTTCAAAGCGTCCCAGTAGTCTTGGTCTGACCTGACTCTTCATGTTACAGAAGACTTCAACATCTCTAACAAAACTGATTTACTTCATTAGTGCTGCGCTGGACCCCTTTTGTCTCACTCCTTCATGGCATAGCTTTAACAAGGTATAGAAATATCCCTCAGAGATGTTGGTCCATATCTCCATGACAGCATCACACAGCTGTTGGACTTCCATGATAAGAATCTCCTGCTTCTCCACATCCCAAAGGTGCTCCATTGGATTGAGATCTGGTGACTGTGGCCGTCACTGGAGTTCAGTGAACTCACTGACATGTTGGAGAAAGCAGTGTGAGATGATCTGAACTTTGAGACATGGACCTGCTGAACGTCTTCGTCAGAAGATGGTCAAGGACTGTTGAAATCCAGCAGGATGTGTCCATGATTCCAGCAAGTCCTGACTCTTCCATCTGAATGTTACAGGAAAAATCCAGACTCTTCAAACCAAAAATAGTTTTCAATGATACATTGCACAGTTTTGATGAGCTCATATGAATTAAAGCCTCAGTTTCCTGTTCTGAGCCGACAGAATTGGCAGCGAGTGTGGTCTCCTGCTGCTGTAGACCATCAGCATCTGGATTCAATGTGTGAAGAATTCATTAATGTTTCCCTGAGTCACTTATTTATTAAATAAGTAGTTTTGTAGTTATTTTTGCCTATTTGTCATCTAGAGCCACTCAGACAATTCACCTCTGACCTCTGGCAACAACAAGGCAGACCAGCACTGCCACTTGCTGGATGTTTTTCTCTTCACCAGACTATTCTCTGTAAACATTATAGATGAATGGATATGAGGATCCTAGTAGATCATCAGTTTCCCCTTTTTTCTTCAACTTTATATTCACTATGTTTAACATTTAACATCATATAAAGATATGTTACGTACAGTACAGACACAGCACAGCATATTGCAATTAAGACTAGGTGAGGATTATATTGTCAGTTATTTAATTTTATTAACATGTAGTTAAATGAAGAACAAGTTTTCCCAACATACACTTGCTGCATAGAATTTAAACATTTAATGACATACAGTACACATACACACATAAAATGTGCATATATATGTATAGATAGATAGATAGATAGATAGATAGATAGATAGATAGATAGATAGATAGATAGATAGATAGATAGATAGAGATATTATTTATGCCAACACACATTTTATACAGTTGCAAGAAAAAGTATGTGACATACTATGTGTTGAATAAAATAAATTTTATTACCAATATATGCAGAAATCCAAGTAATCCCAAAGGGTTCAAATACTTTTTCATGCAGCTGTGGCAGGGTACACCCCGAACCAGTTACCAGTTGATTTCAGGGTGACACTGAGTGAAGAACAACCATTGATGCTCACAGTCACACCCAAGATCAATGTTCGAAGTCACCATTAAATCTACTGAGCATGTCTTTGGTCTATTGGAGGAAGTCAGAGTACCTGGAGAGTACCCACACATAGAGCTTCACACAAAAAGGACCTACCTGACAGTGTGAGTCGACCCAACAACATTTTTCTGTTAGGCACAGACTCTAATCTGATGCGACACCATGGAGCCATCATTTTAAAAGTACATTGTAACTCGTGGTAAAATAGTTGTTTAGTTTGGTTTGTTTTGTTTTGTGTTTTTTCTTGGACATACTCTCATAGTATGTACTGGTCACTTGTTATTCAAGAGACTTGACATTTCTCACAAACACTAGTCTCAGTATGAGAATCAGGATGGGAGGATTTTGGAAAGAGCAAGTCTTGAATCAGTAATTATACAATATTGTGAATCCATGCACTAGAGTTTTTTTTTTAAATACAGAAAATATCAAATTGTAATTTAATTGATTTGTGGAAAACTTTGTTCTAATCTTTTGAAAATTTTATACAACAGGAGTACATCTTCGTTGTGACGCAAATAGTCAGGGTTCATCGTACATCCTGTGAGGGGCAGTGAAAGTCATAGAAGGGTCCAATCTGCCAAATTCACTGTAGTAGAAGAAGAGAAGACCCCGCCCATCCGGTTATGCATCAGCCAATCACGAGTCGACATCCTGACTCACCTCACTCGAAAACAGGACAGCTAGTGTGCTAACACAGTGACAGAAGGCTAAAAACAAAACACATTTTTAATCATAATTCTGACCGGTCACTGTCTCTGAACATCAGCCACATAAGCAGCTCTCTCCTCCGCCTCAGACTGCACCATGGTCGGCGTTAAAGTCATCGGGTGTGACCCGGATTTCCAGCCGGAGCTAGCGGCCGCCGGCTCCAGGCTCGCCGTGGTGAAGTTCACAATGGCCGGGTAAGCTCCATCACTGGGCCCCGAGGCCGCGTCTGGAGACGGGGGTCCACTTTACGTTATGTCACTTTTTTTATGACATTAATGTGTCACTCAACTGCATAAGGGTGTTCTTACTGTTTTTATATCTGTAATTATTGACTGCCAATGTCAGGGAGGCTATGTTAGCATGCTAGCTGTCGAGGCTAACTAGCAGTACTGCTTGGAATGACATAGCAGATATTTCAGGTATTTGGCTGCTGTCGAGGTGTCAGACGGTTTAATGTCGTGATGACCAGAATGAACGAGATGTTCAACAGCTGTGCATTTTGGTCCCAACAATGAAATATGTGCTAACATAAACCTAATCTTAATGTTTTGATAGTATCAGTTTACAGGATAAAGTAGCCAGCATGTGTCTTGTTAGCCTGTGGTGTTTGTAATCTGATACAGTATGAGCTTTATGTGATTTAATCTGTTCAAACATTTGGACTGATAATCAGTGAAAAGAGGTGATAACTCTTTATTGTACATATAGATTTAAATTTGATGATGAGCTAAGTGAGCCCTTCAGAAACGATGACTAGATCAAAACCCAACCTCTGTTGATTTAACCACTGCTTTACACATTTGTTTTTAGTTAAACTGTGCGGTTTATCACACTGCAGGTATGGTTATTAAAAACAGAAGTAATGCCATTTTCCAGTTTTGTTTAACCCAAATATTTTCCAGTTCTTTCTCTTTTGTTTCTCCCCATTCTGCATCAACACAGTCCTGCATTCAGACCTCACTGGTCAGAGCAGCGCAGCAGATCTTCTCAGGACTGTTGTCTCAGAACCTCTGTTCTCAAAATATGTCACTTCAAGCACAAATTTGATCTTAGGAAAAAGTAAAAGGTTGAACACGCTGTAATCAAGCACTGTGATTGATTTATTGGCCAGAAACACCATACAAAGTGCTTGGGAATGGGGACAACCTCTTAAGAGCATATCCAGCAGGTGATTGGACAAATGTTCTGTCAATCGCATAAGCAATGGGCCGATAAAATAATAAGTAGGCAGGCACTACTGCAGTATAGAATGTGGTCTACTATGCAAAACAAGCATCCCCTCAAAACATGGCAGAAGTGGAGTGAAAATATCCTTGCTATAGTGAAGTTTTTAGTTCTGATATTTGTTTTTCGTTGGTGGCCGTCCCGCTTTGGGCGCACTATTATTGTAGATTAGAGCTTATCAGAATGGATCTGTCTTAATACAGACATTGAATTAGGCGGATCCAGCTGCAGTGCAAGGTCAGGGCTTGATCCCCAGGCCTTCCAGTTAAACTTTAGACAACTACCCAGACTAAGCCACCAACAGGCCAATAATTAATTGTAAGTAAGAATTATAGACACTTATATCAGGACTCGGACTTCAGCAAACTGTCGCATTTAGGGCATGGTTGGATTCTTTATCAAGCAAAGTGTTTACAGCAGAAATCCAGAGAAAATGCATGCACTTAAAACACCAAACTTATCTAGAAATGTATTTTAAAGTGCTTTTAAATGAAGAAGATTATTAATAAGTTGATCAATTGTTTCAGCGGAGTAAGAACAGCCCTCTCTTTTGTTTCCTCAGGTGTCCACCCTGTGTCAGAATAGCTCCAGCATTCACCATGTTGAGCACCAAGTATCCGCAGGTTGTCTTCCTGGAAGTAGATGTTCACGTCTGTCATGTGAGTTTGATTCACTGTTTTCTTCAAAGTTCAAATCCATGACATTATTGCCACACCTGAGAATAAAGGTTATAGAAGTAAAAATTCTTGCATTATTTACAAAAAAAAGTACAAATGCTACTACAGGTTTATGAGAGATTATATACAACAACTTCACCAGTGTTGAGCCAGAGAAATGTATTTTAAAAATTTTATGACCTCAGTAGAATATGTCACCCTGCATTGTCTTGGTTTGTTATTCATCCTGTTTTTGGACAGATATCAGGTTCAGCTTATTTTCAAGTTATGCTATGCGCACAAGGAATTTGACAAAATCTAACATCTGGTGCGAACATCTTAGCACAGAAATAGAGACAGAAGAATCATTGTAGAAGAAACAAACATATTGATTTAAAAAATAATAAAGCTAATATTAAAGTAAGACATTGGAGCTGACATAAACAAGCCTTCTTAGGGAGTGGTGAGGAGTAGAAAGATGCCAGCATACACATGCTCTATAAAATCTTAATGTATAACATAAAATATCTATATATTTATATCTATACATCTATCTATATGTATATCTATATGTATATATATATATATGTATGTGTGTGTGTGTGTGTGTGTGTGTGTATATATATATATATATATATATAGAGAGAGAGAGAGAGAGAGAGAGACATATATATATGTATGTGTGTGTGTGTGTATATCTATATATATATACATATATAGACATATATATAGACATATTTATATGTGTGTGTGTGTGTATATATGTATGTATATGTACATGTATGTGTGTGTGTGGGTTCAGAAAGTTGACTGTTTGACAGATTGACAGAAGTCTTCTTGATTGACGTTTCCTTCAGTTATTGACAGAGTTGAACTGTAGAAAGAAAAAAACCATATACAGTCTCTTGGCTACATAATTAAACAATTGTTTGTGCAAAACATAACAATAAAACAAACTAAAACACAAAAGAAACATGGATGGAGATTCTGCTCCATGAACAATGTTGTCCTGGTCAGCCATTAAACTAAAAACATCCGACTCATGTCTTGATTCTTACTAACCTGAGTTATTCTGATAGCCTGTTATAACATAAGCACACAAAGACAGAACAAGAGCTGCACCACCTGCTGGCCAAACTGAAAATAGCCTTACATACTGGTGGAGCTCATCACTGCTAGCACACTTCCCGTCTGACATCTTCAGGGTGTCACACTCGGCCCTTATTTTTTACAGTGTCTTTGTTGACTGTGCTTGGCAGAAAGAGTGCGGTGTCTGTTATGACCCCCCAGAGGCGATCTTCAATTCTACCTTTCTCACTTTACTAGCTTGACTGGGGAAGGTTTTGACAACCACCTCCATGGGCCAGTTAAACCTGAGAGTCCTTAAACAGCGCGGGGTTCCCTTCCTTCAGATTGGGTCGTTCTATGTGCCATTTCCTGTGTTCTTGAGTGTTCAGAAGTACTGGTTCTTCCACTGATGCCAGAAAACATTGGAAATATGTTGCACTTACCGCCACTGGCATTTCTGACTCTGAGTTGATTAGCTCAAAGGGTGCCTCATTTTCAGCTTTAGTCTTTGCTGACTTCAGAAAAAAGTCTGGTCCTTCAAGCCACATACTGGACTTCAGAGTGTGCATTGAACTGGAGGCTTTGGTTGGCTGAGTTGGCATCCATTGGAACATAGTTTCATTGTTTTGGCAGTAAGGACCGTCTGATCCTCGGCACACGGTTACTTGCATGAACATAGAACCTTCTGAATTCATTGCATATGTAACCCAAGACCACTTTAGTGTCAGTAAAGAACCTCACAGAATGGATCTGGATATCCATTTCTTCTGTGAGCATGTTTGGGATTTCCACAAAGAGAACAGCTGCACCAAGTTCAAGCCTTGGGATTGTCACCGTTGGTTGTGGTGCCAGCTTAGCCTCGCCAAACACAAATCCAAGTTCACTTTTGCAAATCTGCATCTGTAACTTTGATGCAGGCAACCGCCCCAATAGCTTTAATAGAGGCATCACTGACAATACAAAGTTCATTGCTTGTGGCGTTGCTCAGGGAGATGGAGGTGTACATTCTTTTAAGTCTGACCTGTTCTCGGTCCTTAAGGGAGGCTTTCCACTCACACCATTCTTTGAGCTTTTTTGCAGGGAGAGGATTGTCCCAGCCAAAGGCCTCTGTGGTAAGCTCTCTCAGTCTGCGATTACACGGGGACGAATACGGTCGGATCCGATACGTTTTCATTGAGTTTTGGCCTTGCATTTACATTAAAGCGCTTTGTGTTTTGAAAACGGGCTCCAGAGCGGAACGTTTTGCATACGCTCTCCATGCAGCTCCACGTAAATCCGAACAAGAGCGTTTCAGGGTGAAACGCTAACACCACCGCATGCACAGTACTCTTTCACATGAAGGCTGTGCACGCATACCAGGAACAACAACAACTTGAGCCGAGCAACGTGTGAGCCTCTTACCATGCTCGGTTTGTTATCCAGTCAAAACTATTCAGGCAAAGAAGAACTGTGCCAGAGTTCAACAGTGCTTAACAGTAAATAGATTACTTATTTAATAAATTTTGTGGTATCGGATGGTGCCTGGACTCCAGTTGCCACCGATACCGATGCCAGCCTTTTCGGCAGGCATCGGGGCAATTTCCAATACTGGAATCGAAATCTGAACAGCTGTAGTTATAGTATCCTCTCTACTACCTTCAAACATGTCATCTTCCTGCTTGAGTTGTTTAAATGTAGAATAAATGGGTGTCTTTTGAGCTTTGACTTAAACATGAAGAATTAATTCATCCTGTTGACGGAGCTGGTCTTTCACAAGTGCTTTAGTGCACTCTGTGACATAAAGTGACTGAGAAATGGGTGGACTAATGCTCTCTTCATCCTTTTCACTTGCTGTGACTTCATTTTGGCTACTGCAAGGGCTGCCTCTGCATCACATTGCTGGTGAAGCACATCTGATGTGGCTTCTAGACATGTTTCTTCTACCTTGAGTTCAGCTTGTTTAATTCTCATTTCAATTTCCTTTGAACAAATTGCCATGGAGATGGCCTTGGTTGCCGACATGGCGTTAAACCTCTATTCATCAATCCATCCCTTTGAGCAAATGCAGCTCTAGCTCATACTGCTTGAGCTTTAGCCCGTGCAGTTATTGCAGCGTTGCTAGCTGATGACATTTTGGAGCTCTTTGGTGACTTTGTTGCATGACTGCTGACCAACTGGCTATCATCATTTTCACTTCCTAGCTGAAACATAATTATCGTTCTGAGTGATAAGTTTTATAGAAGTATGATCAATAATAATCATGTAATATTTACATTAGCACTGAATAATACAACAGCATCAATTTAGAATTTATGAGTGATGTATTTTCAAGCTACTGGGCTAAAAATATTTCTCTTTCTCAGGCGACAGCAGCTGCTAACAGCATCACAGCCACACCATCATTCTTGTTCTTCAGAAACCGGGTACGAGTGGATACATATCAGGGTGCAGACGCTGCAGGTCTGGAGGAGAAAATCAAACAGCACACAGAGAATGACCCAGGAAACAGCGAGGACTCGGACATTCCAAAGGGATACGTGAGTTATTCTGTTCCTGCCAGTCCACTCTGAATCGTTCTTCTGTTTGTGTTTCTTGTCTCTGTGTCACTGTTTTCTCCAAAGTTATCAATATTATGGTTTGTTTGCCTGCACCGTTTTTGTAAAGAGAACATCTCAGAACTAAAGTTCTAGTTAAACTGATTCTCAGCATATGAAGCTGAAAATGTTATCGGGCATCAGTGGCGCAGTCTGCTCTGTCGATAGCTGGATGGTTGCAGGTTCAAGTCCAGCTCCAGCTGCCACATGGCGATGTGTCCTTGGGCAAGACATTTAACCCAAGTTATTTCCACTGCTGCATCAGTGGCGTGTAAATGGGTGTGAATCAGTGAGCGAATATGTAGGTGTGACCTGCTGTGTGAAGCTGTTTTGAGTCAATGGGACGAGAGGGGCCATTTACCATTTTTGTGTTGAGAGAACATCACGTAAACAGCAGTGTCAATTTTGATAGCACTTTTTGATTTAGTTGTAGTTAGAGTCTTCTGCCTGAATATCTTTTAGTTTAAGTCATAATTTAGTGATCTTAAATGTTTTAATTTGAGTCTAGTTTTAGTTGATCACAACTTCATAGTTGATGAAATCTTCTGTTAATTTAGTTGACTAAAATGTGAAATGTAAAGGGTAAGGCATTTTTTATGTTTCCTTGAATTTCTGAAGTCAAGTGTTACACTTGGATAAAACATCTTATAACCCTTTATTGAGGGCTAGTAAAGTTTGAAATGAACAGAAACAAATTTAACTTTTGTGTGAAATGTAATCACCTTTATTTGGCTACTTGACGGAGCATCTCAGTTACAATACCAGAATTGACAACAAACAGTGAACCTGCTCTACATGAATATATCAGTTCATGAAGAGTGTAACTCTGATTGGATCGCTCCCCACCATCATGCAGCTAAGGCAGCTGTGATTGGACGTCCCTCTTTACTCGTCCAGCCTTTCTACACAACCAAAGTAGCTGTGATTGGATATATTCCTAGCTCCTCCCTACTTTCTACATGATGAAATTTGGTCTGTGCTCTTGTTTCTATTAGTTACTGTCTATTTTTTGTCAGGGCAAAAAAGGTTGTTGACAAAAACTATGACAAAAATAATTAGCCGACAAAATTAACACTGGTAAGCGGTTCTTTTAGAAAGACTAGAGGGCAGAGTGTGTAAATGACGGAAATGGTAATGATTCAGTTGACCCAGAAGTTGATTTTGTCTTGTTCGTTTACAGATGGACCTCATGCCTTTTGTCAACAAAGCCGGCTGTGAGTGCCTCAACGAGAGCGATGACTGCGGCTTTGATAACTGCTTAATCAAAGATTCGACCTACCTGGAGTCTGACTGTGATGAACAGGTAGAAGACTTCACCCCATTAAGCTGTCCATGTCAATACAGTAAAAAGACGAGGAGACTGCAGATATTACCTTCACCAAAACATAAATATTTCTATCTCTGTGATGAATATTTCTCAGGTGTCCCAACTAACAAGTTTATCCTCATTATTCCATATCAGTAATCCATGTTAATCCAAGGTTGTTGATCAGTGTTGAATATTTTTCTAATAACTTTCACTTTTGATTTGCCAAGTTGCTGATAACCATCGCCTTCAACCAGCCGGTGAAGCTGTTCTCTATGAAGCTGCAGTCTTCAGACTTCAGTGAGTTTTTAAAATCCTGCTCTCTTACATTATGAACATTTAGATTTGAATCTGTTTCCATCTATGAAAAAGATTAAAAGACAATAAACACCCTGCTCTCCTTTTCTTTCTCCTTTCCTTTTTCCTTGGCTTCGCGTCAGCCCAAGCCCCTAAAGAGGTCAAAGTGTTCATAAACCTCCCTCGATCGATGGGCTTTGACGATGCAGAGCGTAGTGAAGCCACTCAGACCCTGGAGCTTTCAGAGGAGGACTACAAAGACGACTGTTTGATTCCTCTGCGCTACGTCAAGTTTCAGAACGTACAGAGTGTTACGGTAAGAACCAGATGAATAAAACAGCCCCTGCTCTGGGCTGGATAGCTCAGTATTACAACCATTTTAATCTGTTTAAGTGACACTTGTCTTTGCATATTTTGATTTTAGATCAACACTATTGCTTTTCAGGTCAATGAAAAAGGGAAAGGTTGTAACATTTTATATCCTAAAAGGAACAAAAAATGAAATGGCCTCTAAGATTTCTGTATAACAGAAGAGAAGGAAACCAATGTGGAGCTTTCCATGAAATAGAAGACTTGTCTCTTCTCTTTGGATTTTTGTTGTTGTCTTTTTGAATTCAGATCTTTTTTTTTGTCACATCACCTCTGATGTGCCTATTAGCAAGCTGAACCAAGACTAAAATGTGAAGTGGAGACTAGTTGTGGGATTAATGTCCATCCACATTGGGAGCATTACAAGCAGGATGTCTAATGTAGAATTCATGCCTCCTGTTCTTGGTACCGCGCTGCTGTATGACTTCCAAAACTCTTCTGCACTAAAACAATTTAGCTTTTCTTCCTGAAACCACCTCTGGAACAAAGTCTTTCTCTTGCTCATGACCAAACCTAGATACTCTTTCATTTTGATTTCCACTTGTGTTGGTGTATTTAATGACTCAACAGTTTTAGCACAGCTGAGCTTCACTTGTGTTTGTTTGAGGGGTGTACTGAGCACAAAAGTGCCCGTCACCAAAAAGAGAAGGTTTAAGCCATGAAGTTAAAGTACAATTGGACAAACAAAGGTAATACTTAACGTTTATCGTACATTGAAAAACATGTCATGTCAATTTTTTGTTTTGTTCTTTTGTTTTCACCATTTGGTCAATTAATTCTCTAAATTAATTTAATTAAATCATATAAATTAATTAACTTAAATTGTATAACATTTTATTACATTTTCATTTCAAGTCTCAAAGCGGAGCTCTCGTATAGTGTCATTCTTCCAAATAGAATACCAACAGTCAACATTAAATTTCAGGATGGTTTATTAAAATTAACATTGTTTTGGGTCGGATCCTCCTCTGGTCTGAAGCTACCAGGGAGCATGGGGGACTTTTGGTCCACACTCAACCCAGCGAGATGGATCCAGTGAGATGATGTTCTGACGTGAGCTGGTCCTGGTTATTCTCGGGAGAGAGGTGCTATCTTAGATTGGACTTTAACCGGTTCTGCTGTCCGGTGAAGCTGGAGCTTGGAGGTCTCGATTAGATGAAGGAAGAAAGGACATTTCTTGTATTAACACACAAAAAAAAACATTGGCCAGGCAATGCTGCATCTGCGGTGATATTACTACTGAAGGGGTGTTCATCATGCTGGGGGCGGGTTTTGGATAGCTGTCAGATACTTTATCAACCTAGGTTTAGCCAAGATTTTAAGTTGAACCTTGTTATCACTCAATATAAACACTCCAACTGAGTAGAAAGTCCTTAAATTAATCTTTTGATATCAAAAATGTCAATATTTAAACAAGAAAAGAAAGAATAAGGGTGACATTCCTCCTAAAAATACAAGCAAAGTATATGCAGTTAACACTTAGATACATAAGTGTGCATGCCTTTGATATGTTATGTTACCAAAACTTAAGGTAAAGAAACCCTATAATAGTTATTTTTTTAATAAAACAGGAAATAATGCTGAGTACTTGAGGGTGGCGTTCTTTTCCCAGTTTTCCACTGAGGGGCACTGTTGGTCTTTGACAGGATTAAGCATCTGATACAGAGGTGTCCAAACTATGGCCCGAGGGCCATATGCGGCCCACTGCCAATTTTGAACTGACCCCTGAAACAGTTGAATGTATCAAGACATTTCGATTGTAGCAGCAAATACCATCAATCATGCACTTTTTCTGCTGTATTTACTTTGCCACAAGGTCTCATTTACAAAGTACATAGCAATATTCATCTTCAAGCACCAACATTCTTGTATAATAATAATAATAATACTCTTGTGTCTGACGGTGAGGATAAGCCCTCAGTGTTCCCATCTCTGCTGCTCAGAAGATCATTCTCACCCTGACTAAGTGTGAAACCAGTGATAGTCCTGGACAGATGATAACCCACCCCATACCCTAAAACTTTGACTTAAATACTACTAAAAGTTAGGTGCAACAAGTGGCTCAACTGTCCATGTATTTCTCTTTATGTGGCCCTTGATGTAAAAGTTTGGGAACCCTTGATCTGATAGAAGCTCATAGAAATTAATCAACACACTTATACCTCTGATAAGTCATATCATCAGAACACATTTTTCATGACAGAATTATTTCTAACATGTCTTGTGTTTTGTTAAAGAGTTTCTAGGTTTGTGGTTTCTGTTGTCTGAAAGACACCTGTTCTCTATGTTTGGGCAGAGCTGTGAAGTCCATGTGTGTCCAAATAACAGGGGAGGTCAAAAGTCTCCTTAGTGTCACAGTCCAGCGCTGTGAATAAGAAAGGAAGCTCATGAGTCTCTGGGAAAGTAAGGGACCGTTTACAAGAGGCCAAATAAGGCCAAATCCAAAGAGTTTTAATTACGTTTTGGCCTCCCGTTTACATGGGAACAGTACCTGGAGTGCTTAAATTCGCAAACTTTTGAAACCAGGGTCCGGGATGGAGAGTTTTCAAAACGCTTCTCCATGCAGCTCCTTGTAAACCAGAGTCAGAGAGTTTCAAGGTGAAATGCGGACATCACCGTGTGCGCAGTACTACTTTGAGACTACCAGAATCAACGACAGCTTCAGCCACCTACCGAGCAACATGTGTGCTGCTTACCATGCTCAGTTTGAAAAAAACCTTGGTGTTTGGGGTAAGAGTGTCTCTGTGTAAACAGGGCCTAAATGTCCACGGATCTCAGCCAATCAGAAGTTCAGGCTTCAGTTTCTGAGTGACAAATAAAATCTCTGGAATCAACAAAGATGTCTGCTCCTGATAAGATGATGTCAGAAAAAGGGGAATTTATGGCTCCTCGTGTCTTTAATGAGTTATAGTGGGGTCCTCAAAAGAAAACTAAAGGGGGAAGTGAAGAAATTCTTGTCCATGGAGAATTCATCTTGCCACACATCCAAATCTGTTGAGAAAATTTTGAGTTATTTTGCTCAGTGTCTTGTGGTGGACTTACAACACAGTAATAAAAACCTCCACTGTGGAGGTAACTGGCTTTAAATCTATAATTAGGATGTTTTAGATGTTTAAATTTTAATCTCAAGTGCATCATCCTCAAACACTTTGATTACTCTGGAGCATTTCTGAGCATAAAATGTTTAAATCTGTTCATGTTACTCTTGTCGGTGCACTCATAATAATGAAATAAATAATATATGCAGTCATTTTCTGTCTACATATGATGCATTTAGTAACAGCCATGATTTAAATATTTCGACTTAATTAAAAATAATGAAAGCAGTTTTTCCAGTTTAATCCTGTAGTTCAGTCGTGTGGTTCATCTGATTTAACAGAACTGTTTGTTTGTTTTTTTCACACCAGTTGTTTGTCAAGTCCAACCAGGGCGACGAGGAAACGACAAAAATCAACTACCTGACGTTCATAGGCACTCCTGTACAGGCCACCAATATGAACGAGTTCAAGAGGGTAAGAGCCAATCACAGGGTCAGAGGCTTGTCTGTCGTTGAAGTACTCTCACACTGAATACATTTTCTAATTGTTTTTAATGCAGGTTGTGGGAAAGAAAGGAGAGAGTCACTGAGCAGGGAAATGAATGCCAGAAAAAGAAGAGGACGAGGAGGCTGCTGATACATCCACAGACTTTCCCTCTGCCAAAGCTGCCACACACACACACACACACACACACACACACACAGTAACACACTCTCACACAGCCTCCAGGTGACCTCTAGATCTGAATGAATTCTTCATTTATGGAGAGTCAGTCTATGAAATTGTTTGTATTGTAATTCTGATGAAAATCACTGTAAATAAAACACAATCCTTTTTCAAAGGCATGTGCCTCACGCCTCTGTCTGTGTGAAGTGTTTTCAGGGTTTCTCTACAAATTTAAAAAAGTCTTAAAGTCTCAGGTGTGTCATTTTGACTCAGAGAGGTCTCACATTTCAAATAGCTTTCCAATAAAAACTCCCTTTATTAAATTCTGTATATTTTTTACTGTGTGGGACCTGAACACAGAACAAAAACACTAGTGATATTTCTGTTCAGAGATCCCACATTAACTCCTTTTTAACCAGGGAAAGCCTCAAAACTGATTCACTTTGGGAAAAATCATTCACATTCAAGGAAGGGATTTTCCTCGTGTTTTTGCTTAGCAGTTCATCAATTCCTTCCACTTTGCTTTAACCTTGCAGAGCAGCTGGATCCATCTAGTTCAATGGCAGATCCATCTTACCAAGCTTATTTAACCCTCTATTGCATGAATTATTACTTTAAAATGTAAAAAAAATGTTTTGAATGCTTTTATTACTTAAAATGGCCTAAATAATAGAAAAATGAAAAAAAAAATCTTTAAAAAAGTCTAAAGGGGGGGTCAATCAATTGTTGCCATATGGCAACAATATGCAATCGTGGAAAGTACCATAAATCAAAGGCATTTTATTTAAAACAACACTAAACATATCTAAGTCATAATCATCCAAAATGAACAAATAAACATTTATACAGTGAAAACATTGTATATTTTCAACAGTTATCTAAAACATCTGCTAATAAAAACCTGAAACCTTGAACCTAGCTCAATAAAGTACAATCTACCATTCTTTATTTTCATTTCATTCAGTTTTTTTTCTTTCATTTCATTTGATTTCAACTGATTTGATCTGATTTCATTTCATGCCTTGTGAAAGTCGACAAAGCAGTTCCTCTCAGCGTCTGCTAATAGAAACCCAAAACCTTGAACCCGTTTCAATAAAGTACGATCTATCATTCTTTTCAGTTCAGTTGTTTTTTTCTGTTTTATTTCATTTGATTCATTTGATTTCAACTCATTTCAGTTGATTTTGATCTGATTCCTCCTCTAGTTTGACAGTTATTTCTGCCCTGCTCTCTTTCCCTCCCCTGTAGAAGTAGCTGGGATGCATCTTTTATGGAGGAAATTGGATACTATGTTAAAGATAGCCAGCAACATACCTTAAATTACAAAATATAAAAAATATATAATGTTATTACT
This sequence comes from Scarus forsteni, assembly GCA_036419115.1. Classification (NCBI taxonomy): domain Eukaryota; kingdom Metazoa; phylum Chordata; class Actinopteri; order Labriformes; family Labridae; genus Scarus; species Scarus forsteni. The sequence continues at coordinate 22,509,045 of JAZDUH010000269.1, forward strand.
TTTAAAACATATGCAAAAGGTGTAAACAGTCTCAGGATAGTTTCGTGCTATGTAAATGAATGGAACTCCATTAGGTTGTATACACTAGGAATTTTCCATATCTGTTTTGGCATATTACAAAAAAAGTATAACAAAATTTACCTAAATGTAAAAAAAATAAAGTTTACTTACCCCAGATAGTGATTTAATTTTTTATTTGGTGAAAATACTCCAAAAATTCTAAATAAAAGACCATCTTGGAGAGTCCCAGACAATTATGTTTGGATGTCAAATGTCCATTAGCAAAAAGGACTGGCAAACAAGATATCCTGGTCATGTGGCCTCATAAATTCTATTTCCTTCAAACTAAAAGCCTCCTTTTCACACCTAAATGTAAAAACATACATTTTATTTCACAGCTTTTTAGAAAAATGAAGATAAAGTAATTGTTGCCATATGGCAACACTATGCAATAGAGGGTTGATAGCTGTGAGCTACACAAAGTGGCAGTCCAGTCGGTGCCCTGTAAAGCAGGAGGAGGTGAAGCTACAAGAAAGATGATGGCAAGAACTGACTGCAGAGATACTAGCATAGATAATAACAGCTTCAGTGGCACTTTACCAGATCTGGGTAGCACTCCTTAGTTCAATGAAAAACAGTGCAACACATACAAATTAAAGAATAAACCTAAGAAGAACCATGAAGAAACCTATATTAAATAAGACTTAAACCAACACTACGTAGTTTTTCCACCCTAATATGATATGTCTAGAGCCATTGTGATGGAACATCAACTTACAACAGGTTGAATGACATCTCTGTCATGGTCTGAGGGGTCTCTTTCCTCGATCCCTCTACCTTCACTGTCACAATGTAAACTTCGATGTGGATGGTAGGAACACTTCCACACTAAAAACTACTCATTTTTACTGCTTTGACTGCTTTACAACATACATCACTTCCCTCTTGAGGCGAAAGCTAAATGTTGGGAAAAGTAGAATATAAAGCACTTTTTAATTTTTAAAACAGATTTAATGAACAGAATTGAGTTTAAAGTAAATATGCACTTATTTTCCTAATGGAAATATGGACCTCTGGCTCATCTGAATAGAAACATGATCAGGCTATACCTTATCAGTCCATATGGTTTAATTGTCTCTTGGGACGTCCTGTCGTCTCGCTTCACCTCCCACTGTATGTCAACAGACACATGTTGATGTTTAACAGTGCAGTTACACTCAACGACCACAGAGGCCCCTAGAGAGCTGAAAGCAGGAAACTTACGTAGTGCAGCTTTAATATGAAAAATCAACAGCTCAAGTTGAGTTGGAGAAGCGTTTGAGTCCGCCTTTAGATCCTGTAGTGGAGGAGTTGGAATATTACTTAATAAGGACATCCCCTTTAAATGAACTTAACAGTATGCCGATCCAGAATACAGATACTTCATATAATGTGTTATTTTTGGAATATACATTGATCAATATGTATTAAATGGTAAATGGACTTGAGCTTGTATAGCGCTTTTCTAGTCTTGGACTACTCAAAGCTGCTTTACACCGCAGGTTACACCTACCCATTCACACCCATTCGCTCTCACATTCACTCACTGACGGTTCAGAGTTTCTATGTTAGTTATCCATCAGTATTTCTAACACATTCACGCCCTTTCATGCCCATTTACACACCACTGACGCAGCAGTGGGAGCAACTTGGGGTTAAGTGTCTTGCCCAAGGACAAATCGCCATGTGTCACCCGGAGCTGGGCTTGAACCTGCAACCTCCCGATCGCTGACCAAGCGCACTATCCAACTGCGCCACCGACGCACCCTTATTTGATGGATCATTTTTGTGTAAAACACAGAAGATACTTGATATATCTCCTACAGGAATCATTATATTAGTAGGGGATTTGAATATATTTTGATTAACAGATGGTTCACAAAAAAATGTAAAATACAACAGTTAAAAGCGTTAAAGGTTTAAAAAAAAATCACCTGTTAATTTTGTTAAAACATTCATGCTGCTGATAGTGTGAAATCAATGAACTTCCCATTTAGATTGTAGGTTATGACAGAATGATGAGGCAAACAATGGATTATGTTTTTCTTTATATTTAAATGTAATGAAAGGGCATGATAAAAAGAAACTGAGGTGGACATTAAGACCACAAACTTAATTGGTAGATCATTTCATATACACAATGAAAAGCAAACAGTAGTGTAAGGCAAGAGCCCAAAAATCACATTGCTTTGAAAAGGACAATTACTTTAAAAGATAATCATTAATCTTCATGTCATTTATTCATGCTGTCAGAGTTAGTACATTTTGTCACACAAGTTTACTGTCCACAAAAGGCCTCTGAAGCCATCAGGTCTGAGATCTTTGTGCTCTTTTGAGCTATGTAGACGTGCATAACCTGTTTTCTGTATGTAGGACTGTTACTTTGCAGCTGCACTTGTGTGCAAGAAATGAAAACAATTCATAACATTTATTTTATATTAGATTTAATTGTGTCTTTTATGGATTTACTTCAATAAAAGAAACAGCATAGTTAAAGTAAATCAGAGCTAATATTAAATATTGTTTGAATGTTTTTTCATAGCTATATTAACAACTATGTAGGCTGTGACAGCTTAGCAGTGTTCACACCATACGCGACTTCGTGACCATAATCGCATCACCCACTGAAGTCTTGCTGCATGTCCTTATACTGATAAAACTGAAAAGCTTTGATACTTATTTGTCCTATTCAATATGTAGAAGATTTCATCTGGTCCAGCGAAACACTGAGTAAGGCTGCAATTCTTTATAAAATACAGACCTGATCAAAATCTTAAGACCAATTGAAAAATTGCTTGAATATGCATTTTGCACATTTGGACCTTAATGAGGTTTTAAATAGAGCTACAATATGCAATGGGGAGTGCCAAAAAAACATTTGGAACTTGTAATTTAAAAAAAACTGATATAGGTTGTTTATCACCTGATCAAAAGTTTAAGATCACAGGCTACTAAAGCCAAAATCTGCTCAAAATTTTCATTTTCTGTCAGGCATTCATGCCTGACAGCCATCAGGAGGGCATGACCTTCTGTCAGATGGTCATGCCCTTCCAATGGCTAAAGCTAAGAAGCTTTCTCTTCTTGAATGTGGTCGGATCGTCCACGTTCAAGATCCATAATGATCAGGATCTTTCAAAATTTTTGAAAGATCTTGATCATTATGGAACAAAAAGTCAAGTGGCGGACCCAAAAAAATTACAAGTGCACCGAAGCCAGAGGATCCGATTGGCTGTCCGTCAAGACAGGGCGGTCCTCAACCCAAATTAAGGCCCTTACTGGTGTCTGTGTGGTCACAGCTGGGTTTTTCAACAGGACAACGCTGCAGTTCACAATGCTCACTTCGACCAAGGACTTCTTCAGGGAGAATAACATCACTCTTTTGGACCATCCCGCATGTTCAAATCCCATAGAGAACATTTGGGCATTTAGATAAAAACCTGACCATGTCTGTTTGGTAACAAAAATCAAGGTTACAGACTATTAAGTGACGAAAGAGTTAAAAATAAAAGAAGCCCCTCCCTTCACTTCTGTATAAAGAACAAAATGTCAAATAATTGAATTAAGAGACAAATAAGAAAAAATGTCCCTGTGAAATTGAAATAATGCAGATGAAAATAAAAACATATTTATGCAAATTTCTCTTTAAAAAAAGAAAATATTTAAAAAAATCTGAGGATGGGCTCTTGTTACCAGACTCTCCAGAGCTAACTCAGACACACACATTTAAATTTGAATTAATACATATACAGAAAAGAAATTGTAACTGTCCCAGTTTCTTTATTAAATCTTGTTAACACTTAATTAATTTTCATCACTGAGCTGGGTGTTCCCGGTTTTAATCTCAGAAATCTGGTCTGCTTATGGTATGTGAGCAGAGCAGTCATAGGTTTGGACAAGAGAAAAACAAAATTAAGGGGCGCTTGGGGGGTAGCCTGTTTGGTGCTTGAAATGATATTTAACCATTTTACAGCGGCAGTTTTTGAACTTTGCCTCAGGACGTCTAAATTCTTCATAACTGTATCTCCAAAGACCTTTAGCCTGAATTATTTATTAATATTAACCTGTTATCAAGTTAACCCATAAGAACCCAGACCCATTTATACTTTGAGGAAAATTATGGGGGACTGAACACTGACTAAATACAGCCCAAAGAACACACTTATGAATTTTTTTTCAAAATACCTCCCTCTTCTGACAAAGATCTGTAATGTTACATATACAGTCATGGAAAAAATTATTAGACCACCCTTGTTTTCTTCAATTTCTTGTTCATTCTAATATCTGGTACCACTAAACGTATAATACAATGAACACAACAAAAAATGCAGCTGGTCACATAATACGTTATGTCCTATTTGACATTCTTAAGCTTAATTGATTCCCAGGGTATATAAGAGGCCATTTCATGTCACAAGCAGCACTGCACATGCAAAGGCCTAGAGTGGTTTCCTGCTTACATTCAAGCCGTAGCACAACTCAGAAGTTGTCAGCTCTCACATAATGCCTAAAACAAAAGAATTATGTGAAGCCACAAAGGCAGCCATCTTGGCACTGCTGGAAATTGGCATGAGTGAGAGACAGGTAGCGAAAAAACTGAAGATCTCCAAGACAGCCGTTCATTACAACAAAAAAAACAAGCTGAACATGGCACTACCAAATTGCTACCTGGCCGTGGCAGGAAACGCGTCTTTCTACCCCACGAGATGACCGTGCACTCATCCGTTCCTGTGTCAGGAATCGTCAGACCTCCAGGGACCTTAAAAATGAGTGGGCACCGTCGAGAAATGTGACTTGTTCAGCAAGGACAGTTCGAAACCGACTTGTTGAAGCTGGTTTGAAGTCACACAGAGCACGCAAGAAGCCCTTCATCAATGAAAGGCAGAGGAAGGCCCGGTTACTCTTTGCTCGAGACCACAAGGATTGGACTGTTGATGATTGGGCTAAGGTTCTCTTCAGTGATGAATCCAATTTTGAATTGATGCCCACTCCAGCCAACTTACTGGTAAGGAGGAAGCCTGGAGAAGCTTACAACCCAGACTGTCTTGCCCCTACAGTAAAACATGGGGGTGGATCAGTCATGATCTGGGGTTGTTTCAGTCTGAGTGGAACAGGGCAAATGCAATTGTGTGAAGGCCGAATGAACCAGGTCATGTACAGGACTACCCTTGAAAACAGTCTTCTTCCATCAGCTGGAAAACTCTTTCCTGCCTCGAATGACTGGATTTTCCAACAAGACAATGCCCCTTGCCACACGGCAAGGTCAGTTAAAGCCTGGATGGAGAACCACAACATTCGCACCATGCCTTGGCCTGCTCAATCACCAGATCTTAATCCAATTGAAAACCTGTGGAAAATCATCAAACTCAAAATGGAGCACCACAAGCCCCAAAACAAAGAAAATTTGTTTGAATTTGTCCAACAGGAATGGGCTGCTGTGACAGCAGAATAATGTCAGAAGCTGGTGGAGAGCATGCCAAGACGCATGGCTGCAGTCATCAAAAACAATGGTTATGCAATCAAGTATTAACTCTTGTGTGTATCATGTGTTTAAAGCAAACAGAAAAGAAAACATGGAATGCTTAAAAGTAGTGTTTTTGGCGGTACAATGCCATAGCTATTGATGTAAGAATTTAAGTAATTTTGGTTATTATCAAGAAAACCATGGAAAATGAATAGTTCTTAGTTCTTAAATTAAACTCTCATGAGCTATTTTTGTTGTTATCATTATAATTGTCCAAACAAATGTACCTTTAGTTGAGCCAGGCATTAAAATTAACAAGAAATTGAAGAAAACAAGGGTGGTCTAATAATTTTTTCCATGACTGTATGTCACATTGGGCGTTAAGAAGTCGGATGCATTTCTTTTTCAAGCAAAAACACTGGGGAGAAAGCAGACTAATTACACCATGAAAAAGACATTCAGCATGGTTTATCAAAATACTGCCCCCTACAGTTAAAAATCCACAATTTGACATATGTGTCACATTGGGTCTTAATGGTAAATGTATTTCTTTAATTAAAAATAAATAATTAATTAAATTAATTAATTTAGGGTCATTGTCTTGTTGGAAGGTGAACCCCAGAGTGCCCAGTCTGACATCCTGAGCACTCTGGAAAAGGGTTTTGTCCAGGATATCTCTGTATTTGGCCCATTCATCTTTCCTTAATGTCATCCAGTGGTCCTGTCCCTGCAGCTGAAAAACACCTCCACAGCATGATGCTGCTCCACCATGCTAGTTATTTTGGGCAGGTGATGAGCAGGGCCTGGTTTCCTTTACACAGACCTCTTAGAATTAAGGCCAAACAGTTCCATCTTGGTCTCATCAGACCAGAGAATCTTATTTCAATCAGGAGAGACCAAAATTGAATGAATTTAAAGTATTTATTGAACAGGTAGATATGAATGAAAATGTGCAAAGACTCTGGTTAGAATCTCTTTTGGCGCTTAGACTCCATCGTGCTGTCTTGGTGTACTTCAGGGGTACTGAGGGCAAATGAGAGATAGGATACCCCCCCAAAAACAATGAGACAATAGACGGACAAGACGAAGCCTTACCTTTGCAGATGATGCAGACTTCTAAGAGCTGATAGCCTTACCTTACATGAGAGGATTCCAAGAAAATAACATGTCTGGGTCCGATGACCCAGCGTGAGATCCACCTGACTATCTTGCTGAGGCCATAAGATCCAAGCTGACTGACCTGACCATACTGCCCTGCAGTCTTAAACTTGCTCTCTTGACTGGGCATCGTTGGTGTAGCTGGAGAGCATGCTCCGCCAGCCAGCGCCTGCAATGGGAATAAGGAGCACAGCGTGTCCGTTGATGCTGATGGATGACTACAGAACTCTGAGCCAGCAGGGTGTAAATGCAAGAGAAGAGGGCGTGAATGGACAAGTGTGACCCGTGATGCAGAGCGGCCCAGAGCAGATCAAGACTAGAGAAGTTCAGTGCAAACTCCCAGTCCATTTACTGACCCTCGGTAAAGTCAGAAGGATGACAGAATGTGATTAGTTTAGGAGGAAGATGAGAAGTGGAGCATGAAGATAGCAGGAAGTGTTTGTGACTAGAGGGCATCCGCAGAAATTGACTTCATGACTAACTTTGCTATCTAAATGTCAATCAGAATACACTATAGAGGGGGTGCTGGTTTGGCGGAGTGGTTAGCACCCCATGTACTTGCTTCTGCTGGTCCAGGTTCGAATCCCGCCTGTGACCAGTTTGCAGAGTGTCTTCCCCTACTCTCTCACCCCCTTTCACAAGCCTATCCACTGTCTCTCTACTATCATTAAAGGCACAAAATGCCCAAAAAATACATTTAAAAAAAAGAATGCACTGTAGAGAAAAGAGGACAGATGTGCAGTGAATCAGATTGAAAAAGCACAGAACAGACTTTGTCACTATACCCCACAGGAAGTAGACATTATAGGCAGGAGGATGGATAAAAGCTCCTGTAATAGAAGACTTCTCCCCGAAAATGAAGGTATATCATACCTGATTGGTGGACCTAAATGATCAGAGAAGCAAAGACAGCAATTGGGCAGACATTATACAATCTGTATGCAAGGGAAAACCAATATGCCAAAACTCCTTGTGATGAGAAGGAGGCATCAGAATGGGCTAGAGCTAGTTGTGAAACAAACTGCTAAATAAGACAGCTGAGCAGAGAAACAGAATGCTACAATAATTAAATAAATGCCATGATGCCGGGTTTCCTGTATGCAGAGAGAGAGAGAGAGAGGCATATACAGGAGAGAAAAGACGCGATGATGCTTATAGAGAACCCATGATGCCGGGTTTGCTGTATGCAGAGAGAGAGGCATATAAAGGAGAGAAAAGACGCGATGATGCTTATAGAGAACCCATGATGCCGGGTTTGCTGTATGCAGAGAGAGAGAGAGAGAGGCATATACAGGAGAGAAATGATGCGATGATGCTTATAGAGAACCCATGATGCAGGGTTTGCTGTAAATGCAGAGAGAGAGGCATATACAGGAGAGAAAAGATGCGATGATGCTTATAGAGAACCCATGATGCCGGGTTTTGCAGAGAGAGAGAGAGAGACATATACACGAGAGAAAAGATGTGACGCTTATAGAGAACCCACAATGCCGGGTTTGCTGTATGTGCAGAGAGAGAGAGGCATATACAGAAGAGAAATGATGTGATGCTTATAGAGAACCCATGATGCCGGGTTTGCTGTATATGGAGAGAGAGAGGCATATACAGGAGAGAAAAGATGCGATGCTTATAGAGAACCCATGATGCCAGGTTTGCTGTATATGGAGAGAGAGAGGCATATACAGGAGAGAAAAGATGCGATGCTTATAGAGAACCCATGATGCCGGGTTTGCTGTATATGCTGAGAGAGAGAGCTTTATGGGCCATTCATTTTTGATCAGGCAGAGACTCAGCATCCCTCTACCTCATGGCATCATGGCGAGTAGTTACCTCTCATCATTTTGGAGTAAATGTGTTCCAAAATCTGAAAATCTGTCTGGAACATTTTTAATTGTCACTACCAAACACATATTCTCTGTAATTAGGTAAACTTCTGGAGGTTTAATGCAACATATTATGTTTTTATAGGTGTACACTTGATCAAACATCCATTTGCTGGCCATGTGGTTGGTAGCATTTTTTAGTTATTAGCTAAAATTAGCTAAAATCGCCACAACCGAAACAGATAGTAGAGTTTCGGTTGTGACAACATGTAATGGTACACTCACTTAAGTCAATGTTTGATCATTATTACCTCTTAAAACATGTAGATAATGCTGATTCATGTTTTGTATTATAAAGCATCAGGAGAAAGCAACATGGAGAAATGAAAAAAACACCAATATGGCAAAACAAAATATTTGAAAAACTAGACTTTTAGCCCAAGGGTGTCGACCATGTTATTCTGAAGAAGTTATTTGTCTTGTTTTAAGTTCATTAAAGTTCTTGCATAACACTTTCTGGTGTGTGTATTTTTTAAAATAAGATGTTTTAAAGGGACTGTGAGGAGTTTCTAAATAATTACAAAAAAGTCTCCCTTTTAGATATATGCCTGATGGAAACACACACTTTAAGATGAGTTTAATAGCATCAAAATAGGTTATCTATAAATGCTATTCCTTAGCCTTCCGGTCAGGTCGGACAGGGCTGGACTGGCCTGGATACTCAACTTCGGGAACAAGACAATTAAAACTAGAGCAAATTTATATTATTCGGACACTTCTTAGAGCACCAAGCTGTAAGTAGTGGTATATGGCCGGCTACAAAACTACGATACTAAGTTTTCTAAAAATTGCTTGTTGTCACACATCAAAAACTACCGCTACGTAACTAGAAAGAGATACATTACCTCGTTGCTTTGCATCCTGAAAGTTGTTGAAAAAAGAAGTTGTAAAGCAATGCAGAGTTCTGAGGAAGGTCCGAGTTTCATTCATTTAGCATCACAACAAACACGCTTTGGCTTGTGGTGCGAGTTGTAGTCGGAAGTTGGAATTTCTGAGTTTTGAGTAGGAGACTACAACTGAAACGTCCCCCTAAGTGGAAATTTCCTGCTGGGAACTCAGAGAAACCTCACCACCCCTGAGTTGACAATCAAAGATGGATGCCCCCAGTGTGAACAGTTATTAAGCTCCTGTAATAATCAATTTATTTGCACTTCTGACTGGTGTGTGTCACTCTAGATCAGCTGTATACATAGCATTGTTAGACTTATATTTACAAAAATGCTGCCACAGTGATAATCACATTCTTCATGTGATATTTGTGAACAACAACACAGGGCGTGCTAACAACAGCTAACAATAGCCTGGTAGATCGGCATGTTTTTTTCCGACTTCAACTGGAACGCCGATAAGTCGGAGATGATGTCACTCCCAGTTCCATGGTTACTGAAACGCAGCATTACGACAGTCACCGCGCTGGCTCATGGGTAGCAGAGTCTTTATGTCATCACAACGCATCTACTGCGTAGATGCATTGTGACGTTTGAGTGGACTAATGCTGGCCTTCAAAGTAAATGTCATTTGATTGATTATAAACATTTGTGTTCATAATATTCCCAATGTAAGACATGTTTGAAGTTAATATTAAGCAATGAGGTGGAGGGAATATGATACAACCTTGCAAACAAAAAAATAGTGGTCACTACCAAAATAGTGCAGTCACAACCGAAATGGTGCAGTCACAACCGAAACACTGGGTGTTTTGTAAAAAATAAAAGATATTGAGTCATCAACTAACATTTTATGATGACTATTCGTTAAATGTATGTTCAATTTCATAACTCATTAATTCTGAGATCTATATAATCAGTGGAATTCATTTTACAAGAAAAGATTGGATCTTGATTTTGATGAGTCTTAGAAAGTGAACTTTGAAAAATGTTTAAAATATCATTTTTAATGATTTTGTTGTAAAACCCTTCAAGAAAAATTTGTAAAAATATTCTTTAGAGGGGGCATGGAAGTACAATATGAACAGATTAATATAATACCTTTTATTGCAGTGTGTTGCTATGTTTCGGTTGTGAGACATTTTGGGAGTAGAAAAAACATTTCAAGAACAGGCAGAAATTACAATATGAATATTGACTGCACTATACAAGATATATGTACCTTAGATATGGTACAACATATGTATGGACAAAGTTTTGGGAAAAAAAAAAACTTTGAAAAAAAAATTTCCAACCCTGCACTTTGGACAAATTTGGTAGAATGGCCCATATACAGGAGAGTCGCAGACAGATGCAAAGGAACAGAGAAATGCCAGACACTGTGCGTTAGGCTGAATATGCAGCAGAAACCAGCCATGAGCAGGAAGATGAAAAGAAATGGAAATTTAGAAAAGAATGAAAATGAGAGCCAGAGCATGTTGATACACCACCACTAGAGATATGCAATACTTACTAGAATCAAGAGTTTGAATTTGAGCCTCCAGTATGAAGGCAGTCAGAACGATAAAGGATTAGTATGCTGAATGAGACCAGCAACCCAACGCTGAAGAGAAGCTGGAAAGCTGAGTGCAGCACCTGTCTTAAGTGGCTAGAACATTGCTTAAGATAGCATGATTCAGATAGCGAGCACCTATAGAATAAAATTGCTGAATGACCAGATTTATTTATTTATTCATTCATTTATTTATTCATTCATTATTATTTTTTTTTTAATATAATGTTCATTATAATTTCTGCATATATAAATTATTAAATTTATAATAATTGCCTCTAAACATATACTTATATACATATACATATACTTAATTCTAACTACCTCATCCTAGAGTTGTATTCTGGATTAGTTGCAATTATTATTATTATTATTATTTAAGTATCTAATTATTTTTATTTATTTATTTTTTAATTAATATATTAATTTATTTATTATTTATTTTTTTTTTTATATATAAATACACATTTTTTGAATTATTTAATTTTGTTGTCGTGTGACTGAGCATTACTTTATTTTATTTATTATCTATGTATTAGTTTATTTGACAATAAGGATTATTATCTATATGGAATAGCTGCAGCTACCCAGCTGCTAAGCCAGAAATGACTGAGCAAATACTCCGATGTTCTCGTGCCAGCCGAGACATCGGCATCACCTGAGACCAAGACTCAGCCTGTTGGCAAACTAACTTGATAGAACTGATAATGATAGCAACGAAAGCCTGATGGCTAAACTACAGCTGAATGAGAATTGTCTGGACGGAAAGGATTGCCAGTAGCTAGCACGGTTAGGGTGACTGACTATGTAGCTGATGGTTAAAGATGGCAATTAAGTTGCTCCTAATTTACCCAACTGAAACACCACCTAGCCTATGATAATGCTACTGATCAGGTTCATTAGATGAGTTGTTACTGACTGACTTGTTACTGATTGACATCAGCAAGTTGCTGCTGATAAAATGATTAGACTTGTCATTTAAGCTGATGTGATTAAACAAGGTTATTACTGCTTGGCTTTTGAACATCACGTTTGAGCCGATGAAAAACCCATATAACCGAACACTGAAGATGGAACGGTTCGGTAGAGTGCTGAGCCACATTGCCAGTTGGTGGCTTCAGTGGATGTTGATAATTGCACAGATTTAAAGCAGATTCCTTAGTATGATAGGCTGCATTAGGGCGCATGAAGATACAGTGGGACTGCTATTAATGAAGCAGGGGCATTATGACACATTATAAGCAAATGCAATGCATAAGAGTGACTCCCTTTAATTTATCCCACTAAAAACTCCAGTAATATGAAGCCTTGACAGTCTGCTTAAATGCCCAATGTTCATTTTGATAGTAAAGCAGTCATCTGGACCACTTACAAATTGAGACATGCTGCCCAGCCCTATCACGGACTGATCGGTGGAAACACCTGAGAAATTGAGCAGCTCGGAGATGATTCTCGAGCTTTGAGTGGATACTGACTTTAGGCGGTGTGAAGGCAGGAGGTCAGCCTCGGTGAGGCCGCAGGAGTGCTCTCTGAGCGGATCAACACCTGAGGGGGAACCGCGGTGATCCTAGGATGAGTTCTCACAGTGAACCTGCAGCTCGGCCCGAGCAGGGTGGAGACAAACAGAACCCGTAGATACGGAGATGAACGAACATGTGAACGATCCAGCGGCTGCTGGAATCAATAATTAATGAGCTGCGTGTGGCTTCCTTGACTTTGTATGACTGTGCAACTGATAATCTGAGAAAGGGGACTCGTTTACCTGAGTGAGCCGTGAGCATGCAGTGAATGATTACACCTGGGCCGAGGTGAGGCAGCAGGGGTTTCCGCGCTTGGCGTGAATGACCACGGTGAGGTGGAAAACAGCAGAGCGCTCGCATTTGGAGCTCTGATCAGGAACGAAAAACTCTTTAATGATTTAGTCCATAGGCCAAGACCTAAAATATGACGTAGGCTACCGGTACCATCTGGGTGGGAAAATTCTAGTTGTGATTTCTTTTTTACCTACACATCCCTAGTTTATGTTTTGATATGATAGACATCTCAGACTGGTAGCTTATTTGTGGTTATCACCCCATGAAGTAAAAATAACCTGAAAGAAAACTGCACTTTAGACGCCAGTGCTTATCTTGCATTAGACTTGTTTTTAAGGCACTTTTCAGTCTTTTAGAATATTGTGTTGGGTATCATTTTAAAGAGTACATTGTGGACTTTCATTCAAGCCCACTGGTGAAGCTCTCTGACAAACATAGAGGTCAGTGGAGCTCTTCAAACCATCAAAAACACAGTTTTTTCCTCAATTTCCGCCTAAAATTTACACTTTCTTTATGCCCTGTGGCATGAAGGAACCTTGGAGACAAAAAGTACAAAAACTGGAATACTCACAGGACTCCAAGGATTCAGGAAATATATACTTAACGCATACTATTGCATTGCTGGATGTGATCTAAGACCTAAATACAAAGGATGACTTTGGCCGGAATGTCTCACATTTTTATGGGTTTGTTAGGTTGATGTATACTTGTGTAGAATATGTGAACATTTTTGCCTTACCTCGGCCACATAGCAGATGAGTAATATGGCTAAGTGTATAACCATTTTGTGTCCACAGGTAACCTTTATAAAGTAAGTAAGGTAGTAAATGTATAACCAAGTTTATTCCACAAGTCAGCTTATAGGCTAAGTAGGGTAGTAAATGTAAGACCATGTTTCTTCCGTGGGTAAGCTTTATAAGGTAAGTATGCAGTTACTGTAAAAAATGTTTCTTCCACAGGTAAGCTTTATAAGCAAAGTAAGGTAGTAAATGTATAACCATGTTTTTTTTTCCTCAGGTAGGCTTTATGAGGGAAGTAAGGTAGTTAATGTATAGGTAAGTTTTTTACCCCACAGGTAAGCATTACAAGACAAGTTGAAACCATGTTTTTTTCAAAGCTAGGCTTTATGAGGTGTGTAAGGCAGTAAATGTTTAATCATGTTATTCCCACAATTCAGCTGTATAGGCTAGGAAAGGTAGTAAATATAAAACCATGTAACTTCCACAAGTAAGCTGTATAAGGTAAGTAAGGTAGTAAATGTATAACCATGTTTCTTCCACAGTTAGGCTTTATGAGGTAAGTAAGGCAGTAAATGTATAACCATGTTTCTTCCACAGGGAAGCTTTATAAGGTAAGTAAGGTAGTTACTGAGAAAATGTTTCTTCAACAGGCAAGTATTATGAGGTAGGTAAGAGAGTAAATGTATAACCACTTTGTTTTCACAGGTATATAGAATAAATATACCAGGTAAAATTATCAAAAATCATTTAATTTCAAGATGTTTATGAACAAAAATATTTAAAATGTGTCAGTTTTTCTAAACAACTTCAGAGCAGTGTAATGTATCTCTCTGGAAAGAACATGACATCCATATTTATAATTCAACATCTTCAACATCACTGTAATCTACATCTGAGTCCATTTGCAGCTGTCACTGCGTTGGTTGGCACAAGTTTGTAATTTGCAGAGAGTTGTGCACTTTAGGCCATTGTTGAGGCATGTGCACTCTGGTTGTTTGCACAACCTCACACACTTGCAGGACATCAGGTGCAAAACAGCATCTGGTGCTGGAGAACCCCGCATCCACTTAATTTCTAGCTGCCCTCCATCATCTGTAGTCCATCCATGCCCTTTGGGGCTTGGCACAGGCGGCTGGGCTTGAAGAGACCTTCTCCAGATTGCAGCCTGATTTTGCACGACAAGAATGCATGAAAAGGCAATCCTTGCATGGTGGAAGTTGACTTGACTCGACTTCTCCTCGTTTGGTGCAGAAAAGTTGATATCGCAGCACGTTGACTTCATTGGTGTGTGTGGAGGGTACGTACGTCCGGCATGTGATTTCCTGCAGCTTCTTGAAGAGCTCATCGGACACATCCCAATCACAGCCAAGCTCAAAAAAGGCTTCTTGGTATGTCCTGTCTGTCTTCAATTGTTTGAAGGTGCCCACTTTCCCTCATCCTGCAAATGCACTAACAGTGTCACAACCGGTGAATGCATGCATTCCAATCAAGGCACCAGAAATACTACCACCAAGTGACTGGCAGAGTTTGGTGATGTTGATGAAACTTGTCTGGCTCTGTGTGCCACATTTTTGATATATTTGGCATTGGATATCTTTACTCAAACCTAGAGGAGATTGGATTGGAGGTGCAGGTCCAAAGACTTTCTCTTGAACAGCAATGCCATTGACTCTGTGAGAGGTCCCTGCTCCACTGACTGTCTCTTCAAGGCGGTCTACGTTGTCAAAGGCCAGGGTAGTGAAGACATTTTGGTGAATATTCTCAGGCAGTGGTATGCCATCCCTTGACAGTGCCATCTTTCGTAGACACAGTGCTGTGTCAATCTCCTCAACCTGAGAATAGGATACACTGTGTCCAAGGCGATTCAAAGTGTGTATGAGCTTGGTGTTTCCTGTCAAAGACTTCACAGCAAATTGGAGCAGTAGGTGCTTTGTTGGCTTGATTCTGCCATGGGTGACTGCAAAGACCATGTCACTACCAAAGGAGGTGGTAAGTCGCGTGACCCTTTCAGATGGACTTGTGTGCTCACAGTTTCCAGTCAGTAGTCTTTGCAGGAATTTAGCCATTAATTCAGGAATTATGAATTCATCATTTTCAATATCAGGTGGCCACACTTTTTTGCCATCTTGTTTCTGTATTTCATTTCTCATCAGTAAAGCTGCTTTTGTTACAATATCACCTGAGTTGACAGATCTGGATTATGTAGTTCTATTTTCAGGGAGTAAACCATTTTGGCTAGCTCTGTCTTTGATAGGCTGTCTGGGTACAGAAGAAGTTTCCCATTGTCATCAGGAAATATTTGGATGGATCCACCAAGGTCAGCTTCCAATCTACGGCGGAGGTGTTTCTTAGTTGACTCCTTGATCTCGGTGATACCAAGAGATTTTATTGATGACTGCAGTCTTGATGAGAGCTCTGACATGGGTATTATTTCTGGATTGGAAAAAAGTTCATTCTTTATGTAACCAAGTAGTTCCTTGTAGGCAAGTCTTTCTGCAAACTAATACTGTGCTTCTGCATCTCTACTGTGTTCACTTGACTTGGAGCTGGTAGAAGCCTCTCCTTGAGTATATGCTCTGTAGCAGGACCTGTGATAATGGCCCTCCGCAGCAACAAGCTCTCTGCATGTGATAGCAATCATCCTATGGTCCAGTTTGGTAGATGCAGCTTTCCAGATCCGATCATCTGCACGTAAATCTGAACACTGTACAAGAGGTTCCTTTGTCCTTTGGCACTTAAGATACTTCACTGACTTATCACAGAAGATGCACATTTTGTCATACACCATTGATTTACTGGGTGTGTCTCTTGGCTGTCTTGTATGTGTAGAGGCAGGGGCAAGTTTTGTTGTGATGGAATCCAGGGATTTCTTCAATGTAAAAATACTGCGGCACTGGCGATGATACTGCACTTGGGGAATATCTCCCTCACTTAAATTTTTGCTTAAGTCTAAAACAGGAAGATATTGTCTGATTTCTGCTGCCCTCAACAAACTTTTCCATGACTCAGTGTTTTGGGGTGACACCAGTTTTGCATCAGAATCCTCATCAGAGCAATGGATGATACAGTCTGTGCGGGCCCTCTTTCTTGGGCGGTTGCTGTTACTTCATTTTAAGTTGTATCCATCATTATAGTAGTTTGGCTCCCTGAAACAGAGGTATGTTTATTATTTCACATGATTTTACTGTCCTCATCCTAAAATAAAATATGTAAGGTCTTTAAAATATGTCTTTTGCCTTTTGTCTTAGTGATGCTAATCAAGGGCACAGGTTTTATTGCAGATAAAGGGCAGGGTACTGTCCTCATCCTAAAATAAAATATGTAAGGTCTTTAAAATATGTCTTTTGCCTTTTGTCTTAGTGATGCTAATCAAGGGCACAGGTTTTATTGCAGATAAAGGGCAGGATCTCTGCTGATAACTACACTGTCATACATTTTAAATAGCAACAGTATTTATTGACATGATTTTTTTAAATTATTGTTTTACATTGCATGGCTGGTTTAGTGCTGGTCACATTTATACTGTAGTTTATAAAAGCCTAACCTAAACAGTCTATTTTCCTTCCACAATTAACTTAAAAAACAGGGGTAGACAAGGAGATTTGACAGGCCAGCTTTGAGGGCTTATACATCATTGAATTAATGATAAAGTTATACTGATGTTTTCATTGGCATTGTGTAGTCAATTGTCTATTTATATATATGTGTGTGTATATATGTGTGTGTATATGTGTGTGTGTGTGTATATATATATCTATATATCTATCTATATATATATGTGTGTGTATATATATATGTGTGTGTGTGTGTGTATATATATATATATATATATATATATATATATGTGTGTGTGTGTGTATATATATATATATATATATATATATATATATATATATATATATATATATATATATATATATATATATATATATATATATATATAGTGTGAGTGTGTGTGTGTGTGTGTATATATATATATATATGTGTGTCTATCTATATATATGTCTGTCTATATATATATGTGTATATATATATATGTGTGTATGTATATATATATATATATATATATATATATGTGTGTGTGTGTGTGTGTGTGTATATATATGTGTATGTATATATAGATATATATATATGTGTGTGTGTGTATGTATAGCATTAAAATGTGTAATTGAACCTTTTAACATGAGCTTTCAAAATTGTACAAATGTGCTAATTTATGCTGTTTGTTAGTTGTAACGATATTAATTTTATGTAGCCTTCTTCACATCAATTTTAAACAGTTACCTGCCCCAAGAATTTCTTAGCCAGTTGTATGTTTGATTAGCTAACTTTCCCAGTATATCAGAATAAGTTAATTTACTAGAGGCAGTTGGTTGAACTAGCTAAATTACTTAACTAGCTTGCGAGCTAAAATAATTTGCTGAGTCATGTTAGCATTTCTCTCAATAGAACTAGCCAGCCAGCAATTTGTTTCTTAGATAGGAAATAATTATTTCACTGTGCTCTGATTACTTAAAAAAAAAACTATTAATTCATTAAATATGTTTAGAAGAACTACTTACAATTTTGTTGTAACTGTCACAGCCGATGGTCTCTTCAGCCATCAACTGTCACTTTGAGACTGTCATGCTACAGAGGGATGGAAACTGACAAAACCTTCAAAGTGTTGGTGTTTGGATCATAAAGTGGAGACAACTATTATATAGATAGTATTATTAATACTGATATTAATAATTTGTAATTTATAAAGTCAATTAATAAGTCAATAGAATATTGAATATAGAAATTATATTTGTGGCAAAAAAAACAACAACAAAAAAATAACAAAAAACAACTCAAAATCTCCTGTAGCACTAAAAAGTGTCCAAAACTGTAAAACCTAATCCTGTGTAAAATTTTCAAGTTCCACAGTAAGTCTTTAATATAAAAAAATACCCCTTTAAAATTAATTTAGCCTTCAAAAATAGTATAGAAGTCAACTGGCTTCACCGACTCAGATGATCTGATCTGGCCTGCATTACAGAGGTGCTCAGAGACATTCTGGCCAAAGTCATCCTTTCTATTTAGATCTAGATCACATCCAGCAATGCAATAGTATGCGTAAAGTATATATTTCCTGAGTCCTCTGAGTATTCCAGTTTTTGTATTTTTTGTCTCCAAGGTTCCTTCATGCCACAGGGCATAAAGAAAGTGTAAATTTTAAGCAGAAATTGAGGAAAAAAATTGTGTTTTTGATGGTTTGAAGAGCTCCACTGACCTCTATGTTTGTCAGAGAGCTTCACCAGTGGGCTTGAATGAAAGTCCACAATGTACTCTTTAGAATGATACCCAACACAATATTCTAAAAGACTGAAAAGTGCCTTAAAAACAAGTCTAATGCAAGATAAGCACTGGCGTCTAAAGTGCAGTTTTCTTTCAGGTTATTTTTACTTCATGGGGTGATAACCACAAATAAGCTACCAGTCTGAGATGTCTATCATATCAAAACATAAACTAGGGATGTGTAGGTATAAAAAAATCACAACTAGAATTTTCCCACCCAGATGGTACCAATATCTGCTCTGGCCCATGGACTAATTACCGGACACTTCAATGACATCGGAATGAACTAACGACGGTGAGCCGAGATGTAGGAGAGTTTGAAGCGGGAATGAAAGAGCTGAAGGAAGTTATCTTTGTCAATTAATCGGGACACTGAATGATGTGAAGCCTGTTTAAGCCTGCCGTAAGATTGCCAAGATCATCAGCACGACGCCACCGCACTGACTGTGAAGGAGCAAAGACATGGTTTAAAATAAGGCTGCTCCAGAATGATTGGCCAAGCAGTTGTGTGTGGCATGATCTGGTTGGCTCAGTGATTGAGTGAGATCATGCCCTTCATCAGCTGAGATTTGGATCACCTGAGCAGGTAGGCAGATTGAAGCATGAAAGAGGAGACTGAATGAGCATACAGGTCTTCCTGACTGAACTTTCGCTAAGCTTCATTTCTCATGGTCTGGGAGTCCTTAATGTGTTTTTGGTGAACTCTATGCAGGCTTTCATGTGTCCTGCACTGAGGAGAGGCTTCTGTCGGGCCACTCTGCCATAAAGCCCTGACTGGTGGAGGCTGCAGTGATGGTGGACTTACATGAACTTTCTCCCATCTCCCCACTGGATCTCTGGAGTTCAGCTACAGTGATCTTTGGCTTCTTCTTTACCTCTCTCACCGAGGCTCTTCTCCTGTGATTGCTCAGTTTGGCTGGACGTCCAGCTCTAGGAAGAGCACCTGTTGCCTCAAACTTCTTCTATTTAAGGATTATGGAGGCCACTGTGCTCTTAGGAACCTTAAGAGCAGCAGAAATTCTTTTGTAACCTTGTCCAGATCTGTGCCTTTCCACAATTCTGAGTTCTTCAGGCAGTTCCTTCGACCTCATGCTTCTCATTTCTTCAGACATGCACTGTGAGCTGAAAGGTCTTATAGAGACAGGTGTGAGCTTTTCCTAATCAAGTCCAGTCAATACAATTAAACACAGCTTGACTCCAATGAAGGTGTCCACACATCTCAAGGATGATCAGAAGAAATGGACAACGCCTCAGTTGAAAAAAACAGGTGTCACGTAAAGGGTCTGAATACTTATGACCATGAGATATTTCAGTTTTTCTTTTTTATAAATCTTCAAAAAATTCTACAATTCTGTTGTTTTTTTCTTTATATGGGGTGCTTTGTGTACATTAATGAGGAAAAAAACGAATTTAATTGATTTTGGGTAATGACTGCAATGTTACAAAATGTAACAATGTATATGTAAAAAAAATCGGCTTACAATTCAACAATATTAAATGTGTTGACCATTTAATGACCAAATATCATTAAATCATCTATATTAACTGAGCAGTTTATGATATCAGCACCTAAAAAACCTTAATGTGACATATATGTCACATCAGGTTTTTCATGACAATTTTAAGGTTAAAGGGCCGATGCGACACATATGTCACAACGATTTTGATTTGATCTGTTTAATATAAATTTATTTGAGAAATGTGTTCTCAGCAGGTTAGATGTAATAAAGGACGAGTTATTTAAGCATCAGAATTTTAAAATCTCCTAATCTTACCTTAAGGACAAAGATATAAGCCATTTAAAATTACCTAGTTTTGTCAAATGAGCTGGCCTGACACGCTGACATCTTTGAAATGATGTTGAGGGAACAAAAGATCACATGACCTGTCACATGACCTTCCAGGATGTTCCATAGGTGTCACTTAGGGACTTATTGGGTTGAAATTAAGGAAAGTGCTTTCCAAAGAACTTTTAAGGACATTCAAAGTCCTTGTGATATCCGTGTCACCGTGGGTCCTTATAACCAGGTTTAGGGATGAAAAATCTGACCAATCAGCGCCTGACGTCCGCCCCTCTTCTTCCGGTGTGATGACGATCTCCGCATTGGCTGACGCAAAGTTGCATGTCGACGGTTGAAGAGACTACGCCGGCTCTCGCTCCTGGGGTCCAGTTTGTGTTTTCCTGGATAGAAGACATTTCGCTCCCTCCTCATCAGCATCTGGTCGAACATGGCGACGGAGATAGAGAAAGGTGTGGGACAGGTGTCTGTGGGTAAGGAAGACATCAGCTTAGCATGAGCTAGCCTGGAGCTAGCTCCGTGTGCATGTGAGGGGCAGATTGCATCAGTTGAGGTGATGCTAGCTGTTAGCATACACGCTAACGCCTATTTTTGTTAGTGCGGGCTCTGGTTTGATTTTCAATGGGCAGGATCCTTCTGTCACATAAACTGCATACGACATTACATTAAATGAAAGTCAGTGAGGAATGTGTTGGTCATACAGGCGTAATTTTGATGTTAGTCTCGTTTCCATCAGCCATGACAGCTGTCAGTCTGAACTGCTGCAGCTGATGCAGCTCAGTTTATCTCATGTGTGGACCGACCTGGATTTGTCTTTTTAGACTTTAGGCCACAACGATGTGAAATAAGTGTCATGATGAAGCCATTTGTCATCTGTTTCCTGTAAGAAAGCTGCTTTCGTTTTCATGGCCCCTCACTGCCAATACACTGCATGCTGACATGTGAGTTTGATGGAACAGTCAATAGTCAATCAATGGTTATTCATTTGTATGGGTTCAGTTCATAACAGTAGAGTAGGCTGATTTATTCACGCGATTCTTGGGCTTGTTGTTCCGAAAAGTGCAAACCCTATTGAAGCTCCTGTAGCCCAGATAACACAATGGCTAAATTAAAGAAGGAAGCTGGAAGATTTTAAACCTTAGGTTAAGATGTCCTGATAATCAAGTCTCAAAAAAAAGTCTGTTTTACCCTGGATGCATTCTACTTGTATGACTGCTATACATTTTTAAATTGTATTACCTGATTCATTTCCAGGAAATTTGTTTAAAACACCCATTTGGTAGAAGTGACCTGGCAGTAGAAGAGTTGACAATTAATGAAGAACAAATATAGAAATAATTAATATTCTTCTGATAAGAACAGAACAAGATATTGTCCTCAAATCCTGACTGTGATATGTCAATATCCAGTAGTCACAGTGCAGGACTTGCTGCACTGATCATGTGTTCTCTTAGCATGTCATACTATATCTTTATTGTTGATTAATGGAGACATAAAATTCTTGTTTCTGTTTTTCTATGCATTAAAATCAGTCTGATCAGCCCCAGTCCTCAAAGAAATGATCATTATACATGGCAATTGTGTTTCCTGTGTGCAGGTTTAACAAAGATCAGTGATTTTTATTCTTGGTTTATAAACTTAAAAAATAATACTTTGTATGCTCAGCCACATTCAGAATTAGTCTTTCTGGGGTAAACACAGAACTAAATTTTCATCAATAAGATGACATTTGATCATTTTGTACCTGCCCTGTATGAAGCGTGGGACAAAGAATACAAAGTAAATTAAAACCAATTTGTTGAATGTGTTGAAAATGTAATTGATGTTGATACAATAACCTAACCACACATTTGTCATATACTCTCAAGTATTTAATATCACACAAGAAGAAAATATTGCGATATTAGCAGTTGCCAATATCAATCCCCCTACTTTTTGAGATCTTTATTGCCCTGCAGAGACGGCAGCTTTATTTCAGTCTGCCTGTTAAGAAGACGGAAACTGTCAGATACTCAAGTTCATGATTCGCTTTTTAAGAAACATTAACAGTGAACACTGTAAGTCCACAATGAAAGTTCACTTTGCTTTTGTCAAACGTTTTTGTTGAGATAATGCTTCATCTTTTTTTTGAGTGTTCTCTCAGGGTTTCCACGCGTCCTGGAAAACCTTTATACCCTGCAAGTTAATATTCAATTTAGAAGTATTTAGGCTAGTATGTTTTTCAAGGCAATTTGACAGTGATTTTTAATGCTTCGTAATGCAGGTGTCAGATGTTTAAAGGCAACTGCATTAAACAGAGATGAATTAAAGGAAACAGTTTTGGTGATTATTAAAAACAAAAGTATTCTGTAGAGAAAGTACAGGAAAGAAAGTAGGAGAAAATGAAAAGCTGAGGTGAGAATTTCCCAAATCGAAATTGTAACTTAAGTTGTTTATGTGTCACTGGAAGCTGTGGGTGTGATTGCGCTATTCTACTATAAATTTGTCATAATTTCTATGAATGTAAGAGATTATTTGATATGTATGATAGCAGCCATAGACTGCACATCTTGTAAACATAGCAGTGTGAATAAATGAACAAAATGTATGGTCACACCGTTGAAAAGGACACTGCAAAGTGTGTGTGTGTCCGGGGGAGGGGGGTTGAAAACGTCCTGGAAAAGTCTCGGAAATGTCCTGGAAATGTGCTGGAAAATAATCTCTAGAAAAGAGTGGGAACCCTGCCCTCGCCAATCCTTAAAGCAGTCAAGAAAGTTGATCCAAATTAAGTTTGGTGTAAAATCTCTGAG
This sequence comes from Scarus forsteni, assembly GCA_036419115.1. NCBI lineage: Eukaryota > Metazoa > Chordata > Actinopteri > Labriformes > Labridae > Scarus > Scarus forsteni. The sequence goes on from JAZDUH010000269.1 coordinate 22,532,489, forward strand.
ATGTTTTTTTTTGGACCTTCCTTACGTCCTGCCCAGCTCCATGGCTCAGGAAAGTTTCAGGACAAGATGGTGTGTCAGGACAGAGATGTGAAATGATGTAAAAATGCTCCACTGTTGCACACATTCTCAACATTTTTACTGCATGCGTGGGTGCGACGGTGTGCTGCTCAGCTCTTACTACATCTGCAGATTTATTAAGGAGAGAGACAGGATCCCTGCAGACTCTTAAAGATTCTTAACGTTGATTGTTGCTATTTAAGGTCATACAAAGTCCTTATTTATTTTACCCTGAGCCAGGTCTTACAATTCAGAAGGCATCCTCACTCTTACCTTCTTCATCAATTCTTTTGACTTACTTTAAGCCAAAATCAGTACTGTTTTTATTGTCTTTATTAATGTTTTTATTGTTTTTTCCTTCTGTGCACTTTCAGATTTGCCCACAAATGTAAAGTACGTTATAAATAAAATCCATTATTATTATTATTATCAGACACAAATGGGGAAAACAGAGGCATTATCTGACAGGTCACAGCAAGCTTTAACATAATGAATGCTCTTCTGCACTCTAAAGAAATAGTGTAAATACTAGGGGTGTAACGAAATGGTCAGCTCACGTAACGATACGAAATACAAAACAGGGCTCACGATACGAAATACTCACGATACAAAATAAAGATTATAGAAAATCTCCAACAGTAGGAAGTTGTGCAAAAGTCTCATTTTCTTTATTTTCTTCCTAACGCAGACATACAAAAATATTGATGCATCAGTACAAAATAAATGCTCTTTGTAAAAAAAAAACAAAATTGTAGTTTGTTCCCCTTATTTAGACTACAGTGCAAATATAAACATAAAATCCCAATAAAAGTGCTTTGTTGTTGTAACAATCAGGATACTGCATTCTTGAATGAAAAGGAAAACAAATAGCAGTCCTCAGAGCTGCAGTTAAGACCTATGAATGTCTGAACTGTGAACTATAATATTTAGCCTTTATCAGTGACTTCTGATCTTCAAGTATGATCAAATTCTGTCAACTCAACAGTAGATGCAAAAATCAAATACTGTTTTTTTATGCAGACTTACACAAACATACTGTTGCTGCCTGTCTCCAGTTCAAAGTAGTTGGTAGTTGGTAGGGCTGGGTATTTCCAGCAACTTCACGATACAATACGTATCCCGATACTAAGGCCACGATACGATACGTATCCCGATACACGTAAATTGTGAACATTGACTTCACTTTCTACAAAATTCTTGACAAGTTTAGTTTCTTCTTATAAGAAGAAAAAGAACAAGGATGAGTTTTAAGTGGTTCTACAACTTGAGCTAATTCCTTGACCTCATCTTCCTCCATATTGAAGCAAGTGTTTTGCTACAGTAGGCAAGGAGGGTAAAAAAATTACCAGTCTCAGTGGTGCGCACGCCCCTTTGCGTTTTTTATTTCGTGCGTCTTTGAATTTTATTTTATTTTTTTATTTTGTGAAAATTTCGTGGCACAAAATTTTGTTACACCCCTAGTAAATACTCTAAAGAACGGATTCAGGAAACCATTTAAGCACCAGCATCATTTAAAAGACTTGATTTAGCAACACTATTGGACCCCCCCGGTCCAATAATGTTATCTGGTAACTGTACTAGATAATCAACTGACATTTGAAAGTTACACTGATATGATTAAGAAGAATAACCCGAAATGTATTTATTGTCTCAGGTAACTTTCCAAACTCCAGGTTAATTCCAGGCTGATACCTGTTTTATCGTTCTTTATTGAGTCTGCGATTACTTTTTCTTTTATCTGCTGGTTTCAGTCCCTGAAGGTCAAGCAGAAAAATACACTTAACAAGGTTGTTAATGTCTAATAAAATAATTGGCACAGCTCAGTCAGCATTACATGATCTTTACAACAATCAGCTGTTGACGAAAGCAGAATCCATCTTGTTTGACTGTTTTCACTCTTCATATCAACAGTTTCCGTTTCTTCCATCTTGGCTCTCTGTTCAGACTTCCACCAGCAAAAACTAACAGATACTATTTAAACATTAATTTGTAACTTTTGTCATCTCCCTACTAAACTCCAAGTGGAAAAGGTAGTCTAGTGTATCTGCAACTGTCCCGTCTCAAATTAATGGTCTTCTCTTTATTCCATATTTTATTTCTCATATTTTGTATTTTTATCTGTTTTCTCATTTACCTTTCTTGATAAAGTTTAAGGCTATTGGCTGAAGAGTCGGATTGTTGTTCTGCTAAACTTCTGAAGTTTAATGTATTTGCACTCAAGTATTATGTTTATTCTATGTTCTGCCTCTCAGCTGCACAGGTAATTGCCCCATTGGGGACAAGTAAATAAATAAAGTGTAAGTGCCACAGAAGATGAAATGATGAAAATAAATTGTCAGAGTTGAAAACTTCACTGCCAATTGTTTTAGAACGGATCACTCTCAGTGTTTGCAGCCTCTCACCTGTCCTCTCCTCCTCAGGTGAGCTCTACGTGTCAGACAAATGTGGCTGCGACCAAGATGGAGACGGTACCGAAGAGAAACCCTTCAAAACTGCTCTGAAGGTAAACACTCCTCTGATATGTTCTGTTTTTACAGCCATGCATGTCGTTGTTGTAAATCCTGTTGTACAGACACGTCTGTCAACATCTCATTTTGTTTCGAATTAAATAATCTCCTCAGGCTCTGATGTCAGTCGGGAAGGAGCCTTTCCCAACCATCTATGTCGAGTCCCAGAAGGAGGGAGAGGTCAGTTTTTTATTTCTCCAGCATGACCTTAAATTACTCTCATGTGTATGAGAAAGTGTGTCTCTTCTTGTACATTCTGATGACAGGTGGCTTGTATTTTGAGATCAGAGCTACAGAGTCTGGTTTATCTGTATAATAAATGTTTACTTTTCATTATGCTGTTGTTGAAATGCTTTACAGCAAACCTGTATGGTCTCCAACCTGTATGTATATATATTTTTATAAATATATATATATACACACACACACACACACACTATGGCCACACCCATATGACTGGTGGGTGTGGCCGTAATCAAGTATAAATCATTTAAGTCTAATCCCAACATTAGATGTACAAAGAAGGACCCCAATCAACACATGTAGAGCAGAGTGGAGCATTAATATTCCAGACAAACTAGGGACCCCCAGTCTGACCATCACATCACCCTGAGCTGGGTCCAGAAAAAAAGTCCCTCAACCTGCTTCTCCCAAATCACACGAACCAACCTGGAGAGCACCAGGACCACAGCAACCCCAAGAACATCAGACTCCCCAACAGTCAACACCCCTCCAATTAGACCAGACTGAGTCACTGACACACAGAGGGCCATAGTCCTGCATCAGTGAAGTAGTCTGACCTCAGCATTAGTGGAGTCCTCTGCTGGAAGGTTTGCTCCCAGGATTCCCCTCACTCTTCACGTTTGTTCCTCCTCCTCAGCGCTGGGCGGTGATCTCTAAAACACAGATGAAGAATGCAAAGAAAGCCTTCAACAGGGAAATGTCAAAGAATGATGCCAAAGACAAGAAGGAGGTGTGTGGGATTTTCTGCCCTTATTTTTATAAAATGAGCTCTAAACATTAGCTCATTGTCTCTTCACTGAATCAGGAGGGGAGTTTGACGGTTCATGTTTTGTTGTGCAGGCAGAAGACAATGAGAGGAGAGAGAAGAACCTGGAAGAAGCCAAGAAGATCGTCATCGAGAAAGACTCCAGCCTACCTGAGCCTGATGCTGTAAGTCCGATAAATATATATGTTGTGTTATTAAAACCTTGATGATGTTGGTTATTATGCAGATTTATTTACATGAAAAAACAGAAATATGAAAATTAAGGACACAATTACAGTTCATATATATATGCAGAACAATTAGAAAAATATAATGAATTGAATATGCAAGATAATAGAAAAAAAAGATAAAGAATGTAAAAGTGCATGCATAATAGGTAAGAATGGCCTGTGAATGTGATTTATCACCAAAAACTAGCAGTATTCAAGGCACAAACCTCCTCAAAGGCCTTTCTGACATTTGTAACTGAATTATAAGAAAAAAAAAATATGGAAAACTGGCCAATCAGCCAAGTGTTAACAAAACCTGTTAAAAAAGTTTCTAGACCAGCTTTAAAATGTGATCACTGCTTTCTGTGCCTTGACCAACAATCCCTGAAAACATCTTTAACCCTTGTGGGTAATCAGGGACATTTTTGTCCTTACAGACAATTTTTTGCTCAACTTTTGGCCATAATTTTGGCAGTGTTACTCAGTATTGAATGACTTTTTGTAGGAAGGTTTTTTTCATGGAAAGTCTTAAAATTCAAAGTTTGATTTTTGTCAGGGGTCAAATGTTACTGTTGACAAAGTGAGTTATTATCAATATTATAAATGTTGAAGGGCTGAGGAAGGGCTTATGTATATTTAAGCCTGATCTTTGAAAAAAAATCCTCAGCCCTTCAACATTTATAATATTGATAATAACTCAATTTTTGTGTTTTTTTCATCAAAATTCGTACATCATGTAATCAAGTTGGCATTTGAAGGGTTAAAATAAAATAAATAATTACATATTTGGTATTTTTGATTAGAGCTGAAGTTGACTGAATGATTTGAGCAAAAAAAGTTTTTAAAAAATCTGTTATGTTTTTATAGCAGCTTTGAGAGAGGACATTAATGTCCTCTGATAATCTCAAAGGGTAGTAAGTTAAAGCAACCCACAAGGGTTAAAATCTGTGGAGAAGCTTTTGAGTTTTCCTGCTCAGAGACAAACAAACTGAAAATGTTCTGAATGAATTAAACCTGACATTTTCAGATATTGATGAAAATACCTGCTGGTAGCAGCCATGTAAACAGAATCACAGATGGCTCATAGGTGTCATTGTCAGTCTGCAGCTCTCAGTAGAATCAGTGTTGTGGCTCAAACCCTCATCCAGCTGCTCGGTTATGTTTCAGTTGAAGATCCATAAGCTGGAGTCAAAGAGAGGTCAAAGGGTCAAAGTGTTCGGATGGGTTCATCGCCTCCGGAGGCAGGGTAAGCATCTTAACATGTGACATTTTTCTAAAAAACCCCACCTTTTAAATGATTGAAAGAAAATACAGACTTAATTTTATAATGAATTTAACATCCAAATCTAAATCTCCCTCACATTAGATTTTGATTTATCGTCTGTTGTAGTTGTTTTTTCCTCCATCTCTTTTTTTTCTATCTCTAACAGGCAAGAACTTGATGTTCATCGTGCTGAGAGATGGAACTGGTTTCCTCCAGTGTGTGCTGTCTGATAAACTGGTAAAAAAAATCTGCTTTTTATGACAAATTAATGACTTTATCAAAGTAACTTCAGAATCTGCAGATCACTGCTTAAAAGCCTCACACCAGTATTAGTAAATAAGTAAATTAATGTGCATATTTACTGCTGGTGTTTTATATATTTCATTAATTACAATACATAGCTTAATTTGTGAATATTTTCAAAAACATGCCCTGATTTTACCCTGAAATATTTTTACATCTGTAACTTTATAAAGAGATAAATGTGTCTGTATGAAAGGCTCAATCTCAAGTATGAGCTTTATTTTTCAGCAAGACCCTCATATCACACACCTCTATATTCTATAGCTTAGTTATATATTTGCATTTCGGGTAAAAGCTTAAAAATAAGGGCTCATTAGCTGGTAAATCACTGTTGGGAGCTTGTTTAAGGGCAGATGGGGCTTGGTTTTACTGTTAGAAATATATTTTGTATGCATTGTAGGTGTAATAAATACTCTGGTAGCAGGGCTCTCGACTAACTTTTTGAGTGGTTGCAATGGTGCACCTAAAAAAAATTTTAAGGTGCACCAGCACAAAATTTAGGTGCACCCAAATTTTCAGTGTCGCCTTTAACGCCATAAGGTCACCATGTTATTACTCTCCATAAATTTTATATAATGTAAATGCTTTTTAAATAAGATGAAGATATAAAGAAATACTTGTCTTTATTTGAAGCAAAATTATACATTTAATGTAAAACAGAGTCAAAGTGCTTCACTGAATGAAATTTACAACTTTAAACTAAAACATTAAGCAGAATAAAACATCTTCAAATAAAAGTGCTTGTTCTTAACCCTTTAAGATCCAAGACCGTAGATGATAGCCAGAAAATTCTATTTTTTGGAGATTAAATTTTTATTTCACTTTCTGGTAAAATCCTACAAAAATCAGAAAATCCATAAAATTCTACATATAGATTTTTCGTATCTCATTTGATACATTAGGTGTTTGTGGCAACTGATAATCCATTTGAGGACATTTTTATCATTTATCTGATTTTATTCTGATTTTTTTTGTCATTCGGTGATCAAATTGTGTAGATAGAGGTATTATAAAAGTATGTATCAAATATGGTACAATTGGCATTAAAGAGTTAAAGTGTTTTACTGAACTGAAATATAATATTTCAAACTCAAACATCTCAAGTTAAATAAAATATTTCAGAATAATAAAAAGTAATGTTTAAGGTGCTATACTGTGCTGAAAAATGAAATAAATATCCAGATTTTAACAACCAACAACATAACATAACAGCTATAAATATTGCGACGACTTTTATACCAACATTTGCTCACAGAACACCAACAACAGCAGCTACGGCAACAACAGCAACAAGTGATCACGCAGAGATGAAGCATGTTACGCGTGCATGAGCACTTGTTGATGTGGAATCCACCTCGGAGCAGAACTGTGATGTTACGATTGTAGTAACCCAAGAACTACATTACCCAGCATGCAGTATGGGTTGGGAGCATGCGTGGGAACCCATAGGTACGTCCCGGCGTGGATTTTGAGTTCTCAAGTAAATACACAAGCCTATGTACAATACGATGTGTAAACAGCGGTACATGTTTTGATGCCGACGCCAAGACAATACGGTGCCGTCCTCGTGTGAGGAGGGCCTAAGACGATTCAGCGGAGCTTAGCTGTGTCGCTTCCTGCTGTAGCCTGACACCGCAGAGTCTGGGCTCCTCTGCATACTGACAGCTGATTGGATGATTACTGAGGGCTGTGTGTGTGCATGCGTACGTGCGTGCCTGCGTGTGTGTGCAGGACCTGCTGTTGAATGGAGAGGCAGAGAGACAGAGAGAGACTGCAGGCGCAGTGTTTTGTCCGGTTTTAGCGGATTATCTGCTACCGCCGTTACTTTTGTTTGTTTTTTTTTCACCCGGGGAGCGCAGGGTGCACCACTGCAACCAACAGAAAAAGTTAGGCGCACTCTTACAAATTTTGGTCGCACTTGAGAGCCCTGGGTAGTTCTTTCCATTTATTGGTTTTGGCTAAATTAAGTTTTAAAAATCAGCATTTTGGATATTGACAAAGTTCAATATCATGCATTCCCACTTTTACCTTCTTCCATCTTCTCATGCACAATAATTTATTTTTTGTTTGCTCCCAATGATAATCAAGTATAAAAGACATGTTATGTTATAGATAATGTGAAAACAATTTCATTTTATTTATGTAGAACATTTCAGACATGTGAGCTCACTGTGCTTCACGGAAGACAAAAACAGGCTCAGTTAGTAAATTTCGTGTAAAGAATGAACTGTTCCCACAGACCTGAGGTCAGCAGGCAATTTGGTCCACACTGTGCAGGATCAGAACACCTGAGAGCTCTGAAGTCCAGTCAGGGGTCCAGACTGGGCCCTAGTCAGTGGGTCAGAGAGATACTGTGGTGCTATTTAAAGCTTGAAATACAAGGAGTGATATTTTAAAACCAGTTCTTTGTTGATTATTTTTTGCACTTTTTTTGTGCCTTTATTGACAGGAGGGAGAGAGACAGTGGATAGGCTTGTGAAGGGAGTGAGAGTGCACTGCTCAAATCAGCATGAGCTTATGAAAGATGGCAGCAAAGCTTCAGTTTAACATGCATTTTGGAGCTGAGATGTGAGACAGTATCATAAACCAGAGCAGGGGTCTCCAAGTGGTGTTTTAATTAAATTATTGCAAACATGACTTTTTACACCCTGAAAATATTATGACTATTATAAGACGTAGGATTCATGTTTTTGTGTCTTATCTTGTGCAGAATGGAGACACCAAGAGTCAGCTGACCCAGCATGCTCTCCCTCTCTGCCCTTTATACATTATCTAATGCTTATAGAAGCAAAAGCAACTAAAACTCTTTATAATAGGAAAACGAGGGTAGCATTTTTTAATGATCTTCTTTTTGTATTACCTCTGATTATGTTCTGGCCTGACATAAAGTGTCTGAATAATTTGGCCGGTGGACAAACTCACTGGCCGACCCTGACTCAGAGGCTCACTGTCATCCTCTGATGGAAACACTGACCTGTTTTCTGGTTCTCGTTTGTAGTGCCAGTGCTACAACGCCCTGGTGTTGTCCACAGAGAGCACCGTCGCTCTGTACGGCACGGTCACTCCAGTTCCCGAAGGCAAACAGGTAAACACCTGCTGCACAACATCACAACCAGCAGTGCCCTTCTGCAGAAATGAATGATCATCAGTCAGTCCTTGTCTTCTTCTCCAGGCGCCTGGAGGCCACGAGCTGCACTGTGACTTCTGGGAGCTGGTTGGCTTGGCTCCAGCAGGTGGGGCTGACAACCTGCTGAACGAGGAGTCTGACGTAGACGTCCAGCTGAACAACCGCCACATGCTGATCAGAGGGGAGAACGTTTCCAAGATCCTCCGAGTGAGATCCACTGTCACACAGTGTTTCAGGGACCACTTATTCAGCCGGGGATACTGCGAGGTGAATAACAGACAAAAGTGAATTAAGTCAAACAACCCTAAGGACAGTGTATCTTTGACCAATGCATACATGTTTTCAAGTCAGAGCTTTCAGACAGCAACATGAGCTGCATGTTTCCCACACATCTTTAATCTAGAAAGATTAGAGTATGGGAGACTAACCTTTTTTCTTTTTTTTTTTACCAAGCCATAGCCAAAACAGACCAGAAGACAAGTAACATAGAGCTAAATTGTCCTTGTTTCAGCAGACATGTATGACCACAGCATAGTTGCCAGGTCTGCTAATTGTAAGAAACTTTAAACTTCTTTTTTTTTAGTTTGCAAATATGGCAGTTGCTGGATTTTTTTTTTAGTTTGTTTGTTTGTTTTTTGCTAAGTTATTTTTTGGGGGGATGGGGGTTATTCCAAAAGTGCAGTTGCTCATTTGGGCTTGTTATGCCCCTAAACCCAGGAGGGATATGACGCACACTCTACTACCATTATAAACTCAATTCAGAAGTTACACAAATTATTTTGTCCCACTCCAAACACAAATGTAAATGTGATTGTGAGAATAGGAGCAAAAATTATGTTTCCTTCAAACAGAAATTCTTGTATGTCTGTATCAAGCCCTTAAATTCACCACTTATAACAACAACTGTTTGTTTAACATTAGAGACACATACCTGCTGTCAGACTCTTTAGCTGTAATTATTTACTGTGTGTCTGTTGTGTTTGTAGATATTTCCTCCAACTCTGGTGCAGACTCAGGTGGAGGGCGGCTCCACGCTGTTTAACTTCAACTACTTTGGCGAGCAGGCGTACCTGACGCAGTCCTCTCAGCTCTACCTTGAGACCTGCTTACCTGCTCTGGGGGACTCCTTCTGCATCGCCCAGTCATACCGCGCTGAGCAGTCCCGCACCCGAAGACATCTGTCAGAGTGAGGATGCTTTTTTTTTTTTTTGACTTCCAGTGGTGTGAGGGACTTTTACTTCATCTCATGTAGTCTCCACTCGCTGCCCTGAGAATCTAGATGTTGATCCATTTTGATGCCTCGGATGTGCCCCCCTTAATACATGCTGCTAACCACTGTATTGCTGTAACACCTGAATTTCCCCTCTGTGGATCAATAAAGGTTTGTTTTATCTTATCTTTATTCTTTCTAAATTTAATATTCTTTATTAAGCACAGGAGCAAAGACCAAAAATGACATGACTATATAAAACAATCATGACATGAAATGAGATTAATTTATTACAGGGAAATTAAGTATTATATAAATATATTAGTTATTAATAATAAATAAATAAAATACAATTTAAGGATTATGTAATGACATGAGATAACCAAACACCACATGCAGAACAAAGTCTGCTTAAGTACCCAAATGAAAATCTATTAACAGAATCAAATTCAGAACAATGAATGTGAACTGAAATGGAGAAATAAAACAAAGGATTAAAAACTAAATAAATAAGATGAAATAATAATAGTAATATATCAGCTAAAAGCCATACTGAAAAAGCAGGACTTGAGTTTGCTTTAAATTATGAGCAGAAGGAGCTGCCCTCAGGTCTTCAGGTGGACTGTTCCACAGACGAGGGTCACAGTATAGAAATGAAGCCTCACCGTATGTTTTAGTTTTTACTTTGGAAACCATTAAAAGACAGTAGTGTGCTGGCTCTCAGAGTAAGGCCTTTGGAATGGAGCATTTAGATTTTTTTTTTCTTCAAAACACCAAAAATAAGAAATCCTGAATCAAGTCCTGTCATCAGTTGAAGTCTTTTTCTTCATGAACCAATCAGACACACATTGTGACCGTGAAGCCCCTCTACTGTGGAATATTCTACTTAAATATGATGGATGTGTTTTCTGTGTTCAGATACACCCACATCGAGGCAGAGTGCCCCTTCATTACTTTTGAGGATCTGCTGAACAGACTGGAGGATCTGGTCTGTGACGTGGTGGACCGGGTGCTCAAATCACCCGTCGCTCAGTTGCTCTACGACATCAACCCTGTAAGTCACTTTTTTGGAGGTGATATCTTAAAAAATGTCCTGTTAAGTTGTGTCAGAAGTCAGTCAGTGATTTCTAAATGAACTATGAGCTGCTTTTGGTTCAGTGTGTAGAATTTGTTTTTTTTTAAACCTTTTTTAATGCCGACCCTCAGGAGCAGTTTTGATTTCAAATGAATTATTGATTTATGGGCATATTTTTCTTGTTTTGTTCATTCTGTAGAACTTCAAACCCCCCAAGAGGCCATTCAAGCGGATGGACTACACTGAAGCCATCGATTGGCTAAAAGAGCATGACATCAAGAAGGATGATGGCACCTACTACGAGTTTGGAGAGGTGACTGCAGCACAAATCGCCCTCAGAATATCCACAGAGCAGATCATCTCTTCAGAGTCATTATGACAGAACTCACATTATCACATGCAGCTTGTTGGCTTTTGTCCCTGTCCATACTTCAGAAAGTTAGTCTATTTACCCGAAACAACAACTCAAACACCATATTTAGCATAATATGAGAAAAATGAACTTTAGCACAGGTATTCTTTACTGTTCCAGAAACTGCCTTACTCTCTCTGTAAGACAGAAACTACTCCAACAGCATATCCTACAATCATGGACAGTGCAGACATTTCTCCCACCACTAACCCCCTCCCCCTCAATGTAGTCTTCACCAAACTCTGTAGGTTCATACTTGGTTATCCCTTCACAACTCACCCCTGTAACATGTATTAGGCCCCCCCACAATTAGAGGGCAGTCTCACCGGTTACAATTGATACACAAGTGTACACATCTTGGTTATCTCTTCTGTCTGAAACAGCTCTTGGTACCATTCTCCTCTAATACCAGCTGAGACATCTAACATTTTTTCTGTAGCCAAGTTTCTAAATCACTACCTAAGAAAGCATTTATGCTCAAAGCTCTTCTGATTGAATCAGTCTTCCAGCAAATATTAAGTGTATCTCGTCTCTCCGGTCCTTTAAAAAGAGCAGTCTTCTTATCTCAAAACTAATTGTACTTGTTATTAACCACACTGCCATTTCACCTGTTTAACTTTAACCATGCTCTATTTGTAAATATTATCATCAACCTGGGGGGTATTCCAGAAAGCAGGTTCAGTGAAAACTCTGAGAATGTTACACCTGAAATCAGGGAATCTCTGGGTTTCCAGTTCCAAGAAGAGTGATAAGTGAAACTCTGAGTGACTCACCATGGCAACTGACTCTGTGAAGCTAACCTGCCCCCTACCAGGTTTTCTATAAGAAACCCCGAGTTAAGCCTGCCTCTTCCCTTCTGCTGTGTGCAAGTTGTGGCTTACCCATTTGAAAGGAATCCAATCGACATCGAGGCACAATTAATTCACGCTGCCTTGCGTGGAGAGAGGCTCTTCAGACCCTGTGTGGATGTGCTTTCATTCCCGGGGGAGTTTTTGTTGGAGCGGTATCGTTTCATGCACGAATCAATCATATTTTATATATAAATATATATATATATATATATATATATGTATATGTATAGATATGTATATGTATAGATATGTATATGTATAGATATGTATATGTATGTATATATATGTATATATATGTATATGTATATATATGTATATGTATATATATGTATATGTATATATATGTATATATATATGTATATGTATATATGTATATATATATGTATATATGTATATATGTATATATGTATATATGTATATGTATATATGTATATATATGTGTATATGTATATATATGTATATATATGTGTATATGTATATATATATGTATATATATGTGTATATGTATACATATGTATATATGTATATATATGTATATATATGTGTATATGTATATATGTATATATATGTATATGTATGTATATATATATGTATATATATGTATGTATATATATATATGTATATATGTATGTATATATATGTATATATGTATGTATATATATATGTATGTATATATATATGTATGTATGTATATATATGTATGTATGTATATATATGTATATATATGTATGTATATATGTATGTATATATATGTATGTATATATATGTATGTATATATATGTATGTATATATGTATGTATATATACATGTATATATATATATATATATATATATATATATATATATATATATATATATGTATATATATATATATATATGTATATATGTATATATGTATATTGGATATATGTATTTATGTTATTTAAGGGATACCCCAACTTCTACTTGTAAACATAGGCTTTGTATTGTTCATCCAGTACAAAAGCCCAGCATTGAGGAAGAGGGAGAAAACAACCAACAAATGACCTGCAAATTTGTAAAATAGTTGACACAACAGATCCTGGGTCAGTCAGGAGCCCTGCAGAAACAGGCAGCTTTGGCCACAGTGGCAAATCTTTCAGCCGTATGTTGTGATCTTTTCAGTGGTTTGTAAACCTGTATTTCAAATGTGCATTTTTGTCTTGAAAGTGAGATGACACATCTCAAGGGATTATTCATTAATTAATTTTGATTGGTAAGAGGCTGACTTGCAGCACTCGATGTTCTCACTTTTTAGACCCAGCACTGTTATAACATGTTTCCCTGTGGTAGACCGACATCCTGCCAAAGGCTTATCTGTATTTTTCTTTATTTCAGGACATCCCTGAGGCTCCAGAGAGGCTGATGACTGACACCATCAATGAGACCATCCTGCTCTGTCGCTTCCCAGTTGAGATCAAATCCTTCTACATGCAGCGCTGTGCTGATGACAGACGCCTCACTGAGTCGGTACGAGAGCCGTAGACAGATAAGCAGGGCGTTAATCACAGGATGGTGGACCAGATTAGCCTAAATGTCCTTTTGATGTCCTTCTGTGCAAAAAAAAAAAAAAAAAACTGTGAATTTATAAATGCTTTTTCACAGTGTCACTTCAGAGCATTTCATGATCTTTAATAAGAGATAAGATAAGATAGAACTTTATCCTTTGGGAGGACTTCATCAGGGAACTTGAGATTTCAGCAGCATTGTTCAGAACACAAAAGAACACAGGATATCAAAAAGTATTACAATATAGCTACTGACAGGCTACTACCACGACTGCTTCTTCCCATCCTGTCTTCCTGTTACTCCTCCTCCCCCCCAGATTGAGGAGTAATGTCTGGAACGTAAAGTTAAAAAAGGGTAATGAAGATTTAAATGTAATGGGACCTGAACTTCACAAAGTTTTAAGGATTTTTGCTGCTTAGTTCCTGAACAAAAAAAATGAAACCTCTTTTTATTCATGAATACCCAACGCTGAACCTGGCACATCAGATGGACCATTCAGCTTATCTCACTCGTTGTATTTGGGGCAGAACCTTTCAGAAGCAGTGCTATAGGCTGGATTTGTGATTTACAGGTTTAGTGGAAACAATGCTGCTGAGTTTGTGAAACCTAGATAATAAGATGCTAAACATCTCTGCTGTGCTGCAGGTCGATGTGCTGATGCCAAACGTCGGGGAGATCATCGGAGGCTCGATGCGTATCTGGGACTCGGAGGAGCTGCTGGAGGGATACAAGAGGGAGGGAATCGACCCGACCCCGTACTACTGGTACACTGACCAGGTAACTCTAGACTGCTTCATACTGGCATCAAATCATTTTTAAAATCCTGCAGTAGATGGAGATGGTTTTCATTGACATTTATCCTTGTATTTTTAGAATCTACAAATGATGGTTATGTTTTTCTTAAATATAGATAAACAGGTAGATAGATGGATAGAAAGAAAAAATACTTTACTAATCCCCTTGGAGAATTTCGGGCAAGTTCAAGAACGGGAAAAATCAGAAGAGGATACGTCTAAATGATGTATTTCATACCGTAAGAAAATAAATTAATAAAATGAATAAAAATGGTCTTTTCTCATAGGGATCATTATCCCAAAGTACTGTCACTTTAAGAGCCTATATTCTGCTTTTTCACCTTTATTTCCCCTTATTGTGTTTTACATCTCTTCTGTGTGATAGAATACTTCCATGCACAAGACAAAAAGTCCATGTGAGTGTTATCTGGACTTCTCCCTCCCACCAGCACCAACAGCTGCTTGAAACAGCTTGTCCCCCCCCCCTGATTAGCCCTACCACGGTGACATCATACCAGTGTTTGGTCAGCAGTGTAGACCCATCAGCTTGGGCTGCCAGGTCCAGTTAGGAGCAAAGGCAGTTGCATGAATGCGGAGTTGTTGAAAACATGTTGCTGAGCAGCGCTGAACCATCCAGTAGCCACACTAGATGGGTCGAACCAATCAGAGCAGACTTAAAGTGACAGGAGACCAAGTGAGAATATATGTGGATCAGGGGTAGTCAGTATGTGAATTCTTTTTTTTTTTTTTTTTTACTTTAAATGGAAAAAGCAGAACTTGAGTGGTCAAGATGGAGGACCACAGACAGTCTCACTTTGTTCGTGTCTTTAAACAGTGAACAAAGTCTTATCTCTGTCTGAGGACTGAACAGACGAGAATGAAGTTTGATCTGAAGAAGGTGGATAGAAACAGACTTAAAGACTGGCAAAAGATCTCTGTCTACAACTCTGATGCTGTGTGTTGTTCTCAGTGTGTATTAACAGTGTGTGCATGTGATTGTGTGTTTCAGAGGAAGTACGGCACGTGTCCTCATGGTGGTTACGGTCTGGGTCTGGAGCGTTTCCTGACATGGCTGCTGAACAGACATCACATCAGAGACGTCTGCCTGTACCCTCGATTCATCCAGCGTTGCCGGCCATGAGCGCACCACAGAAACATACACACACACACACACACACACACACACACACACACACACTTCTAAGTACACACATACTGTTGGTAAACTGGACCTGGCATGTGGCAGACCGGGCTCCCATCATCATCAATCTTCAAACGTGTTCTGCATCTTTATTTTCATGGAGTTCAGACTTAAGTCTGAGTTAGTATGCTCACCTACAGAGCTTCTCTTTATTCCTGAAACCCAAACATCAATCATTTTCTGTCCCTGACCATGCACTTGATTATTAAATCATTAGTAATAAAACAGCAGCTAATTGATGCTTCCTGTGGCTGTACATGTCTGTAAATGTGCAAAAAAAATGCCAGAAATGTTGTGAATGTGGTCTTGGATTCTGCACAATAATAATAACAGCTTGCTCTTGTTCAAATTTGTTTTCTATTTTAAGCACACCAGGAATTTGTCAGGAAGTGAGAACTTAAGTCAGAAAATCATTCTTCTTCCAAATCTCTTTAAAAAATGATGTGTAAAATCTGGTTCAGGCTCATGTGTGCTGTGAAAATATTTTTTTTTGCCTGTAGCGAGATGATGGTCTATTCTGATGTAAGTTAGACAAAACTTCAATAAGAAGAGACCTGAAAGACCCCCCCTGAATTAATGACGGTTTACAAAATGAAGTGTCCCAGATTTAACAAATCAGGCCAGTGATCCAGAAAACATGAACCAGGACAATGAACAAAATCAGTTAATATCCCAACAGATATAAAGAGAAAATGATCCGAGCTGCAGTCCATGGTTTGTTCCTTGGTTGAATGTTTTGAGACCCTGTAAGTCAACCCAGCAATTCCCAACATGTATTCAAACCCTTGTCTTATTTTCTGAACTTCCCCTGAGATCCATAATGTGTGAAAAGAAAAGAGCCCGTCCTGACAAACGCAGCGCTGCCACTTACTCACACACTCTGTTCTGTCTATCAGCTGTTCTGATTGTCGTGCTTCATTAAATGTCAAACTTGGCCTCAGTTTGGTTCAAACAGGAACCTGTGCTCTGCTTCCTGCTCTCCTCGTGGATCAGGGAACATTTGAAGTCTTTTCTGAAAGAAAGAGCCAACTGGAAATCAAATCTGTTAAAAGCCTTTGAATGAATACTTTAGAAATCATCATGTTTGTGTGCTCTGCCTCTTCATGTTCAAATATGCCTCAATAAGACAAACTGCACTTAAATAAAATCTGACTCAAACTGTTTTACGAGTGTTCTTGGTCTTTGAGAGGTAAATTGTCCACTCATCAAATGTTTTTGAAGAGTGGTTTTTGATCATGAGGTAAATCCACTGGTTTGAAAGCACTTCACTGCATAAAACTTGAGTTTATTTACTGCTCTGCAAAAGCAATAAAACTGATTAAATAGTTGTGTTAAAAAACAATACTTTACCATTAAGAGGGAGAAGGAATTGAATCTCTCTGTAGGGAGACAGGTAAAAAAAAATACAAAATATTGTAATCATTCTAAGTAGAAACAAAGCCGCACATAAAGCAAAGCACAAAGCTGAATATAAGCCTTAACAATTTATTTTAAAATAACATAAATTAAGTGAAATTAACTTAAAAGTAATATTGAGGTGTCAAATTTTGAATTTCAAGAAGAAAATACCCACCAACTGGGGTCATTTTATAATTACCAGCTGATCTGATCCTCATATTTTTTTACTAAATCAACGGGCTTTCAACCAACACATTAACAAAGACATTCTTTATTCTGCAAGATATTCTCATAAAGTACAACAGTTTCCCCATGATAAGAGCCGCACGGTGGTGCAGCAGGTAGTGCACTTGCTTCACAGCAAGAAAGTGGCTGGTTTGATCCCTGAGATCAGGACTGTTTTCTGTGTGAAGTTTGCATGTGTGGGTTCTCTCTGGACTATCTGGCTTCCTACAGACCAAAATCATCCTCTGTATGTGGCCCTGTGATTGGCTGGTGACCAGTTCAGGGTCCCAGCCTCTCCAGTGTCTGCAGGGAGAGGCTCCAGCACCCTCGTGACCCCCATCGGGATAAAGAGTAAATTTGATGACTGAATTGTCTGCATTATCCTGAACAAACAGAAGAGGAAGCAGGGTGTGAGGGTGTCATGGCCTCAGTTTACCTGCAGTTCCTCTCGTGACCACTCGGTGGCGCTCCATGAAAAGTTTGGACTTCAGTTTGACCAGAAAGAAATCCGTTCACCAGGGCCTGGGTTTATCAGGATATTAACAGTGATAATGAGCTATGTCATTAGGGGGCAACCCTTCATTTAATTCTAAAGATATAAATTATAGGACTATTACAGAAAATCATCTTTCATGAAAATAGCTGTGAAGTATTCATAATTTTAAATAGTTTGTTTAATCCTTTGTTAATAGGATGCATGTTTCTCTGTGTGAAACCGGTCTTGTGGCTTCATTGTCATGCTTTGTGTAGCTCAGGATTGTAGTTTGCCTTTACTTCCTGCTTCCTCTTTCTCACTTCTCATTCTTACCAAGTGTTACCAAGGAGGAAGGACATACTGCTTCTCACCTCACAGCTGGAGAAACTGGTTCTTGCACAGCTGTTTACTGACTGTTTAAAGCAGGCACAGTGATAATGATGGAGTTTGATCTGAATAAACTTCCCCTGCAGGTCAACACTTTTATATCTTTTGATTTGAATGATGAATAAGATTAAGAATAAGTGCTGTCTAACCAAACTCAACCGTTCCTCTAAAAACATGACTTTTTTCCATTACAATGTATTATTCTTATTAGTATTTTTATTATTGTTGTAAGAGGTTGTTGGTCTTTTTGTCATTATAGGAACATGGAACCAAGGCAGCCTGAATGAGGCAAGATGTTTTAAATGAGTGAATTTAACAGCTGCCTTTCTTTAATTTATTTGATATTAAAAGAAATACAAGTGATTTTCTTTTTACTCCAGTCAAGGTCCTCCATTAGTGTTTTAGAATATTCAAAAAGATACATGAACTGGCTTCCTGAGCTTACTGACTTTAGCTGTACTAATTTTTGGGGGGTAAAATGAATGTGATGAAAGCTTCAAATTTGCTATTGATGCTCATTTCACCAAACATCAGTAACACTGTTGCCCTGCTTCAGCACGATGTTGTAAATGGTGAATTTTTTGTTTTTTTTCTCAATTATTTCTACTGTATTTCCCGCTGCTGAAACATCAGTGGTGGGCGGCGTCTGTGACGTCAGCGTGATCGGCACGAGCAGGGGGCGGGGTCATCTGATAATTCACATGGACGTACATCTGACGTCACCTCAACATGACGGACCGTCAAGACCACAGGAGTGACCACGGTCCTGACCGGAAATGAGACAAAAAAAGAAGAAGACTGTCCTGTGGTATCACGTCAAGATACTACCATTAGCTAGAAAAAAAAATTTCTTAATTAAAGAAAATAATAATACGAACAGTCAAAATAGATAAATAAAATAGAAAATAAAGCCAAACAGAGCATGAAGAAAGTCAAATAAGATGTAACAAACAGGGCAAAATGTAGCAAAAAATTATGAAATTAAGTAATATATGAAAATCTAAAGACCTGGGACAAAAAGCATATCCTATGTTTATTTTTTAATCCTCTCACATTCAGGGTGTAAGAAATCATAGGCTGGAAATATAACAATTCAATAACCAAGGGACGCCCTTTTCAATATTTTTGTATTAAAACATACCGTATTTGATTTTACTTTTGTATTTTTTCCTTTTGTACTTCTCATTTTTCATTTAAGTCTATTTTTTGTCTTTAGTTTTATTATTTATTGATACGTTTATACATTTTGGTACAATGTAAGCTCACCAAACCTTCATGATACAACATCTAAGAAACTTTTCTTTCAATTGTTTCAAAATGTTCACTTGGATCACATTTTTAGGGTCATAGGCCAAGGATCACGGTTGTGTTGCCTCACAGTCATGGGTCTTAACTAATCCTTAGTCTGTAACAGAATCTGTAGCACACATAAAACAATCCTAAATTTGTTAAGAGTAATTCACTTTTGCTGATAAACTCTAAGTATGGAAGTTGTACATTTAAAAAACTGTAAAGCGTGAAGTATCGGGGTGGCAGAGTGAAAAAGTTTAAACACTTGATATAAACAATGAACACATAAACAAAAATGCAACTTAAAAATTGTAGTAATTGAAAAAAATGGTTTCCTGGTGAGCACAAGGACCACAGCAACCCCCCCCCCCCCCCCAATTCAACTAAATCAGACCCAGCACCCCAACACCCTTCATATTAAACCAAACCAAGTTGCAGCAGGAAAAGATTTACTGAAATACTGGCAAAAAACAACACAGACACAAAAGACATTAAAATGTTATTTGACCATGGAAAAAAATGGAAAATACTTCAGCTTTACTAAAGATCCTTCACTGAGAAAAGTCCAGATGAGGTACCAGTGAGGAATAATACCCCAAATACCATACCCAGAGTTTGTCTATACCAGGAATCCTCAAATAATAACATATTTACTGGGACAACTGTAAAACTGCATGATTATTGTAGCCAAATATATCAAAGAGTGTGAGGACCTGAGACAATTGATGGAACCTGAACAGAAAGAACAACAATCCTCACACTTTTAAAAGTTATGATATGTAATTTTTCCATTTATATTCAAATGCAGACCTTTTCTGTCTTTATGTTCTTGTAACTGTTACTATTACCAAATAAAAACAAAGGAGGACTAGGGTGAAAATTCTAAGAAAAAATTCAGGATTCTGACTTTGACTTCTTTGACTTCCTTCAAACTTCATGTTTGTTAGTCCTATTTTTTTGTAACATACAAAAAACATTTATTTTTGATTTGGCTCAATTCTCCCCATTAAATGAGACATTTCAGTCTTTATAATGAACTATTTCCCATTTATTTTGTTATTATTTTTATTGTTATAGGAAATGCTTTGGCAGCAATACCCCACATTCATGAAGCTCTATTATTTGTCATGTCTGTGTCCTGATTTGTCTTGTGTTTTTTACCGTGTAATCTTTACCTTTCAAGGACTAACACACCGATTACAAGCTTTTGTCCTTCTATGCACCTTGAAAATACTTCACGTTTGCAAACACTTCAACTCAACTTAACTCAAAATGATAGCCTGTTGTTTATATTGTCCACTTCTTTTAAAGTTATTACATTACATTTGTACTTAAAAATATTTGTATTTTAAATTATTTATTAATGTATATACTATGTTTTTATGCTGATCCCTGTTTTGTAAGCCCATCTCCAAAAATGAAGGCTATTTTATTCCACTCTATTCTATTTTGAATTCTTGGTGTATAAGTAATGACATACTGTATATCCAAGGACTTTCTATTCAGGGTTACTTTCTGACACGAGGGGTTTTATTTTGAAAGTACAAACCGGAAACGCCGCTCATGTCGTTATCAGACTCGACGGCAGTTTTGACAGGCAGCCGGTGGTAGCTGAAGGAATCTGGCAGGCACATCTCACTGGGCAGCGGCTCACTCACCAGGGAAATACTCGTGGACTTAGCCTCCTGGAGCTCAGCTGTTCAGCCTCTGATTCAGAGGGGAGAGGGGCGCGTATAACGGCACAGACTTTTTGGAAAATACCATGATGGCTGTCCTTGGCAGCGCCGGTCGCTTGATTCAATGTGAGTGACTGTTCTGATAAGTTAGCCTGTGCCCAGATATGTGACTGTAACATGTGTAGGACGTAAGACGTTTGTGGTCGAACCGTTTTGTCGTGTTTCTGCAGTTATATTTGAATGCTAAGCCGAGGAAGGATCCGCTCTGGAGTAATTTAATGTTGGAGTACAGTAGATAACACGCTGACATTGGTATCATTTCGTAAATGACCGTTAAGGTAGCTGTGGTATTCATATCGTGCTTCCTGATGGAATTTTCACAATAAAATCGACACTCTGACTTAAACAGCTGTTTCATGTTAGTTCTCGTCTCGGGTACGTCAATATACAAAATACTCCATTTTAAAACATCACGTGAATTACTTGACCGAAGTTATTTGTTCGGATATTCCACCGTCCCGTGAATTTAAAACCATTCACGCTCTCTTATTTTGCTAATAGATGTCTCCGCTTCCGCTGTCATTTTGCCGGTTTTTCCTTGGACTTGACGAAGCAGCCCTTAACGTTTTATTACAGTTAAACGTTTATGTTACATAATGGACTTAAACGGGACCTGTGCTTTATTTAGAAACAGATGGGTCACCCTTTCACTCAAACGCAGCGTTATCCGTTCACAGTCCGCTTCAAAAGAGAGTTTAACAACTAAACATTGTCACGGAGTTACACAATGCTAATGTTGTGAACTTGTGTAATAGTTGAGGCGCCCTGGTGGCGATCGGGGGTACTGCAGTGATATTATGAAAGTGAGACTGACAGGATCAACTATTCAGGCTTTATTCAGTATAAATGTATTTCTATAATTCAGATGCCACAGACTCCTGTTTCTTTGAACCTTTTTTATGTTTGTATGTTACTGACCCGCTGAGTATGATGGCTGCTGCTTCAGTGAGTGATCAAACCGTGTCCTCAAACAAAAGGTCACAGAGGAGCCAGGCACAGTCCGTCACATTTAAACTACCAGAAATACTGGATCAGCCATGTTCAAATAATTAAAATGATTTATTGACAGCAACATTCAATTTAAATGTAAAAGGTCTTGATATTTCCTGCTGCACCTACACCACAATGTAATACTTTGCTGTGGGACTGAACACACCCAGTTTTCAAGAACTTTTATTCCCTTTTTAAAGGGAATGTGGTATATTATAATGTAAGCACGTCTTTCTCATATGTATGCTTTATTAAAATGATTGTAAATATACTGTCTGACTTCATCAGTCCAATGTAGAGTAAAATATAAGACCTGGATAAGAACATAATTTATAGTTCACACCACCACTGACAAGCTTGCTGTCCATAACATGGTATCTTTAAATTGTTACTCTTATAGGTTTGATACAAAGTCATATTATTTCCATATGGGTATTTTTCTTTGACATTTTTGGAAATGAATATGTGAAATTTGGCATCAGTCTTTATGGATTTGCAGCAAAATTGTCTTTGATGGTTTTATTTCTTTGCATCAGGAAAAGTAAGGATGCACAATATTGATTTTATTGATATCCAGGACATCCATATTTCTGAGCTGATGACAGTTGATAGGCATGCTTTAAAAAAAAAAAGCATGCAGTCTTGTTCTCTACTCTTTCACAGGTTATTTGTGTTACTGACCAACAATAAACGTGAAATAAGAATTTTCAATTCAGGCATAAGTTAGTGAGAAGCGGTTAATGCGTTCTGATATGTCCATATATCTATGTTTTTATATTTCAGCTGATATGTGAAATATGTATGATCACTTGAGTGGCCAGTATATTAGCTTTAATATCAGGAACATTCTGCAGATACTTTTAGACCTGTTGTCTACAAATACCAATATCTCATCAATAATATTGTGTATCCTTTTGAAAATGATGTTTTTTGTCTGTTGCCTTTGTAGCAAAAAAAAAAAACTTTTATATTTTGTCTGGACTGCCCACTCCTGTTAATTAATCAGCAAATACACCACTGTTTGTATTATCCACAATCATTTCCCTTTTTTTTCAAGGGTGAGTGCATTCTTACATATGTGTGTGGAGAATCTAGACACCAGGTATGGCAAAGGTTTGTTTTTAGAGTAAATAACCTACCAGGGATGTAGTTTTGAACTCAGAAAATAGTTTTAAGGGGTCTCCTAACTGAAATCAAAGAAAGAAAAAAAACAAAAAAGCACAAGAGAGAATCAGACTTTGGATATTATTGACAGAATTACTGATGTTCTTAATTCTTTTTGCAGTCATTCATCATCAGAAATCCCAACCTACCGAGCTCATAGTGAAGCAAAAGCTCTGCTCTACATGCTACATGGTGGCAGTCTTTACAGTATTACAGGAGTAGTTTCTATGGGAAGAGTTGATGCTGGAGAACAAACTTTGTCCCTGGAGGATGATGGATTCATGTGTAACAGGTCTGTCCTTTTCTCCCTCAGTTGCCCGGAGCTGTGTCAGTCTGAGTCTGAGGAGACGCTCCACTGCAGCTGCTTTAGCCCAGACTCCAGACACACAGGAGAACAGGTGAGTCTCACGGGGATAACCGTTCATTTCTGTTTGTCTAGCATCACACTGGAGGCCTGGTACCTGCTGTAAGAATACTATCAACGCAAGTCCCCCCTGGGACTATCTGTCCTCTTCTCCTTGTCTGCAGTTCAGGCTTTTCCTGAAGCATAAAATCCTACAAAGGCTTCTGAGCTTCTTCCTTCTAACAAATGTGACTGTAGCGTAATGTGCTGTATTTAATAGCACTTTTTTTGTCTTACTGGCCATAGATTGATGTGTCAAAAAGGCTTTTTGTTTCTAAATTTAAAGCCTTTAATACCGGTGCAATTAAAAACTCCTTAAAAATCTATATATTAAAACAATTTTCAATGGTAGTTAGGGATGCACGATCTTTGACTTTTGCCTCCATCCACTGGGCCCGTTTTTGTTAACTCACGGTTGCAGACATCAGTATTGTTTCTTTTTGTTGATAGTGTAGTCTCTGCCTTACTGAACTTGGCCTGATCCTCATATAGTGAGTTTGTTTTGTGATAGACACAGATGTGAAAGAGGGAATACGAAATTTAATAAATTGTGCAGTTCATTTCTGATAGTTGGCGTCCGATGATAATTAGGTGAAGTGTCATGGTTCAGTCAGACATTCTGCCATGGTCTCCAGTGTTCTGGTCTATGCTGCAGCCTGCTGGGGGTGCAGCAGGGCTCACAGGAACACCAGGGGGCTGGACAGGCTGGTGAAGAAAGCTGGCTCTGTGCTTGGCAGAAGTTTGGACTCACTGGGATGTGGTGGAGAGACATGCAGCACAGTGCAGGACGCCCTGGACAGTAGTAACCATCCCCTCCACAACATCCTGGAGGACAGAAGCAGCAGCAGTGGGAGAGTCATCCCACTGCAGGACTGAGAGTTTCAGGATGTGCTTTGTTCCCACAGACATCAGAGTGAACAACGCCCTTAACAAAGGCAGTGGCATTAATAAAGTATCTATTAGGGCTGGGTTAAAAAAATCTATTTAATCGATTTTAATCGGCTTCCCTTTAAATGTTCATAATCGATCCATAAAATCCAAAGATCGATCTTGTAACGTGGGTAGTTTTTTCTTCATTGGACGGTCCGAGAAACAGCCGGTGGTATCAACTCTGCTGGTCTAACGTTAAGCTCTGCTTTCCACTGAACAAGATCTCATGAGATGTTACTGCAAGCAGTCAAAAAAACCTGGCGAAAGCGAGTAACACTATAGGGGCACTACCGGAGAGTTTAAAAGTTTACTTTTGGACATATTTCAGATTTGATTGCAGATTGCAGAATATGCATGTTTAATACATATCATTAATATGTGATTAATGTAACTGCTTTGAGTTCAGTTCTTAATGTAAAAATAGTTTTAATAATGTACCAGGTCAAAAAGTCATTTACAACATTATTTTTACTGAGATAACCCAGACTGAATTGATTTGAGACCTCTTAATATGGAGTCGAATTGATCCAGAAAATCTGAATCGATACCCAGCCCTAGTATCTGTCTGTCTGTCTGTCTGTCTGTCTGTCTGTCTGTCTGTCTGTCCGTCCGTCCGTCCGTCCGTCCGTCCGTCCGTCCGTCCGTCCGTCCATCCGTTCAACCATTAAAGCCAATGCATGGAACAAATGGCTAAGTACAACTGAGGTAACGGCTGTAAGCTTTGGCAGGAACTTTTCGGTCATGTATCCCTCATTGTACTCATCAACATGACTGTCAAACTCCGCAGCAGAGCAGTTTTGTTGCTTCTGGTTGTGAAGTTAATGAAAGTTTTTCAGTCTGAACTGTTCCATTTACCAAACATAGGTGTTTGGAAGTTTCTCACTTCAGAGGAAAAGTGATGATTTTCAAATCATAACAAATGATCGTTTCATTGGTTAAAGACTCATCCCGCCATTTTCTGAAGTTTATTCCATATGGGGTCATCAGGGGCTGGAGCCTATCCCAGCTGACATTTGGTGAGAGGCAGACCTGTCAATCACAGGACAGACATAAAATCAACTACTTACACACAATCACCCCTACAAGCAATTTAGAGTCACCACTTAGCCCAATGAGCATGTTTGTGTTCTGTGAGAGGAAACTAGAGTACTAGGAGGAAACCCCTTCATGCCCATGGAGAACGTACAAACTCCACAGACGAAGCCCCGCCCAACCAGGAAGTCCAAACAACAGTATTCTTGCTGTGAGGCACGAGCAACAGGAAACAGAAAATACACTTCATCTGCAGATGACTAACTCACAGCAGTGTTGGATTGTTGTTTTGTCGATGATGGGATGTCGTGTACTGAATGTCAGACTAATTTCCTGTTTTAATCTCAAAAAGTGTAGGCAGATATGTCAGGGGGATTTAAGTGCCAGAACACTACCAGTGTGATTTTATTGTGGAGGCATTTGGATAGACTTACTCCTCTCCCTTACCTGTCACATGGATACTAGATTATTTCAGTTCTTCACTTATTTTTTAAACCAGGGCTCTTTGTTTTTTTTGCACCATCAGAGATGAAGGGAAGATGCACTGAGTGGAGCTCCTGCTGCAGCAAGTTTGACCGTCTGAAGTCCTGATTTAACCTCCGGTTTGCCTTTAATTAGGGGTTGAGTCTGCCAGCAGGCTGTCAGCGACCTCTGCTCTCTGTTGATCTCTCTCATGAAGTCTCTGTTCTCAGAGGCTGCTGCTTCTTATCTGTCATATGGAGATGGCAGCCCAACAGTAGTCCTGAATGAGACAGCAGATTCTTTGAGGCCCTGGATCAGAGTTAAGGAGCAGAAAACACTCCTGTTCATCGCTCTGGTTGTAGAGCACAGCTGAAAACGTCTCAGCTCTGCACTGAAAAGCTAATATTAGCTGGTTGGCTCAACAAGCAGGCAGACGAGTAAACATTTGGGCTGTGAGCTGGTGTGACTTTCAGATCCTTGAGTTCAAACATGCTGCTGTAATGACTGAGTTTGCAGTACACAAGCTGTTTGGACCAACGATAATCTGACCAGTTTATTGAGCAGCAAAGGTAAAAACTACAGTCTGCTTTTGAGTTTCTGTTTTATTTCTGTGGGTTTTGATCAGCTTTCTGCTGAAAAGGTTATATTTAATTTGTTTTATCATCTCTGCCGAGAAGGTTCTGTTTGTACTGGTGTCCATCTAAAGTTTCTAAACAGTTGTTACGACAGGAACAACTCAGAGAATCCTAGTTTAGATTAGGGTTAGGGTAAGTGTTTGTGTTAACATGAGTGTCACTGACTGATAAAAGAGGCCAAAGCTAACACAAATACCACAGGCCGTCAGGTGAAGATGAAACTACAAGCTTCCTGTGGTACATTTCAATGGTTCAGTACCATAAACATCACTTTAAAAACCTTTAAACAGTAAACCCAACACAGAACGTAAAGTATGGTTTTTCTTCTCATGGAGCCTGAATATGTTCAATGTCTGCATGTACTGATCTGTTCATCTGTTTTCTACGCAGGAAACCTAAAACTGGCATCTTAATGCTGAACATGGGAGGACCAGAGAAACTAGAGGACGTTCATGACTTCCTGTTGAGACTTTTCATGGACACGGACCTGATGAAGCTCCCTGTACAGAAGTATGTATCATAAACCCTTTAAACAGAGCATTCACGCTAAAGCACTGCAGTTAAGTTCCGCCTTCATTAACATTATGTCCACAAAGATGGGTTTTTGTGTCAGTTTTAAAGGAAATGTGACTTTGGAGGAGCATGAGAGAGTGGCACAACACAAGTTCCATGAAAACACATGCAGGCAGGGCAAAGCAATGCTCCCCCACAGGCTCCAAATGCTCCAATCTCATTATTATCACTTCAGTCAATCAGTCAATCAATCAATTAATCAATCTTCATTTGTACAACGACAGATTGTAACTGGTGCTATCTCAACACACTTTACAACACAATCGATACACATATATGCATTCCGGTATATACTAATATATATAACAACAATAACTGTATGTACCCATACATACAACCAGACGTGAATCCATCCAGGCAGAGAGAAATTGACTAAAAATAAGAATTTATGATAGAGACAAACTTCTGAATGCCCAGATCATAAATCTGTCCTCATATTTGCCTTTGCTGAATAGAAATCTATTAAAGGTAAGCCCCTTGAGATGTGGTATCTCATTGTCAAGAGGGTCCTTATGTTAGAGTGTAGAGCACATGGAGTGGAGCAGGTCCACAGCAGCAGGTCATCCATGACTGTGTGTCAGGTTCATGCTAATATATGTGTGCAGTTAGCAGAAACTACCATGGATTTAGTTCTGTTGATCTCTCTGAAGTTTATATCAGGAAGTGTAATGATGATGGGATGTGGCTAAAGGAAAGAACTCATAACTGTAAACCTGCGGTCACACCGTAAGCGACTTAGCAACCATAATCACATCACCCAATGAAGTCTCGTTGCGTGTCCATAAATACCTTATTTTGGTCACCGTCAGCATCACTCAGTGACGTCTTGTCTGCTCGAGTTTCACTGTAATCCTATCATTTAATAGGATGGACACGCTGACATTATTCCAACTGTATCCTTTCACTCAGCTGGCAACCACAAAACGCTGCAGCTGATGACCCTGCAGCAGCATCATCTGTGAGGTCTCTGTCAATCTTGGTGGAAATAATGCCCCCACTAACTAATATTTCCCACACAGACATGGATTGTCACTCTGTGAGCTGGAATAAAAACTGTCTGTCACGGGTACCATCACACACCCACACAATGCTGACAGGCTGTTGCCGCACAGTCACAGGTGACATCACCTGAAAAGATCCCTTTTTTTTTTTTTCAAATTAAGCGATTGAGCGATAAGCGACCAGGTCACCACGATAGTGGTTGTTGGGTCGCGGCAGGGTTAGCCCGGCCCACGTCGCGGCTGAACAAAGACCTAACATGGGGAGTGGTTGCCGAGGTCGCAGAGGTAGCAAGGTTGCGTTCAGTGTGAACGCAGCCTAATTGTAGTTATTGTGATATACCTCTGGAGACGAGATGAAGATCAGGACAGTCTAGTCTTCACTTGGCTGTCATGATGTCACTGGGGCATTAATATTAAAACAAAACTTGAGATGAGACTCTTCATGCATTGTCTTAACATCTTTTAAACTACAATGGAATAAAACTACTTAATAGACATTTAACATTGAACTACAAACTGATTTTTGCAGCTTGAGAAAACAAATGAACTTCAGAAAAGTTAGTGTTTCGTCCTTTTTAACTTTTAACGTTTGAGATGTGCCCAGTGTCAGCTGGGATAGGCTCCATCCCCCCGCAGGGGGTATACAGTAGATATAATGGGTGGATGATGGTTTTAAGTCATCAAATAGGTGATATACTCCTTTAGGTCTGTGTGAATGATACTTGTTTGGACATCGTTGCTGTAGATGTCTCAGAAAGCAGATGAAATAAAGCCATGAACTTGTGAATAAGGTTTTAGGTCATTGTCCTCTGCTGCTTCTCCGTCTGTTTCATAGTAACCAACATGACTCAACAAAGTGTTTTTTGTTGCTGCAGAAAAGAAGAAGGTCACAAGTTCCTCCTTTTGCATGAATGGATAAACAACCCTGATCTCTGCCCAGGCTTTTGTTAGTGGATCCTTAAAAGGAGACAAAAAAATTCAAACATACATCATGGTGGCGGCTTCAGCTGTGAGCTACAAGTAGTTTAACTCAAAATAGACTTTTGAATCTCATTTTTTTCAGTCATCGTTGCTGGTAGTGATTCTGATGAAGTGAAAACAGAAAAGTCCAAAGGAAAAGCAAGTCATCACTTTCGTTTATAATTCAAAAAGGTTTTTCTGTTTCCACATAATACTCTGACGCGGTCTGCAGCTCAGACTGAGGAGATAATTTGATCTGAAGTTTTGTTTTTGCGGTGATGTAACAGGAACTATTTGAGAGCAGTCCCCTGTCTAAAGGCTGAAAGCAGTTGTACAAGGACACTTTTGTTTTTGTTTGCAGACTTTGACAAAGGGGCTCTGCACACAGCTCCTTATTCTTCCAAAGTTCATTTATTCCTGTTAGAAATTGTTTTCCTGTTAGAAACTTTGTATCTGGGACCAAATACCCCAAAAAACCCTTCTGGCTTAAGTTCTTCTTTGTGTTTAACTGCCAACAAGCAAGGACTGCAACGCCAAACTGCTGACTTTCCTTTTTTGGCTTAATCTTGCCAAAGCTTACAGTCTGAAAAAGTTCTCTGATTGATAATTGGAGCTGCTTTTCCAAAGCAGGAGTGGGCAACTGGCAGTGAAGAAAATTGACTGTAATTATTTCTTTAAAATTCTTGTAACATTAGTGAACACATTTAAAAAGAGGTTCTGAATAAGTGCTCCATGGCAGGTATTATTATTATGATATGATTATTATGTAAACTGCTTTGAAAAGCAGCTTGTCTATGATTTAATTCAGTGTGAAGCTCGTAAGTGATTGAAAAGCTGGTCAATTTGCATGTGAGTTATAAGCTGTAAATGTAGGTGTTATTAAAGATGTATATTCTTTTCATTATTTCCTTTTAAGACTCTACCATGGTGTAGAAATAGAATAACATGAGCATAACCACAGTAATGACTATTTTTGAGTTATATAAAAGTGTCTGATTCACAGTTGGACTCTCAGGAAGTGAGAATAAAACATTTCAGGGCCTTGTGGTAAATAGAAGTTGGCCATTTCTGTAATTCCTTCCTTTCCCTGCAGTAAGCTCGGCCCTTTCATCGCCAAACGTCGCACGCCAAAGATCCAGGAGCAGTACAGTAAGATCGGAGGAGGCTCGCCCATCAAACACTGGACGTCGATGCAGGGGGAGGGCATGGTCAAGCTGCTGGATGAGATGAGCCCTGAGACGGGTGAGCTGCAGGAAGTTTTTAAGTCTGTTGTGTGTCCTGCGGGTCAACTCCCTCGTGTGAAGTTCAGATAGTGACGCAGAGAAGGAGTGTCCCTGCACACACCTCCCTGATAACAGCCCAGAGAGCAGGAAAACTCGGCCTATCTACATCTGCAAACCTGATTGAGCATTGTCATGGTCCTCTTTACATAATAAAACACTGTGTGTCTGTCCTCAGCTCCACATAAATTCTACATCGGCTTCCGGTACGTTCACCCGCTCACAGAAGAAGCCATTGAGGAGATGGAGAAGGACGGGGTGGAGAGAGCAGTGGCCTTCACACAGTATCCTCAGTACAGCTGCTCCACGACAGGTAACTGTCTCAGTCATAAATGTCTGAACATACCACCTTAACACCAATTTCAGCACTCGTTCTCTGCCCTGAAGCCGTTTATAATTCACATTTATTCTGAGAAAAGATGTCTTGTTGAAACGGTTTGTGCTGCCACACCCAGAGCTCCGTCCTGTCTGTTCCACCCTGATAAGTGCCTTTTATTAACGCACACAATTACCAACAGACTGTTCACATCTCTCAGATTTTCCGTTTGAACATGTGCAGTTTTAACCTTTAATTAAGAATAAAAAAAAACATTTAAACAAGAAATAAACCGAAGCTTAGTCTGTACATTTGTTACCATTAGGGGTTTGAAAGGGGTTTACAAGCAAACAGTCCATCAGGGAGTTTAAGTTTACGCCTTGTGGTTTCTTTGAGGGATAGAGAAAGTGAAATGTTGTAATGTTGTCATCTGTTTTTCAAATTGACCTGGCTTTTCCTCAATTTTAAGGATAATATGCAGATGTGTTTCAGTTATCGTTGGCTTGCTGTATATACTTAAAGATTTTTTTCTGTTAATGGATGAAAAAGCAAATTTGGTCATTGAGTACAAGATGATTAAAAGACAAAGATTTCAAGTACAACATTTTTTACATATTATGATGATGAATTTATCTAAATCCACTCTTTGACACATAAAAGTAGGGCTGGGTATTTTTAAGAACCTCACAATTCAATTTGATTTCAATTACATTCTTTGTGTGCCGATTCAATTCAGTATTGATTCAGTAAGAAGTAGAAATACACAAATAATTGGAGATTTTGACTTTTTTTCGCATTTTGATGTCAATGTGAACATATTAAGTATGTAATTTCCTATTTTTGAGCAAACATCTGAAAATAAAAATGTGCGTGGTTTAAACTTCTTTGTGCATATGGAGTACAAATGTAAAAACATGTCACTATAACACTATAATTGTAATTGTCTACCTCGTCTTTTTTGTAAATAAATATGTCAGGAATTGTCCTTCGAGTACATTTTTTCAACCTTTTTTCACAAGAAATAAAAGTAAACAATTCTTGCAAGTATTTGTCATTATTATGTTATAAATGCTTAAAACTGTGTGCAATTACAAGAAAAGAATAAAAATGGCTTTGAATTTTCAGCAGGATTCTCTTCATAAACATAATAATTGTAAGTGAACATGTACAAATTTTCTGAGATGACCAAAAAAAGAACTGAACCTATTTTACATAAACTCAAACATTTATGCTGCCAACAGCATTTAGTGTCCATGTTACAGCCTGTCACATCAGACCATGTCCATGCGTTTTTTTAGTGATGGAAGTCCCTAACGCAGTTCCTGTTAGATGAAGGCAGAGATCTTGACATTTCTTTCTCCAATATTTCTAAAATTGCTGTTTATGGAATCCAAAAAAATTAACTTTGATCATAAAAGACAATAAATGACAAAAAAGACGATAGAACATGCAGAAAATTTGTCATAGATACAGCAAAACACAGAGCAACTACCACACTCACAATCACTCTTTTTAGGCTCTTAATCGTATTTCTTGCGCAAGCATGTCTTCTTCTGCGACAGGTGGCAGCTGGATTAACGGTGAAAAACTGTACAGCGCCTCCCACTGGCAAGGAGGTGAATCAATCCAGAAGATTTGCTGAATTGATATTGAATTGGGAGGGGAATGATTGCAATGTATTGTTGAATCAATATTTCTGCCCACCCCTACCTAAAAGCAATAGAACTTATAGTGCTTTTTTTATTCGTGGTGTTTTCCTACCTCAGCGTGACCCTGCATGGTGTGGATACCCCCTGGTTTGTTTTCCAGTGCTGTATAGGCTTTGTCAGTTGGGTCATCATAGTGAAGCTGTGTGAAATGACCGTGACAAGGGAGAGAAATGGGTAAAGAGAGAGTCATCCATTAGGGTGCTTTTTTTACTTGGTGAGGAGCTTAATTTGGTTTCAAAGATGGTTGAAAGCATACAGTCATACAGCATTGCAAAGCAGACGACAGGAGACATTTCATTACTGTGCCAGGTACCCCTACTCGGACCATTCAGAGGTCAGCAGCAGCCAAATTCACAGCACCTTTACTCAAAAATACTGCAGCAAAGCCCTGCTACATGTACACCTCGAGACATGCACATTAGAGGAAAAGTTCGGTTCCTGCAGCTTTCACATTGTTTATAGAATGAAGTAGAACAATATACTCACCCAGAAGACTTTCCTGATCCAAACAGTGCTTTGGGAGATATTTAGATCCAAAATCGAGCAGCGAACATCCGTATAATGGTAACACGTAGGGCATAGATCGCCGCTCCTAAAACTGCATTAATTGTCCAAAAACTCATGTTTTTCACCAATATTCCGTCATGATCCACTCCAGATAATCCTCCATTGCAGTCTGTGTCACTCCACACAGCGCTGTGTGGCTATACTGACCTCTGAACTGAAGAGTTTGTTTACGTGCCTCCACGCATGCGCAGTACTCTCTGGAGAGCTGTTGTTCTCTTTGCCTCCGCGTCCTCCTTTCGATGAGCTCCTCATCTGTATACTTTGGCTCGAAACTGTAAGGACACCCATCATATTCAAAGTTCCCCTCCACAACATCTTCATCCGATAGATATTCATCCATTTTGCACAAAACTGGAAGAAGAAAGTCGATTTGTAGCCGCCTGTCTTCCCCTGAAACAATGAGCTGCACTGCGCATGCGCGGAGGCTCGTAAACAAACTCTTCAGTTCAAAGGTCGGCACAGCCACACAGCGCTGTGTGGAGTGACACAGACTGCAATAGAGGACTATCAGGAACGGATCATGATGGAATACTGGTGAAACTAATGAGTTTTTGGACAATTAATGCAGTTTTAGGAGCGGCGATCTATGCCCTATGTGTTACCATTGTACGGATGTCCGCTGCTCGATTTTGGATCTAAATATCTCCCAAAGCACTGTTTGGATCAGGAAAGCCTTCTGGGTGGGTATATTGTTCTACTTCATTCTATAAACAATGTAAAAGCTGCAGAAACTGAAGTTATCCTTTAATCCTGTGAAGCAACAATATCTGTTTCACTCTGCCAACGTGTGCCCTCACATGTACAGAAAGACAGAGACATTCACTAGCAGCACTCCTGTCTCTTGCTTAGTCCTAGTGCCTCCTTCTCTCTAACACCACACCTCTGTTACTACCTCTGAAGATGGAACAGAGAGGGGATCAACTCGCCCCCCTCATTACACCTCCAGGATGAATATTGTGCAGATAGATTTAATGACATTGCAGGTTAAATTGGGCTAGTGTCTTCATGTTACACTTTGTCTAAGTTCACACTCAAGTGGTTTTAAAAAAACTGTCACAGGTCCCTAATGGGCCAACAAACAAGTAGAAAAACCCTTTTTTAATAGGATAAGTCAGGTTATCAGAGTATTCTGTGCCTTTAGTTTGACGATTATCAGAATGTCCTGGTCCTTTACTTTGGTGGTTATCAGAGTATCTTGTGCCTCTTTTTAATGGGATGTGAGGTTGCTTTCCCATGGAGGCCTGGACTTTGTAATCAGGCCATGCTTGCCCTGGTCCTGTTTCTGTCTGTGTCCTTGAAGTGGGTTACTAAAACACAGCTGAAGTGTTGATGTGTCTTATTGTGTCCTCACAGGAAGCAGTCTAAACGCCATCTACCGTTACTACAGCAACAGAGGTGAGAGGCCCAAAATGAACTGGAGCGTCATCGACCGATGGCCCACACACCCTTTGCTGGTCGAGGTTAGACACACACAGACACACACATCAATTCACAAGCACCCTTTTAATTTCTGAACATGGCAACCAAGACGCTTCCCTGGATTATAATATCGCAGCGTGGCGTTTCCTCCATGGAAAGGGCTGATCAGCTTTGGAAAATTAGTGTGCCTTATCTTTTTGAGTCAAAGATGTAAAAAAACTGAATTATGTCTAACAGTCATTCTGTGTATTCATGTGTGTGTATCTGTGTGTGTGTTCGTAGTGTTTTGCAGAACACGTCAGTAACGAACTGCTGAAGTTTCCAGAAGACAAAAGAGACGACGTGGTCATTCTGTTCTCGGCACACTCTCTTCCCATGGCTGTAAGTATCATGAAGCACCTCAAAGAAACTGCTGGCATCATTTCACCTGTGATCTTTGTTGATTGATGATGTGCCACTCAAAGTTTACAACTAATGCAATTTTTTTCTTTTGAGCAAAACAGAATAACTTTTTAATGCCATGTTTGGATCATAGACTGCAGGGACTGTGCAGAATGCAGATGCAGCCAAAACTTCCCTACTCACCCTGAGAGGTCTGTGACAGAGCCTGCCCACCCTGATGGTCATAGATTGTGAATTCTGGGCCATATTTGGGTGAATTTGTGGGGTCAAAATTGCTCCACGTTAATTTAGCAGCTGATTTACCAACTAAGGAAAAAGTTGAGGCTATGTCACCACATGAGGAGAGCACCATCTCATGGAGACGGCCTGCAAATGCATGAATGGGCGTGTTTTCAATGGATTTTAGGCACAACGTCAGAGAGGTGCAGGGGAACTTCCTCTGGCTGGAAGTTGGAAGGCAGCTGGCATGGAGAGGAGAACTGAATCAGCTGGATCTGTGTCTAAGGGGTGCTGGTAACCCTGTGGGTTATGTCTGCATGCCCGCTGTATGGAGGCTCTTGCCTTGTTTGGAAAGCCTGCCCCCATCCTACCAGAAAATATTATGGTGCACCCAAAATATTGTGCTAGTAATCTCAATTCCTATAATCCTGATGTGGATTATTAAATATTTAACATAACTTGATCAGGTGGTATACCACATTTTTGGCCAATAACTCCGCTTACGATGTCAGAAATGCCTTGGCAAAAGCACTTCTAGTTACTAGTTCTTCTTTCCAGAATATGTATAATTCACAGTACATTTATGCTAAAAAGTGGTATCCAAAAACAACTCACCATGTGGCAAAGTTGTCCATGAAATTCCTGTAATTTTTATGGAGATTTTCATTTTTGATTTGTAAAAATTTTTACTGAAAGCTAAGTGTATAAAAATGTTTTTGTGAAAAAAAATCATTTTTCAGTTCATATTAATCATTGCATGAAAGTTGGCCTTTTAAGTGTTGTGGTTTTATTTTTTATTGGTACAGATTTGTAAAGTTTTGAAAAACACGAAGGTTTCTAGTTTGACCCATTTGTTGGTAGGGTCTTTCTGTGTGGAAAAAGGACATTCTCTCTGTTAACTCCAGTTTCCTCCCACAGACCAAAGCATGTTGTTTAATTTAACAATGACTCTCCATTACCCAGAGGTGTGAGTTTATCTGTCTGAAGAAGAAGAAGACACACTTTATTAATCCCTCACGGGAAATTCAGTTCTTTACACTCTGTTGTTGAGACATGCTTATACATACATAGGTTGAAATGCACATGCACATGCTTGAAAACAGGTCCTATGATCATGCACTAATGGAGAGATGTCAGCATGACGGCTTGCTGAAGAAGCACTTCTGAGCAGTGCCGGGGTTCAGTGCCTTGCTCAAGGGCACTTCGGCAGTGCTCAGGAAGTCCACTGGCACCTCTCCAGCTACCAAACCAACTTCAAAACATGGTTTGGTCGGGATTTGAACCGGCCACTCTTCAGTCCCCAGACCACCTTATGGAGTGAGCCACTGCCGCCCCCATATGTCAGCCAATTATGATGGCTGGGACAGGCAAAATTTGTAATTGAGAAATCTTGAGAGTTTAAGAGGTTTTTCCATGAGTCATCACATTAATGAGAACTCTTAATGGCAGAATCCTTAAAACATGTTAACATGTATCCATGAACAAATTTTGATCTAATGGTTTGTGAAAATAATACCACTTGCTTCTTCAACTGAAACCTGCTTTACCAGAGTTTAATAGAATTCTGCCGGCGTTCTGCTGTTTTCTGTTTGCAGGTTGTAAACAGGGGAGATCCGTATCCTCAGGAGGTCGGAGCTACAGTTCAGAGAGTCATGGAGAGACTCGGGCACTGCAATCCTTACAGACTGGTGTGGCAGTCTAGGGTGAGTACAGAACACTCTGAGTAACCATCTCGAGGCTGTTTGTTCAAACTTAGCTGTAAACTCTGTGAAGTAGTTTATTTCCCAATGAGACCTGTGCCATGCATTGTCATTCTTTAAACTGAACTGTCAAGAAAGACTGTAGAGGGCACCAACACAAGCAAATGAATGTTTTTGAAAGCATCTTAAAGATTTCTAACCTTGAGCAGTAGCTGGATCAGCCTGATTCAGTGTCTGTAACCAAACAGATTCATCTTGTTAACATCCAGTCAGCGTGGCTCAA
This sequence comes from Scarus forsteni, assembly GCA_036419115.1. Lineage (NCBI taxonomy): Eukaryota > Metazoa > Chordata > Actinopteri > Labriformes > Labridae > Scarus > Scarus forsteni. The sequence continues at coordinate 22,569,591 of JAZDUH010000269.1, forward strand.
GTGCAGCATGGCTCAATTAGAGTCCTGAAGAGCAGGAAAAGGAACGAGCTACGAGCGAGATGACAGCAAGAAGTGACCACTCTTATCCAGATTAGCATAGATGCTAACAGCTTCAGTGTTGGTTTCATCAGATTTTGACGGCATTCTTAAAAAATCATAAACAAATATCAACAGTACAAAATTCTTTGTACAAACATCTTCTTCCATGCTTTGAGGAGAGTTTGTTCTCCAAAGTGACTCACAGTCTGTAACGCAGTATCACTCGCCTACTACAGTACCTGCGTTGTCTATAATAAACATTGATTGACCTGTGGTCGTTAAATCAACTGTTGAATATGCTTCTGAAAGGTTCAGCTCTCCCCAAACACTTTCTGTTGGCTCTTTCCCAGATGGACAAGTGAAAAATGTTTATCTGTCCTTCTGGTGGGTCAGGCTTAAGATTATCTGAAGACAACAATGACGTACCACAGATCCTTTAAAGTAAAGATAAAGTAGTTAAAAAGGCAATTTTATCAAGCAATGAAATAGTAAGAGGAAGACTAGATGTGTTTGACACATTTACTTAGTGCAGTTGCGAAAGATTTTAAGGCATTTACTTTTTGTCTTTATCAAATCAACCCTTACCCCTCTAGGTTAAAATAAACCTTCCATCCTTTGTTGAAATTCTGTTCTTCTTTTAAAACAAAATTTCTTGGTATAACTGATTGCAGTTCTTTTCAGCAAGATTGTAATTTTTTTCTGAAATCCCATCTTCACAATCCTGCTGGCAAACAGAAACCTCTGCAGGAATTGTTTGCTACCAGGAAAATTCCTCTTCTCAGAATTTATATCACATGAAACTACATCTATAAACTACATCTATCAAGGTTACAAACTGCCTATAACAGTGTCCTACTTCTCTGGCAGACACATGTCCTGTGTGGTGTTCCCTTTTGTTGCCACCAGGTGGAGCCACTCGCCCATTAAATCCAGGATCTTAAGTGGAACAGGCAGACTCTGAGCTGTTAGTCCACAGAAGCTTGAAGTTTAAAAATTATCAAAACGTTGCATGAAGGACAGAAAGCGCTGAGAATAATAAGAGATGGCAGGAAACATGGTGATGCCTTATTGTAGAACATAGAACATGCAGATATACAACATAAAAGACAAAATAAGCCACTTAAGGCATTAATCAGACGATCCAAGTTCAGTTTGCTGTCAGACAGTTGTGCTCTAATAAAAGGTGTAGATTTAATGGCGATCTAAAGAAAGGCAAATGTTGGTCTCTTGAGCCAGTTAATATTACATTTGATTGCATTAATTTGTATTTCCTCAAGCAAACTCTTCATTTAATCCATCTTCCGTTGGACGTTCAGACTTAAGTCAAACATTTAGGGCAGAAGGAAAAACTCTTTATTTTGTATATATGGACACTAAATCCCCATTCACACTTGCAGAAAAACCCTTAAATTACACAGTTGTGAATGCAAACAGCAGGGTTTCTCACCTAAAATTATCCTGAAATATACCTGCTGCCCCCCTGTTTTTTCCATCTCCTTCAGCAAACTGCAATGAAACTTTCTGCTATGAGGTTCACAAGAGAACAAGATAGCCTGGGAATCATCTAGGTTGGCTGCCCAGGGCTGCATGTGTGAAAAGGGGCTTAATGCTGGTTGCTGGTTGTGTTGTGGTTCTTCAGGTGGGTCCCATGCCCTGGCTTGGCCCTCAGACAGACGAGGTGATTAAAGGTCTGTGTGAACGAGGGAAGAAGAACCTCCTACTGGTCCCCATCGCCTTCACCTCTGACCACATAGAGACCTTACATGAGCTGGACATCGAGTATGGACAGGTGCTGGGAGAGGAGGTAAGAGAAAATAGCCTCCTGGCTCTGTCTAAAGTGTTCAGTGTTCAGTTTGTCATGAGAGGAAGTGTGATACAGTATTTCCTTTATACTCTATAAATGAAATATTGTTGGTAAGTAAGCATTGAAGTATTGTCTTTCAAATCATTTTACACATCTGCCACTGGCTTTATAACTGTTTTCCCTCCAGCTAGAAATTAAAGTATTTAACTTGAGACTGACTAAATGTTTAAGAAATACACATTTGTTCTTGAATTATCACCATTTACGCTCAAACCAGCCAAATAGATAGCTTTACAGAGAAATGACTTTAAGTCAGTGATGGACTAAAAGTTTCTTTAAATCAAACACAAGGTTTTTAGCCATTATTACAGGGGGAAACAACAGGAATTTCCCTGCATAAAGCTCCTTTCAAATAATAAATTCAGCCAGTTTGAGGAGAAACAGATTGGCCAGAAATGTCAGTTGCCGCTAAAACAATCAGTGTGACTATGAATACATTATTATGACTCACGGGCATCCACAATAGATGCCTAACTATTGTTTTAAGTCTGATTATCTCTACAGATAGGTAAAAATGTGAACCATTAATGCATTCCTGCTCATCTTTTACTATATCAGATCTTCTGGAATGAGCCCTTGTTATAAGACAATAATATGCCGTCCCTTAAAGCTGAGTTATCTGCTTCACTCAGAGTATTTGTGTTGGGTTAACAGTGTCAAAATGCTCTTTGTGTTACTTGTATTATTGGTGGGCATCATAGTGGCGCAGCAGGTTAGAGCACATTCCTCACAACAGAAAGGTTGCTAGTTTAACTTCCTGTGTCAGCCATTGCATTTCTGTGTGGGGTTTGCACTTTCTGGGTTAGGTTAATTGGTGGCTCTATATCGCCCTTCAGTGTGACCTTAGCCTTGTGATCAGCAGCAGAGGGGTCCAGGGTCTTTTGATTTCTGTCTGAAATTCTTTTATTGAACAGAATTTAGCACCTGTATCTTTCTATCTCTGTATCATTGGGCCTATTCAGCTCAAGTTCTTCATTATTTGTTTTTTAATGTTACGTTAAAGGTCATTTTGAGGAGCAGCCTGGGGTTTTAATCACTTTAGTGTGTTTTAATGTGTAACTATTGTAAATGCTGAGAAGCTAACAGATGCTTAAAATGTGACTTGTAGCTACTATAGACCTTCAGGTATTTGTTTATTCATCACTCTTCATTAGAAGTCCAGGTTGATATTATTGTATCCTATCATGCAGGCGTGTTCGTAATGTGTCGTTGGTTATGGTGTGTGTCTGTCCCATGCGTCCTCTGTCTGAGTGAAGGCACCACTGAGGTGACCACCAATCAATGTGACTGGTGCCACAACGGCTCACACACTCAACTTGTAATTCTAGACTTGTGAGAACATACACATTATTCATAGCTAACTCTGAGATCTTCTAAAGAAGTCCTGATGTTTAGAAATGCCAAAAAAGTATATCTGAACCTGAATATGAAGTGTGTTTATGAAGGGCATTAACTGATAACAGATAATTAAGGATGCCTAAAAGAGGATTTTAAGAAGAAATTCAGACAACAAGCTGAGCTTGGACTTGGTTACTGTGTTAATGCATCCAGATCAAAAGTGAGTGAGCTTCATTAGCCAGAAGTCTGTAACTAAAGGCTCAGCAGACTCAATAACCTTGAGAAAATCTGATTTATGTAGGACTACACCCTGACCCCGTAGGCGTAGGGTTTGGGGATGAAAACGCTGAAGACCAAAATCTTGGTTTGAATGTCCCACTACCCGCCTTTTCTTAACTCACGTCAAAGACATTGACGTATGAGAGCACACTGAGTGCTGCATGTCAATCAATTAAGCAGTCAATCTTTATTTGTATAGCAATTTATTTGTATTTGTATAGTTCATAACAAGTGTTATCTCAAGACACTTTCCGGAAGAGCACATTGAAGTCAAACTCTTCATTTCATAGATACACATGTATGCATAAATACAAATACATTACATGAATCTATTTGTATTTCCACATACATACATACAGAGATGTTTCCATCCAGGCTGAGACTAAGGGACTAAAGTCCCCTTTGTCTCTGCTGAATACTGACTTAATAAATCTTTAAATGTAAAGCACAGTATTTGTCTTTGTTTAATACAAATATATTGCAGGTGCTTACCTTTAAGAAGTTTATAGAAATATTGTCATGTGCAGCTCTGAAAACAACCTCCCTCAAGATATGATGTAGAGGAGACTGTGAAGGAAAGGAACTTCTTAGTAACGTAAAAACTCTTAGTAACATTGGGAGTTTAGTACTTTAAGTTTAGTACCTTCAGGTTGGCCGTTTTGAGCAGTCGTTTTCATCCTGTCTCTGTGGTCGCCTTATTTGACATAGAGACCATCGTAACCAAAGAAAAAATCATGGAGCCTGGCCTCAGCTTTAGTTTGCTGTACCCCCTCTTGGTTTTGTTTTTTTGAGTGTCTGATTTAAATCTGATTGACTGTTTGCATGACCTCTCTCCCTCCTTTTTCAGTGTGGTGCAGAGAACCTGAGGAGAGCAGAATCACTAAATGGAAACCCTCTTTTTATGAAGGTACGTCCTACACACACATTTGGCCGAATCGTGCCTATCAAATTATAAGACTGTTCTACGAACTCGAATTTGTTTTAACAACAAATTAAAATATCAAATAATGCCATGTATAAGGAGTATATCTGCCTCTGTGTATTTGTGAAGAAAGAACAAGAGCGGAGTACCTGAGGAGCTGAAGCTTTTTTTACTTCTGGTTTCATTTTTTTTAATTAGAGGTCTCCTCTGGCTTTAAACTGAAATGTGAAAATCCACAACCCTCTGCTTTACAAAGGGCTATTGATTCATTCTTGTTAGAGTCTTCATGAGGTTTAGAAGTGGCCTTGATTGAAAGAATTGAAAAAAGGAGAATAATATTTGTTGAAGCTTAACACATGAGGAGAGACTGACATAAATTTTAGATTTTAAAGTCCCATGAAGAAGAGCCTTTCTTTCTTTTCCCTTCTTTGTCTTCTTTGCCTTCTTTATTTCTTTGTATTAAATTCCTTTCCTCTCTTTCCTTTTCTCTTTTTCATTTATTTCTTTTTCTTTTCTGTTCCTCCTTTTACATACCACCCATATCATTTTTTTCTCAGTCTTTCTTTCCTTCCTATCTTCTCTCCTTTCTTCTGTCCCTCCCTTGTGTCCTCTCCATCCTTCCGTCTTTTCCCCTTCCACCACTCTCCTTCCCTTCATCCTCAACCCTGCAACCTTTCATACAACAGGCAACTCCTCCAGCTGTAACTGCTCTGTGTGTGTAGAGTGTGTCTAGAGTGTGTGTATGTGTAGAATGTGTAGGTGTAGTGTGTGTATCTGTAGAGTGTATGTGTGTTAGTGTAGAGTTTGTGTGTGTGTGTGTGTGTGTGTGTGTGTGTGCAGGGTTTATTAAAGGAAGGGGGCAGATCAATGGAAACCTTTAGAGCTGACTACAGTAGAACTGAACCGCCCGGCTGGCTGGCTGGTCAAACCAGCCGCGCTCAGAGACCCCTTGCTAGGTCTCTGAGAGCGTGTGTGTGTGTATGTGTGTGTGTGTGTGTGTGTGTGTGCACAAATCAATATCCAGAGGATGATTAGTTGGTAGTTACTGAAGGATGGTTTCTTCAATGTAGTTTTAGTTTCTCACTGAGCTGCTTCAGTCTGCTGCCGTCTGCAAGCTGAAAGAAAAAAAACATTCATCATGATTTTACCTGCTGAGTGGCCGTTAGAGGCAGTTTGTTTTTATTAAATCCTTCATCAAAACATCATCACACAGTTTATTTCACTTATATATCGTACCGCTCTAGAACTGCTTTCATTTGATCACACTTATTTCACTGGTGTTACAGTAAATATTGGATAAAAGACAAAAGCCTGTTATATTGCCTTGACTTTCAAAACCAGCATGAAGTGTAAATTCTACCACTAGGGTGCTCCTGATCAAAATAACACCAAACAATACATGTAAAGACTTGAGTCCAGCTCTTCCTGGTTTCCAACAAATCCTGGAAAACCTGAAAAATGATTGACCAATTTCCCAGTAATGGAAAACATATAAAAAACAAGAAAATGGGTCAATTGTCCTGAAAAATTACTTATGCTCCCATTTATAAAATTTAGGCTATGTAAACAGTAAATCAACACAATCTATTTATATAAAAAGTAAACAGAGGATAAAAAAATGAAACAAGTTTAAACCATAAACTTATAATAGTAAGGCTATGTCTAAAAGCAAGACATAAAAGATAGATAGGCAATGTTTAAGTCATAGTTAGAAAAGAATATATTTTAGGTTCAACATGATACCGTGGACCTGTTATGACCATAGACTGCACATCTTATAAATAAGACCTCTGGAGCGGAAAACTTCCTGAAAAAGTCCTGGAAAATCATTTCTACAAAAGACCGGGAACCAAACGCTGCTCTTGTATTGTTTTGAGTTGAGGACTCTATTTAATAGAATCTGCATCTCATTTGGTTTATTTACTTCACTGACAGAATCACACAACGATTCCAGTATGTCACATGTGAAACAGAAACAGCATCTTTGTGAAACAAAGCATGTCAATGTCATTTGTTATTATGGGAAGGTGGCAAAAAACAAATCATACCTATAGGTGAGTCAGTTGAATGGAGCACTCAAATGAGACCAAAGTTAAGTATTTATTGATGTCATCTCTGTCTCAGTGTAGACTGCCATGTGATTGGTATGCTTCTCTTTCTAGGCTTTAGCAGACCTGGTCCAGTCCCACCTGAAGTCCAACCAACCGTGTTCCCGTCAGCTGACCCTCCGCTGCCCGCTCTGCACCAACCCCACCTGTGGAGAGACCAAGGCATTCTTCGCCAAGCAGAGGCTCTCGTAGAAACACACACATGCACGCTGACTAAAGGCTTTTTAAAACAAACAGAAGACTCAGACACACACTAATGCGCACACCGTGTCCCCGAAAAGAGTGTCCTTTACAAAAAAACACAATGAAAGGTTTCTGCAAAAACATGTAGATGAATATTTTAATTTGTCGGATGCAGATTTGCAGAAACCTTTATGGGTAAACTTGTGGATTGAAAGTCTGCAGAAACAGCCCACTACAAATGAAGCCACAGGAAAAAGACTAGCTTTGCACTTGTTATGTTTGAATATGGCTCCCTTGCTTACATTCCATTCAGCGAGCCCCTGAACCCCCCCGCAGGGACCCTGTACCTTCTCACTCAAAAACAGCTGTTCATTGAGACCGGAGAGCTTCAGCTGGTTGGCTCCTTTTTCCCGGACTTGAGTCCTCCTGCTTTAGCTTCATGCAACAGCCATTGACTCCGCCCATTGTGCTGCAATCCCTGCAATGTGATTGGAGGAGGTTAGTGCAACTGAAAATTCTACTAGATTACTTTAGCTATAGAAGGGATAACTCAACTGCATGTCCTAATATATATGCTTTGCTAAGTATCAATGGTAAAATTAAGGTTTGAAAATAAGTGAAAGTAATTATTAAATTCATCCATCATTTCATCAGCAGTGCTGTTTATAGCTGTGAAGAGCCATGACTTTACAACACAGCTGCAGATGTGGTCCAGCAATGACATTAAACAGGGTAACAGGGTTTTGTTGAATGGTTAACAAGCTGGGAGAAATATTTTGTAATGTAGAAATACATCAACATGTTTACTTCTATGCTTCTCCTTTGCTTTTCTTTCATGCTGAAATTTAAACCATTAATCAGACATTTGAGTGTTCAACATAATTAACAGTTAGCTGCAATTTAAAGTTCATTTGAGGCAAACATGCAAAAGTCTGTTTTTCTTAAAATACATTTTTACAAAACACATAATGTAGGGTTAACATCAATAAATAACCCAACCTTTTCTGTACCATGGCCTGATTTTTACTTGATACAATAAAAATCAACCCAGCCCTTTAAGGAAGTGATGGGACAGCATAACCTTGCACAGCAGCTGGATAGTGCAGTAGCTCCCTGTCATTGTATAACTCTGCAGTACACAGCAGTACACAGGATCAAAGGGAGCCAAGGGCTTGTCTAAAACCCAATGAAGAGACATTCTTAAGGCCTCACTTTGTCTTCATCAGCTGATTAACAATAGCATTTAGCAATCCAGTAGTTGAATAAACCAGTCGACATGGTAAACTGTAAGTAATAACTTTCTAAGCACACAGGCAAGAAAATGCTCTAATAACAACTTGCATGCGGTGCTGATGGGGTGCTTTTCGTCCATCAGTCTGAGCTGATCCGATGTTCCTGTTGACTAATTAGTGTTCATTTCTTCTTACCTTTAAAGTGAATCCTCGCAAATCAGGAAGTTGAGTTCTCTTTTGTCCCTCGACTGCCCTCCTGTGGTACATCATGCAAACTCAAATATATATTTCAGCTACAGTAGAGTGCATGAGCTCAAGGTTTAACAGTTTATCTAGGGTGATAGAGCCTGAGTGTAAAGTATGTGCAGTTCAGCCCACATGCTGATATGAGAGGATCTGGTCATCCTTTCAAAACAAAACAAAACACCGTTTAGGAAAAGTTATTCAAGTGGGGATACCAAATGATCTGTGGCCTGGTACTGTTCCACGGCCTGGTGGTTGGGTACCTCTGGGTTTAATGGTATTGGAATTGCCCTTAAAGAAACTTACCTGTTTATTGTCTTCAATTACAGTTACCATGAAGAGCAGTAGCACTGATGTGTCAAACAGGAGGATTTTTTATTTCTTTCTGCCCAAACAATGACGTTAATATACTATTTGTTTGTACTAGCACTTCCCTGATCACATTGCAGTAACTAAAATGTGAAAACATGACATGTTATTGTCAGAGAATGCTGTTTTAGTCTCATAGTCCGGTGCTACACCTCTGGAAACGCCTAATTATCATGGGTATGACCCAGTCTGACTCCGATGTCCTGTTTGCCTGGATGAGACTCCCTAACAATGTGTAAATATGATTAAAAGTTACCCTTTTTCATGGGTAATCACTTGAGCTTTGATGTCTGATCCTGCTTCCCCTCCGTTTTTTATCCTATTTTGCCACAATAATGTGCCTTTTACACTGGCTTACTAGAAAACTGGACTTTATCTTCTGTCAACTTGATATACTTGTTACCACTTAGCCAAATGCTATCAGGAAAAATCTGCCCAGAAATCAGAATTATCATGTGCCTGCTTTTATTATATCCAGTGATACAATCCAGTGAGGTGTTCAGTATTGTGAAGTTACCTGTACAATGAAGCAACGCTGAGGCTCATCAAACATGGGACAGCACAGCCTCGGACAAGCTGCAGACTTGATCCAGATACAGGACCAGGAACTTGTTTAGATACCACAAGAACCCAAGACATACTTAAGAAACTCAATCTAAATGGATGTGTCCCTCAGCAGAACAAGGACACTATCTGCTGCTTCTCAAGAACTGGTTGTAAAATCTATCCTGCTTTTCATCTTCAGGGATCAACACAATGCAGAACTTGTCAGAGTTGTGCAGTTTGATCATGTTTTATGTCTGAATGCAGAGCCACAAAGCAGTCTCATTTAGCTCAGCCTGGTGTCATGTCCAGTTTGGTGTTAGATGTTAGGAAATATCCCTGAAGAAGAGATCCATAACACCCCACTTTTCAAAGAGTACCAGGCATTACTATCCTACTATTTGTGCAAAGGTTTCATAGCATAAACAATTTTGACAACTTTATGAAAAAGAATGTAAGATTTGATGAAAGGTAGTATTGAAAATACGGTCAGCCTTGGCCTAAACACAACGCTAATCAAAATGTTATCTTGTGTACCAGCTGGTTGGATTATACGCCAACTTAGCCTTGAAATTAGTCATGGAAGGGCAGTGATTATACAGAAAATATTTTAAAAATTACAAAATATCTTACGTAGAACTTGATCAATCTATGAGAGAGTTGTCCATGTTGTTTTTTTTAGGACTTTAGATGGCAAGTTAAGCTTTAACAGGCCCCAGTCAGCCCCTGCTGCCACATGATTGGCCCCTGATCCGACTGGAGAGGGCAGATGAGGCATTTCCACATTCAGACACAAAACCAGAATAAAGTGCACAAGTTGACAAACATAAAAGACCTGTTGGTGCTTTAAAATTAATTAAATTGACATGCACAGAATACTTTTTAAACCTTTGTTTGATAGCAGGTAGTGTCAGAAAATGAGCGTGATTGGTGCTATTTTCTTCCATAATCAGTTTCTTATTTTTTATTTGTTAAGTAAATGCTTAACGCTCCAGTGCCGGCCACACTTAACTGGACATATAGAAGTTTGCTGAGGGCCACAGGGAATGTATGGACACCTCTACTCTCTGACTTTGTTGTTGAAAGACCTGAAAGCAAACACACAAAAAGACCATGAGATCAGTAACTTTTCTCCTCTGACTGTATGTGGATCTGCTAGGAGCCATCAGAGGTGTCAGCTTGTTGCAACAGATCGAGTTAGTGCGATCTGCCTGATTTTAGACTCAGAGACAGCTGGATTTTGTCTTTCCCTGTTGGATTGTTTACCACAATTAAGCTACCATGTTCAAATGATGCTGGAACACTTGAAGAAAATACTTTTTTGCCACATGTAGCCTCACAGAACCTCTTACAAGTGTTTCTAATTCCTACAGGTGTTTGTTTGGAGTTTAGCATGTGTTTGAAAGTTGGTACTTGTTCTGCTTCCACTGTGTAATGCATATAGCAATGCACTAAACAACATCTACACTCAATTCACCATGAACAGTGATACTTAGCACTTGCCTCAGGTCTAAGGGGATTATGTTTTTTAATAATCTCCCAGAAATCAGAAGAGGCTACATGCTAAGTTTGCCGCAGGTTTACATGCTAATCTCTATAATGGGTGGGTTTTTCCTTCATTAACATGTTCATTAATTTATTTCTTATATCCCCTCTATTCTCCTGTCACATTTGTATGAACTCTGCTGTGTGTGTAGTTTGTAATGAACTGCACAACGTTTTTATTGTACATATTAGGAAGATGCTAAAGCTTTGTTTCAGCCCGTACATACTTAAGATTTTGTTTTATTTTTGGATTATTTATTTATGTTTTTTTGATGTGTTCCAGACCACACAATCCATCTATCTCCTCTGTTTGACCTCTTATTTTTCATATGTCAGAGTCACAGTATTTACAGTGTGGTTTCAATGAGTCTTCCTTCAAAATAAAATAAAAATAAAGACTTTCTGACAGCAAAACTATGAATGGTTGGTGTGTTTCTTTGTGCGGCACATAATTGGTAAGGTGCGATTAGTGTTTTTAATCATAAACAACTTTTTAGATTTCCTGAACATGTCATGGCCCAAAAGGCCACCCAATCTGTCTTTATTTACAGAAGATAATATATGGTGTTTGAGCCTCAGGCTCAGGCAAATGAAGAAAGGACCGGCATCTTTGTGTGACCTTGTTTGTGCCTTGAGCCAAACGGTTTTGAAAACCACTGCTGTAGTCCCATTTAGAGTTTAATATATATCAATTAATCAATCAATCAAAATGTATTTATAAGGCTCAGTTCATGCAAATTAAACTGCAGCTCAAAGTGCTTAACATCAAGACAAAAAAAGATTGACAAAAGACGTGTGCGTGTATGTATATATTATATACACATACGCACATGCATACAAACATACATAAATCATGACAATTTCTTTCAACCACTCAGCAAATAAACACTCAGCAGAGATCCATCCACCAAGAAGTATTCACTGAAACTGTAATGACGGTTGGTAGGATGTCAAGACAATTTGGAGACTAATGCACACCACAGAAGCTGAAGTACAATAAGTGATACACACATGAAAGTTTTTGGTACCCCTCGGTTAATGAAAGAGAAACCTGCAATGGTCACAGAAATAATTTGAATCAGACAAAAGTCATTATAAATAAGCATGTTCAAGATAAAGGTTATAAGACCATCCCCAAGCAGCTTGATGGTCCTTTGATTACAGTTGCAAATGCTATTCAATAGTTTTAGGTCTACAGGACTGTAGCCAACCTCCCTGGATGTGACTGCGAGAGTAAAATCAATGACAAATTGAAGAGACGGATAATACGATTGGTAACAAAAGAGCCCAGAACAACCTCTAACGACATTAAAGGTGATCTCCAGGGTCAAGATACATTGGTATCAGAATGCACCATCCATCGCTGTTCTAGCCAAAGTGGACTTAATTAATGGTGGTGAGAAACTCATGGATGCCCAGACCATAAATCTGTCCCTGTTGCATACAATCTTTTTTTTTCCGAGGTTGACTCGCATTTCCCACTCCTTCCCAGGAGGTAGCAGAACCAATGGTCTATCCGCTAGTGGCCTCTCCCACTTCTCACCTGGTCGAATGAAGGGAGTAACTTGCCGTGGGTGACCTGCAGAGTTGTTGGTTCCCACTCTGCGTCTCTCCAAGAGCTCTGCTCGCTTACTCAGGACCCGGTTGTGCTGCCATCTTAAAAAAAGCTTACATTGCACCCAAAGAGGATGTGCTGGAGGCCTACATTTTCCTTGCTGCACAGGGGACATCCGTTTTCGCTCCCTAACCACTGGGAGAGGTTCTGGGGACAGGGAAGGGTATTATACACTGCCCTTCTCAGGAAGCTGAGCCGAGACTGTGGTGTTTGCCAGGTGTCTGCCCAGCTCATGGACCGACTGGTGGTTTCCTCCCATCGAGTCCATGCCCCTTGCTTGCTCTGGGCAACAGCTTTGATAAGTCAGCTCTCTTGTTCTGCCTGTGTCACCTGTGCAGACAGCCATCTCCGCACCCTTTACCAGCTGGTCGCATGAGTCTCTCAATTCTGCCACGAGGCATGCCTTCTCCTGTTTGTAGCCGATGTTGACTGACTTCAGCAGCAGTTGCAGTGTGTTCTTGCCAAAAAGACCTGCGTCTGAGAAGCATCAAGGTAGGCACAGCCACTTCCTGATGTACTTGTTGGAGATGCCGTCCATCCTTGCTGGCCATTAATGATAGAACTTCGCTGACCTTGGTTGGCCACATTATTCTGAACCATCCTCTCCATTTGCCTGTCTGAGATCTCTGTTGTGTACTGTCTCCCGAGGCGTCGGATTGGTTGCTCTGCCAGTAGGGGAATCCTCTCTCCTCCAGCCATGAACTCTGTCCTGTCGCTTCTCACCCCATTCCTGATCGACAGGCTCTGGGACTTGAGTCCCACCGTGTTAGTTTGTCCAGCCGCTTGTGTAGGCTTGCTGTACATGGGACAGTCTGCTTGCACCTGATGTGGCATATTTATATATTTAGAAAGACACATTAGATAGATGTTGATACAGAAAGCCTTCATAAATTAGATTTTGTGTTGTGAAGTTAATTTTATTTTACTGCTCATTAAATAACAGAAACACTTAGGTGGCAGTTTAACTATTTCAGTCTCAGTAACTGTAGCTATTGTATTAACAAATAACTCATAAACAGTTTGATTTAAATTTTCCCGTTTCTTATTCACAAAACATCAGCTTGCATGCTTACTTGGTGGTTTGCCTCTCCCAATATGGCAGATCTCTGTGGATTGCAGCTGCAGACACACACGGTGAAGACATCTACTTGTTTATGCCTGTGGTCAAATCTGACAAGCCTCTGGGTCAAATCAGCAACCACTGCTTTACTATGCCTTATTATGCATTTAAGTCGACTGTGATTAAATTAATAGATTAGTTATTAAAAAGGAAATATGAAAAAAGATGAGCCAAAGACCCCAAAAATAAATGCATATTTATTTGGCTTTGTTAAAGGACATTGCATTAGTTTCTATGGGGGTGTCTTTGTTGCAGAGTTAGCCTCTAGTGGACACATTTAGGAACTGCATGTGTTCTGCACTTCAGCTTGGCTTGTGATTGTGTTGATGTTTTGGTTGATGTTTTGGTTATTTTAGGCCATATATTCCAATAGTTACCTGTAGCTAACCACGGCCTCAGTCCATAAATATGAGTTTCAAAATAAACTGTGGTCACTGTGGGGCTCCTTCCCCCCTCACTCACCCTTTTCTTTCCCTCTTGAATCCTTAAATTCCTCCATCTTCTCCTCCTCTGTGTCCATCCCATCGTTCCCAGTCTCATCTCTCCCCTCCTCACCTTCCTCTTATCTTTTCCAATCTGCTGTCCTCCCAGCCCCCTCTCTCCCTCCCTCCCTCCTCTCCACCATTTTTCCTCCTTTTCCAATCTTCTCCTCATCTTCCCGCTCCCCCCCTCCACCTTCCCCACTCCACCCCTCCTTCCCATTCATTCCTACCTCGTTCTCCCCCCTCCTTCCCTCCATCTTTTTTCCCAGCAGTCCCCCGCGGTGTTGCAATCACCTCTGCTGCCGTTGATTAAGCTGAGAGAGATTGGCTGTCCACGACCCAATAACCCCCGAGGGCGCCGGGCTGGGCGCCTCAACCCCCCACCCCTTCTCTACTGCATCTGAGCCAGCTACAATCTCTCCTTTCATTTTATTTTCTCCTCACCTTCTCTTTGTCTTGTCCACCTCCATGACCTCCTTTTTTCTCCTCTCGTCTCATCCCTCTGCTCCTCTGTCCTTACCTCCTCACCTCGTGTTTTCTCTTAATTTCTCTGCTGTTTCATCTCCCCGCTCTTCATTTCACGCTTTCTTTACTAAGATTTTTCTTCTTTCTTGTGACTTCCTCGTCAGCCCTCGCTGCTCTTTGTTTCTCCTTCATCAGATCTGTTATTGTCCTTTCCTGTGCAGTGTATTTACATGCAGTTCTAGCCACTAACTCTGGACTTTACAAATCTGTGTAAACATGTTTGTCTTTGAACATCGCAAGATGGGAGACAGAGATGTCCCTCTCTGTAATCCATCTCCAGAGGTGTGGTGCTTCCATTTGATCACAAAGGTCAGAAATATAAATTGTAAATTACACACATCACTAGGAATATCCTCTGAGGTCAGAATTCTGATTTGGAAGGCTGGGTGATCTTTGGGTACCCCAAGTGTACCAGTTTATCTGGGATATGATGTAATGTCCACCTCCCACATCTGAAATGTGGGGTAAATAAAACATGCGTATAAAATCAGAGCAGTACTTGGGGCGAGGCCAGAATGTAGTGCTGTGTGTTTACATCTGCACTTGTGTCATTCGACCATGGGGGGCTCTGCTGGAACCACACATGAGTAAGGACAAACTGGTTTTGCCAGAATTTGTCTGTGTGACTGTTACAAAGACAACCTGAAAACTAATGAACAGATTTTAACATTATTTTTCAGGAATGTTCAAACAAAGAAAAAGTGAGTCAATAATGATGGTGATTCAAATTGAAATTAAGATCCAGAAATGTTTTTGAAGGGTTTGTCAAGGTTAGATAATAACTCTGTAAAAGTGTCAGAATGCTTGGTAGAGGTTTGAGCTCCCAGTGCACTTTAAGTTTAATGATGTTTCTAAGACACCTGATGGATGATGGTCCCGTTTTTTAACTTACCCAATAAACAGCTTAAATTAATGCCAGTTATTTTCACTGTATATTTTATTTTGAGTAATCTGTGGTTTGGGGACCACCTGCAACCCAAGGCCTGTTTTTACTGGCTGCTGGTAACTATAAAAAAGGTTGAAATATGTGCTTGGCTGTTTTTAACCCTTTAGATCCATCACTGCTCTAAAATTGAAAGACAGCATAAATGTAAAACATGTTTACAGCCACTGTGAAACCAAATCTCAAGTCATAATGTCCCAATATATGAAGACTAATGGATTTTAGCATCATAGCAGCAGGGGTCCAGCTTATTTGCTCTGCCATCTGTTCCATTTCAATATAAAGTTTACAAACATGACTTCTAATTAATGTTGAAGCAACGGCACTTCCCCAACGTTTGTCAACCTTGAGTAGTTTCCACTTGTTTTGAATGTTGATTTGAGCTGTCAGTGTCTCCACTCTGCTGCTGAAAGCAATTTCTCCCTTAATCAGGGACAGATACAATGGTAGTCAGGCAGGCAGGTTATTTGGACATGGGGGTGACTGTCGCTGCCCAAAGGTGAAGCCCTCATATGTTTTCTGGTCACACCACTGGGCTTTACTAAACTCTAGCTGTTCTTTGGAATTATTTGTCACTCTGTAATATGCATTTCCCAATCAGTAAGCCTCCAATTTTGTTTCAGTAATGAACTTCACAATATGATGGAGAAAAGCTGTTAAAAAGTGGCAAAGTTGGGGTACTGGTTTGGAAGAGTGGTTAGCAACAAGGCACGGTCCATACACACTTCTGCCAGCCTGGGTTCAGATCCAGCCTATTGCCAGTTTGCGAAGTGTCCTCCCCGACTGTCTCTTACCCCCTTTCACAAGCCTATTCACTATCATACCCTCCCCTTTCAATAAAGGCACATCATGGCCCCCCAAAAAAGTGCCAAAGTCTGATTAATTTGCACTGTGAGTACCCCCAGAATGCTCCAAGTCACTGGCAGAAAATCCCAGAGGGATTCACCATCCTCTGCAGCATGGAGAAGCTGTCATGGGGCCCAAAATGGTGCACTCGCATGAGGCCAGACCCATGTGCTGTGCCATGGCACAATTGGGCCTCCACTCCAAAACTGCACTCACACTTCTCCAGGCACAACTGAGGCTGAGCTCTGATTCCTGCTGTATTCAAATCATTAGGTTGAAATATATCTCATGCCATTATGTAAGCATGAAGGAGGCTCATCATCAGAGTCAGCACATTGGAGAACACCATCCCGAGCATGGCCAAGACTCTACTGGGATCATTACTTTTTTTGAGTCTCTTTGCTCAGCCACAGTCCCCGAAAGCAATTATTTTTACAGTTTTTTTTCCATTGGTTGGGCTCATTCTTGAAACAGAAATGACTTTCTCAAAACACTAAGATCATTTGGCACAACAGTTTTACAGTTCAGCACAGGAAAAGCTCACTTGCAAAATTACATCTCTCTCCCAAAACACTTCACTCATATGTCAAACCTCAATTCCTATGACTAGTAAGTGTCCCCAGTACATCCTAGATATTTTATTATTGCATTTTTTCCTCCAATTGCTAAAACACAATTTTGACTAGGCTGGTTTTATCAAAATATTACTGTAACACAATTCACAAAACCACACACCCAAATCAAACTTGAGCAACAAATGGCATACACTTCATTCATATAACACACATAAAGTAACTTCTATAAATCGGAGTAAAAAGAAAATGTATACAGCATAATGTACTGTTATATAAGCACAAAAACAAGGAAAATTATATGTGTCTTACAGTGCAGTAAATTATGCTGGAGTTTCATAAGTAACATTGGACAAAGACTGTTATGTTCTTGACTAATTATGACAATTGACAAATGATGAAACGATGCTGACATAGTTTGGAGAGAACAACCATTAGGCTGAAAATCAACAATCAGTTTTGATCAACAAGATCTATGCATTTGGAAACTCTGCTAAATGTAGGCTGACTGTACTTAATTTCTTGCAAAGATGTCCTGAGACATTGAGACATATACTAAGACATTTGCAATTTGATGAAATGAACGAGAAACTAAATTCTGTTGTTAACAATTGTTTAAAGGTTTGTCCATGTGATTTTGAGAATGTAATCTCTGTTTCAAGAAATGAACCAAACCAATGGAGAAAAACTGTAACGCAGCAATTGAGAGCTATTTTTATGCTAGTCTTGTTCTCATACATGACACTTCCCTCTTCCAACTGTTCCAGGGCTAAAGAACAAACAAACCTTTAGAGCTCTCCTACCAGACAAACATACGACATAGCATGAGCATTTTCTAAGAGCTCATCTTCATTCCTGCCCAGCCTGAGCCACTCTGTCACCTCCTCATCCACTTTCCTCCCAACATTCCCCTTCTTTTGTTTTTTTCGCTTGATTTGTCAGCAATTCCCCCCGTTCTCTTTCTCTCAGTGTGCCTTGTTTTTCAACATCCAAACAGTTTTTAATTTTGAAATCTTCCCTCAGTTCGCTCTGTCTGCGGGCCCATCAGCTCAGGGGGAGGGCTGTTCAGGACCAAAGGTGTGTGAGTGTGTGTTTGAGAGTGTGTGACTGCAGGCTGCTGGTAATTGAAAAACCAGGACGCAAGCCTGCAACCCCTGTGACCTCCTATTGAGAGAACGACCATTGATTTCTGCAGAGACACACACACAGAGGATGGAGGGAAGAGAAATTTTGAAAATAAATTTAGGAACTCATAGACAGCAGACTAAGATGCTGGGAAAGGCCCATGAATCCTGACCTGGGGTCTAGGCAGCCAGAAGGGAAATGCTGAGGTTCTCATGGGAGGCTCTAACCTGCTCATAGGTTATCACATATTTTTTTGCTAATGCTAATTAAATTCATGATAATTTATTTTAAACAGTACTTAAGGTATTTAAATTCAAACAACCCTCTCAAGGGCCTATTTCTGTGAATTCTTTTAGTAAAACCGTTAAAATGTGGTAAACTTTGACAGAAATAGACCTTTATGTGGTTCACAAGTGTCCAAGGGGGTCAAAATAAGGAGGATCAAGGAATGTATCTTGGAAACCACTGAGGTAGGCTGAAGACAGATAGCAAGAGGTAGATACAAACCAAAGTCAAGCAGCAAATGTAACATTAGGGGCCGTTTACATGACGCCGAAAACGATCAATTCCGCAAACATTTCGTTGCGTTTTGGCCTTCCGTTTAGATGGCACCATGTTGCGTTTCCAGTGAAAACGGAAACTTTTGACACCGCTCCCCAGAGCGGAAAGATTTGATTCCGCTCCTCTATCCGGCCTCGTGTAAACACAGAGCAGAGTGTTTCAGGGGGAAACGCTGACGTCACCGCATGCGCAGTACTCTTTCAGATGGAGGCTGCGCGCGCATACCAGGAACAACAGCAGCTTCCTCCGTCCGCCGGGTAACGTGTGAGCGTCTTACTGTGCTCGGTTTGTTATCCAGAAAAAACTATCCAGACAGATTTGTTGTCCGAACTGATTTGTTGTCCAAAAAAGAAACTCCTGCTTCTCTGTGCGTCTGTTCGCCATTGTTGTTTGTGAAAGGTTTTCTTCTTCGTTCGTGTGTTGTAGCAGCGCTGCATCTCTGCAGACCTACACCGCCATCTACTGAACCGGCATGCACACTACAGCGGATTTACAGGGGATTAACTCGTCTCCGAGTGTTGTCATGTAAACGCAGAAGAATTCGAAAACGGAAAGGGAGAATCTTTGCGGCTTCAAGTCAGGAGTTTCCATGTAAACGGCCCCTTAGACTGATGGCATAAGGAGAGAGAGAAGGATGTGAACAAATGGAGAACTAGGATGGTTTACACACCGACTGCTCAGTTTTAAAAAAGCACTGCAAATTTACCTATTTCCTTTGGAATCGTTTCGAGTTCACTCCATGGTAAATTGAGGCTAGCCAGATCACACGCAAAGTCACTGCTGGGCTCTCCTCATCACATCGCAGTCAGCTTGGGTTGTAACAGCTATGTTCTGTATTATGGGAAGGAGGCTAGCAGGTTGAGTTGCACTGTATTGTACCAGTCATTTCCACAGCCACATGTGTTTAGGCTCATCACCTCAACATGCAGACTGCTTCTTCAAACATTTTTAAGAATGGATCGGTCCCAGGAGTTCAGTGAATCCCAGCATGGTAACATGCTAGGCCATGGTAGGCCACCTGAGCAGTAGGTCCAGTCCTGAAATTTTCTCGCTACTACATATTCCACCATCAGCTGTTACTGGTGTTGTAACAAAGTGGAAGTGATTAAGAAAGCAACTCAGCTGAAGCACATAGTGCACAGAGGTTGCCAATGATCTGCAGGGTCAGCAACTACAGACTGTTGTCCATGAAGACCTAGATGAGCCAGTTTTGTGTGGAAGACCTTGACTGGCCTGCATAGAGTCCAGACCTCAACCTGATAGATCACCTTTGGATGAATTAGAATGTGAGTCAGGCCTGCTCCTCCAACATTTATGTCTGACCTCACAAATGTGCTTCTGGAAAAACAGTAAAAAAATTCCCATAAACACTCCTAAATCTTGAGGAAAGCCTTCACAACAGAGATGACGCTGTTAGAGCTGTAAACGGGCCAACATCATATTTAACCCTGTAGATTAAGAATGAACTCAAGTTCATATGTGTGTGAAGGCTGATGAGCCAGTTGTTTTGGTAATATATCTACACAATATCTCATTGGTAGAAGAGGTGCATAGAAGAGTTCAAATGTCTAATGAACAATGATATTATTTAACATAAATATCAGTGTATCTTATGGAAAATTACAGAAAAAAACTCTGTGCATGATGAAGAGGAGCTTTAAATGCTCACCAGTGTCTGTGGTGAATCAGAGGACACCAGTCTGCATGGTAACTTATTACAATGTAACAGCTATTAATTATGTAAACTAGACAAGAAGGTTTTGAGTCGGTTCATGTTGTTGAGCCCTATGACAATCTACTGCGGAGCAGACCGCCTTGTCATTTATTTGAATTAATACAGCAGGCAAAATAAATTGATAAGCTGAAAAACATTCCACATTCTCCTGCTCTCATTGTCAGAGTTGTGTTTCTGCTAAAATGAGAATCTAAGGCCATCTCCTGGAAAACTGAGAAAGTTCCAAATTTTGTGGACTGGCCCATAAATGCATAGCATATCTTCAGATAATAGATTATTTTTTGCTGTAATGCCCAAAAATGTCTTTTTTAATTGGTTTGAATATGGACATTTTGGGCCTTAATGGCGTAAGTGGATTACTTTGATTACACCGAGCACTGCAGGCATGATAAGACAGATGGGGGTTCAATTATAAAATTTAAGACCTGATTTTACCAAATAAGACATTATACATCTCACCTGTGGAAACACAAACTCCCAAAAAGGTTGCATGGGACCTAAGGGGCATAGCAAATAAGGCCAGTGTGGTCAAATTGATACATAGAATAAATGCTTATAAGCAAAGTTGCAGGGGACCTTTGAACCCCAAAATCACTCTCAAAAAGTAGTTTGATGCCATTAAAATCCTCTAAAGGTGCCACACTTTGCTCCTTTTCTGCAAATAAAAAAAGAAACTCTAAATTTTTGAGTTTATAAAGTCGCAAATTAATCAAATCTCTTCTAGTAATACTTCAGCTCTTATTAAATAGATATAATATTTTTTTAATATAGTGAAGTATGTTTATTAATAAGTAATGACTCAGCCTGATGGTCATGTCAACATATGTCAATATCTAAAAAATCATATAAATTACATTAAAACCTGTTTCTCTTGTATAGGAGCTTAAGTATAAACTAGAAGAGATGTGTGATCATCAGGCTGACTTTGGCGTCACTATTGTCAACAACTGTACAGTAATTACAGTTTTTATAGTCAGTACCTATTAATGTATATACCTCAGAATTTGTAACATTGAATAAAATGCAGTTTCATCCTTTCCAGGCTCTCATTACCCCTCTCAGAACAGCTGGTTTTGAGGATGGTCACCTTCATATGCTAATGAGCCAGAGTAGAGCCTACAAACACAGTAACATAAGGGGACTTCACGATGGCCCTGCAGCATATATCTAGGCAAGAGGAGCACACTGCCGCTCCAGCCACATGCTACCTACAGTCCTGAACACACACACAAACCATGCCTGTTTCCAGATAACAGTGAAGCTTGTTCCTCCAAACATCACAGACTAATGCACAACATGCTAACCTTGGCCTAGTCACCACAGTGGAACAGCCACAACTTAGCCTAGCTTCCAGGCTAACTGGAGTTGAAGAAGCAGTTGGGCGTGAAGTGAGTGGCACACACAAACAGGTTTAAGCCAACTGTTGCTGCTCATTCCCTTCAAAAATAAAATTGATCCACTGGGCCCTTTGTGTCCTCCAAGGCTAGTAGCCTATATGTAAAAATATATGTGGCTGTTTACAACCAACAGCTGAGCAGTGATAGATTTTGGGTTTAAACATGATGTATGCTTATCTCTCACTAAGACCGTAAGCAATTTTGGTGGCTGCACTTCGCAAAAAAACTTCCCTCAGGTTGGCATAGGCTTATGCAAATAAAATGCTTATTGCATAACAGAAAACCCAAACTGAACCGTTCACCAAATACCATGAGTTTGCATATATGCTGCCTGCTTAATACAGGTTTTGTTGTCTTCTATCACATTTTGTTAGCTTGGGAAAGGCCAAATGGTCAAAAATGTGTTCAAAAGACTTGAAAATTTGTTTTTTGCTAAACATGGGACCTTCAGTGCTTTATAAGAAAATTGTTTTTACAATTTTTAGTTCAGTTTTGTTTGTTTAAAGGTGTAGTCAGCGATCTTCTAATCTTCTTATCTAATGTACTATTTGTCAAAATCACCATATTTCTCCTCTCCATCCACAAGATGTCACCACTGACAGCATGTTGAAAAAAAAGTCTGGTTTCAATACACAGCCTTGGCTCTGAATTACAGCAGGTAAATACTGTGGCTCGGGCCGAGTCACCAAAACAGGGTACACCCCCCCACATCCAGGGGGCGATCATACTCATGCGCAGATCAGACAGAGGGGGGAGTCGTAGGTTGCATAGCGTGCGCACTTAGCGTAAGAGAGAGATACAATAGGTGCAGTAGGAATGGCTGGAAAACAGCCCAAAAGAAAAAGGTCAGAGGAGTGAAAAGTGAAAAAGAAGGGCTATGACCATCAAAGAGCGAAGACCCGGGTCAACATCGGTGTTAGTTCCGACGGTAGAGGGAACACCGCAAATTAAAAGACCTGAAAATGGACGCGGATGTCGCCATCTTTCTGCTGGACAGGTTAGCAACATTAGCTTTGTGGTGCTTCACATAACAGTAACAGCCGTCGGGTATTCTTCTTATTGTCTAATCTGCCAGAATGGACTGTTGTTGTGATGTTATCAATAATGGAAGTCGAATTGTGGCTACTATTGTCTGACGAGTCAGGGTTGTCTTAGCTACATTGGTCAGCTACACAGTTTCTACGGCCGTTTCCATGACGTTGCATGTCCATTAGCTTTCGGGGGTGGAGCCAGGGGTGAGGTATGAAGGGAGATGCGGGTCTAAATTTGTTTATCAACAACCTCTCCACTTGTTTTCTCCCACATCGCTGACTACACCTTTAAGTTGAGATTTGCGCAAAGCTTGAAGAAAATCCCCTCTTAATGTTCTGCAGATTCACCAGAATGACAGCAATGGTCAGAAGGATGGATGAAACATGACAGCTCTGGGTGCAGCTGTCGTCATCACATGAGCATAAGAACATTTCATCCAAGAGTAAAGACTTCTGGAGGTGTTGAATGACGAATGAAAAGTGGAAGGGAGAGAACTAAAAACAGAGTGAAATTAAAGTTTGGAGAAAGAAACAACAGGATGGACAATAAGAGGGAGGCATGCTTACTCAGCAAAGATGGTTTAATAAGAGACAGGGAGGGTCCAAAGGAGAAAATGAAGAGTGTTTCAGAGCTCCTGTCTCAGACGCACTCCGTCAAACTCTCTGGAGAGATGGAGAAACAGATCTCTCATCTCCTGTTGGCGGTGAAACTAAAGTGCTGCTAAAGAAACGTCTCTTTCCAGCTTAAAAACCTAAACTATCAACAGATGATTACCTTGTGATGCCACACTCAGAGTGGAGTTTCACTGTCTAGCAACTCACTGTCATGTATCAGATCTTCATCATTTGAACAGGGTGACACAGCAGCAAAGCAGGCCGGTGCAGCAAGAATGTCACCAGTTCCATCCCTGATCAGGGCCTTTCTGTTTGGAGTCCCAGATGACACTGGGTGAGCGGTGGGTACACCCTGAACCGGTCACCAGCCAATTGCAGGGCCACATAGAGAGATAGGCAGCCATTCCCACTCACACTCATACCTAAGGGCAATTTGGAGTCCCATATTAACCTAGTGAACATGGTTTTGTTCTGTGGGGGAAGCCGGAGTGCCAGAAGAGAAATATGATTGATTATGATTAAAGTCTAATGAATAAACAAATTACCAAATAACCAAATTCTTTAGCTAGCCACTGAATTTATCTTCACATTTCTTACTTAATTCCAACATCAGCTCACTCTGACATGGCAGGAAAAACACTTGGCAATGCAATGGAGAAAATTCAGCTAACCCTGACATTTTTAGGGTGTTTTCAAGAGTTTTGCACCAATGGGAGCAAAAGCAGAGACACTAGACCAGCTCATCAGTCAGACATTGTCTTCCATGGTCAATGGCATGGCTCTTTGAAAAACCAGCACTGTGCATCTTGGGAGGGGTTTGTCACTGGGATTTCCCTTTCCTAGGCCAAACTCTGAACATGGATGAAACATGGAATATTAAGTTCATCACTGAGTTTGTTTATGCCCCTGCATGTCAGGAGAACATCAGTTTATCTGCAAACATGTCCCCTACAGGCCGCTCTGTCACCACCTTAATGAAGACCAACATTTTACAAACGTTTAGAGAGAGTCGCTCTCCAGTTTCCCACCCTTTGTCCTCCTTATCAGCAATCTGACCCACAGGTAATAGAAAGACAATGTCACCAGATTAACAGCCGCAGAACGGAGCACTGTTTCCCCGGCAACGGAGGGAGGAAGAGGAGTAGGAGGACGAGATAGAGTGATTAAAACGGGAGCAGAGGAAGAGGAGGAGAAGTGAGGAGGTGGATTGATGAGGGGAGATGGATGCTGGGGTGATTACACAGACAGAAAACAGGAGAAGAAGAAGAGTGGCGACGAGAGAAGAAAAGAGAGACAGAGAAGGTGATAAAGCCATTAAAGACAGACAGAGGAGAAATAGATGGATGGATGGAGTGTTAGACACATGGGGGGGAAGATGAACTGGTTTGACTTAAAACAAAAAAAAAAAAGCAAACTTTGAACATTCTTGCAGAAACATCAGTCTGCAGCTTCACACCGAGTAACTGAAGAAAAGCAGAGGTTTCCCCTGATGCTCCAGGAGACTCTAGACTAGATTTCTCTCCTATGACTCTCATGTTATCACTTCAGCTCCTCCTTTAGACAAACTGACCCAGAGATGGACAGAGTGAGGACTGGACCCAACCCCCTGCCTCTCATCCACTTGTCCTAAGATTTTCATTTTGTGTCTGGAGAAGTTCTTGCAACTTCTGCAGGTTTTGAGAGATCAAATATATTTTTTCTGCCAGTCTGTGTCACCAGGCATCAGAACCTGAAGGGCCTTTTCCTACTACCCACTACGCACTGCACCAGATGCAGATGCACCCGTGACCATCTTTGCAAATGGGTGAGACCAAAGGCTGTTTGACTGGGACTCCAGGAGAGAAGCTTGGCAGGCAGACAACATGGATTGAGCTCTGCCCCCAGGTCTGGCTGGGGGAGGTTTCGGGTATTCCAGATCAGGTTGAGGTCACTTTGTACCCATTTTGCAGAAGTCATTGTGTTGCCCATTTGTACATCTTCTTATCACATCCTACTGGGGGGGAACCACCAGGGCAGATACAGAACTCACATAAATCTGCTCTGGAACCTCTCTGAAGGACAAGGAAGTCAGGGTCAACTTGCTAAGACAACAACTGCAGAAAACCAGAAGAAAATAGATTGATGAATTTTTTAAAACAATTTTGCTTTTATGAAAGGTCACCAATTTACCTGCCAAAATTTAGACAGAATTCTTTCTTCTTCTTTTTTTGAGGAGAGTGCAGGTTCTGCAAACAAGACATCTTACATTGTCTAAACTAAAGGAAAACTTCTGACATGAACTTCATTGCACAGATGAGTTTTTGATGTTTGGACTGATGGATAAGAAGCTCCTTACTCTTTTACCTCAGTTGTTTAAACACTGCAGACTTGATTTTCTTTCTTTCTTTTTCAGTGCATCAGTTTCAGCTGCAGTGCTTCCAGATTTAGTTTTTTGTGATCGCTGTGCATTTTCTTTTGTAAATAGTTTATATTTCATTATGCCAACCTGTTGAACAGGTTTTTGGATATAAAATTATATATTTTCCAATTATTTTGAAGTAAAACATTCTTGGGACATTGCATTCACACAACTTTATTGTACGTTCAGATGGGACATTAGAAAACAGCACATTAGGCCTCAGTTGTTGCCAAGCTGCTGATGCTGATAAATTCCTTGAAATTTGAGTGAAGCAGGTATCACAATTGTTCAAAAATTTCTTAATGAACAGGTTAAAGGATAATGCAACTTTTAATAATATCTAAATGATTGCAATTTGGTTTTTTGCCCACTAAATAGTGTTCTCTCCTTTTGGGGTCCCATATACTGCCAATGAATTCCTTGAAATAGGTTGTCAACACCAAGAAAGTATGAAACGGGTGAGGAGTAAAGTCCAGGTCTCGACAAGTGGAAAATATGTTCCTTGCCAGGTTAACTTTCCTTGAATGTCTTTAAATCCTTGCTGAAACATCTTGAATTCAGGCTCTAAGTGTGCAGCTGTTTTAACTGATGACTTGACCTTAATGATTGTTGTGAGTGTGACTGATTGTTGTTGAAATGGGGTGTTGTTGCTATTCATGGTCAGGACTCCCTTGAAAAATAGATCTCTGATCTAACAAGACTAAATAAGGATTAAATTAATAATATAACTAATTAATTAGTCCATTAAACCAAATAGTACAGACAGTAGTCAGTGAATACAGAGCATTCTGAGTTTGATGAAAACGTGAATGAAAATCAACATTTCTGTGTTTTGCAGTTTCCTCAAAAAGACTACACACATACACACACACACACACACACACACACACACACACACACACACACACACAGACATACATATACATACATATGTGTATATATATATATATATATATATATATATATATATATATATATATATATATAAACATATATATACACATATACACATATACATATATACATATATATATATAATATTTCAGTTCAGCATCTTGCTCTGAATGGGGAAGTGGCTTGTATTGATGTTGCTTCAGTCATTATGTGTCATAAACATGACTACATCAACAGTGTTAACAGAGCTCTGGATAGTTATTATATAGAATTACATTTTACTAGAACTTTACACCTTATTCTATTTACGTATCTGTCGGGAGATTTCTGAGAAAAGAGAAAAAAGACAGGATAATAACATGTACATGGATAAGACCATTGTGATTTCTTTATTGATTTTTTTCTTCTTTTATACATTGAGTGGAACAACATTAATTCTTCAAATATCTCCTTCATGTTTGATCATCGTTTTATTCCACACCACAAGTTTTCAGTCACTTCTCTTTTTCTGTTACAACCAAATATCAAAAACAGTAAAAAAAAAAAAAATGCATCATTTGATTTGTTGATACTGAATGAAAACCATGAGAGAAAATGAGAACCAAGAGAAGAACCATAAAAGAAAACAATGGAATGAAAAACGGGTTTGGATTAGATGAGTTCTCCAAATAATGTTTTGGGATGATTTTGTCTGGTTCATTTTTGGATTTTTTTTTTTTTTTTTAATCTCACATGGTTCAGGTTTTCACCTGCTGTGAAGCTTTAGAGTCCCACTGCAACTCAAATGTGAGTTTGGCTTTGACCTTTTGACTTAAACTCTGTCTTTAATTTCAGTGAAATAACTTATCAAATACAATAATATTTATTTTCTACTAAGCCCTTCATCATGTCCTAAATGTCCTGATTCAAAGAAAAGTTTGTTTTAATTTTTATACACAATATCTTGCGGCCCTAACAATTACATATGAAAGAAGAATTTAATTGAATTTTTGAGCCTTTAGCACATATACTTGTTTTAAAATTTCCTGTCACATCTTAAATTTTAATTAGAAGGTACCTTGAAATTATTTTTGGCCAATTTCCAGCTATTGAAGATTAAGAAGTCAGCAGAAAAGAAGTTAAAATGCTATTCATTGTTGAAAAGCTGACTAGCTATGGAAGACAAAGACGACTGGAAGAGCTCAGAAATCTACTTTAAAAAAAGACAACTAGAGTTTGGCAAACACGGACACAGTATGCAGAGTCTGATTCTTTTTTCTGGCTGATTTTAAACTCAAACAGTCCCTGACAATTTAACAATATTTCGAAAATTAAGAGATATTTTTATAGTAATTGTTTAGTTTTAAAAAACAATATTTAGGATATAATTATCCTAATTATCCTTTTTCTGGGGCCAAGTTTATCCAACAATTCAATTAATTAAACCTTAAATTTGGTCAAATCATGGGGTATTTTCAGGTGTTTCAATTACAAATGAGCCTCGTCTTACTGCTGAGTAACTAAGGAGGGTTGGATTCAATTTAAGGTTAATTACAGCCCAATCTGCTCCTCTGAACGTTTTTTTGGCTTGTTTTATTCAATCACAGCACTGCATACACCCAAACAGCGTGAGCAGAGCCAGGAACTGATACTGAACTTAAGTTTTTTACTGTTTGCACAGTGAGTATGTAAGTTTGATGTGTGTCCCTCTTCCCATTATGAAAGAGACATAAGAGAAATGTTGGGGGGAAGATATCCACAAACCTCCTGCTAACAGGGAACATTAGCTCTGATGTAGCATCTGGCTTCATGTTTGTTGGTTGTGCTGAGTGTGTTTTGGGAGGGAGAGCTGAATGTCATAGTGTTTTTTTTGTTTGTTTGTTTTTTATTTCACATTGAAGGTATATAATCTAGCTTCAGCTGCAGTCACTGAATTATTTAGTGGAAACCTTACTGATGGTTGGTTGTCAGCACTCCACCCCAGTTTAACTTGAACACAGCAGGGAGCACATAATATGAGCCTTGGTCTCTTGTAATCATCATAAGTATGGCATGAGATGACCTTTAAACAATTTACACTGTATGCCCAATCTTAGAGTCTTATGTAGCCCTCTGATTATTTACAAATCTTCAAATCTTTGTTGTTACTCTGATATAATTACACTGTCATCAAGCTAATTGTTTCAGATAACTGGACAGGTGGTTTGAATGGATGTTAATGGACAAATTATTTCAGCTGCTTTTGTAAAATGTTTTTGTCCATTGACCGATTTGGTCTGTTGCTCTGTCACTGTTGTGATGTTAGAGATGCACAATATTATCAATATCAGTACACAATTTCTTAATTAGCTGATTATCAGCATCAGCAGATTAGAACATTTTGATGAAATGTACTGCTTATATTTTGGCTGCACAAATTATCCTTATTTAAACTGCCACCATGAAATGAGCAGGTAATTTTTAGTAAAGTAAAGGTTTTGTGCCCTGTAAAAAAATATCAGTGTTGGTAATATTGAGTTCAGAAATATCAGCATATCAGATATCATCAAAGATCCAATGTTGGGCATCCCTACATGTCGTCTACAGTAACAAAAGCTGATTCAGCATTTGTTGAATCAGGAATGTTATTTTTCTCTGTTATGGGTAACTTAACATACTCTAACTTAACATAGTCTAACTAATTAGTAGATTCATCAAAAATCAACATGTTATTAATTCAGCACCTTCCAGACACTCCCAAATGACCACACTTTATCAGTTTTGGGCTTGTATGGTGTCATTTATGGACCAAATCTTCAATATAATTGTGTTTCTTTGTGTTTTTGGCCAAAATTGAAACTAAGTGGATGTATCTTATTTATATTTACTTTAATAAAATCCTTATTCAAATATGTCACATATTTTGGAAAATAATACAATCCTCATGTTTTACTTCCTTCAAGGTGAACATCTGGTCAGATGTTGCAAGTTCTACGCCAGCAGGTCAAAGGTCAAACAAATGCAAGATGCTATGCCAAGTTTTGCTGCAAAGCATAAAGGGACTAAATGAAATGAGAGGATGATAATTTTATGCTTAATAAGAAGAATCACAATGCATTACACGGCTAGCTAATCGTAAATATATTCATGCATAAAATCTGGGCTATAGCACTGCTGCATGGATGATGTGACTATGATGCTAGCTTTATAACACCAAAAAGAGTAAGAACATGAAGCATGAAATTTAACTGAACTGTGGCTGGACTGAAAACAAACTCAATGATTTAAAGAAGCAGTTTTGGGTTGAAACACGTAAAAATCTGGCATCTTTCCACAATGTTCCCAATCCCAAAAAAAATCCACAATTGGGGACAATAACCCCTACCAAAGAAACAGAAAAAATAAGATTTGAAATAATAACCCCCCTCAATCCTGTTCAAATCAGCCCGAGGGGATAATACATCAAGAAGAAAGAGAGCATAGAAGAAGACAAGCATTTTTGGTATCAGCGCACCTTTTTAAATTTTACAAAAAAATCACAACTCAAAAACGTGTAAAGCTTTTTCCCCACATTTGTTTTTACAGTTACAGTCAAAGTCAAATAAAAAGGAAGAAGAGCAAGTGAATAATTTATGACATACGCTATTATAACATCATCCTAACACTAGTGTCTATGAGGTATATCTGCAACAGTTTGGTAAAGAGAGCACAGTCTGCGCACAACTCACACACAGGTTTGTCTCCACTGCTTTCTCAGTTTAAAGCTTTGCAACCATTTGAGGAAAGACAAGGAGGAGGACTGAGAGAGAGAGAGATGAGTTTCCACAGGAGAGATCCAAACATTCATCTTTAATTTTCATTTTTAATGCTTCCCTGGCCTTTGAATGAACAGTCTTACAGTTTAAAAACACAAATCGACTCATGTTTGGTGTATGATGGCTGTGGCCTGTGTCAGCTCCTGCTAGTAACACAACTACTTTGATACATGATGCAGCATGCTGCCTAAGTCTCCCCTCTGAAATGGGTCACAATGCTTTTTACAGAGGTTCATCAATTTATGTCTACAAGAAACTGTTTTGAGAAAGAGTCTGTTATGTTCAAATATTTTATATTGCTTCATTTTGCTGCAATGACAAAATTGCTTGTAAGTTTGGACTAATCTATAGTTATTTTGGGACAGCCAAGTGATAAAGTTTTGTATTTTAAGATCGCCAGTAAACAACTTAAATGTGTTATACGAGAAATGACATATTAAAAAACATCAGAACTGGAATTTTTCTAAAATATAGAGATAAATGAGAAATATGTGAAATGCAAAATATATTGCATGATTCATGCATCTCACTCCAGCAGTCTGAAGCCCTGACTGGACTTTTAAACATGCACACCATAAATAATCTGACACAAGCCCCAGTCCCTCAGGCAGCTAACATGCATCCTCTGCATTTCATTGGTAAGATTGAGACATTTCCATTCTCTTTATAGAAGATAATTTCCAGTTAATAGATACCTAAATTTCTGGTATCCTGCACATGTCAGACATTGCAGCTGCAGTTTCATTTCCTCATATCTATGCAACACATTAAGGATAATCTGATTGGACTTGATTCTCCTCTGCACAGTGATGAGAAAACAAAACCTGGGCCACAAGAACCTGAAAACAAAACCTCTCCAGTGGAAACCAAGCTCTGAAAAATGATAGAAAGAGGGTTAGGTTTAAAAAGAACAGGTAACCTTTGGTATTCACTCTGGACCCCTTTGCATTGATTGCAGTACAAAGTACCAGAGAGCAGAGAGGAAACTCAGGTGCTCTGCGACATCCGAGGTTCCTCTTATTTTACAGGAATAGAACGTTTACAGCACAACAGAGAGTCAAGACTTCGCTTTGGTTCAAGCAAGGCACTCATCCAAGGTTATCACATACTTTGCAACTAAAGCGCTCTCTACATCTTTGTTATTGGACTGGCCTGATTTGGAAATGCAAAGTGCAAGAGTAAGGGTCTTAAATCCAACATAAAACCAGAACAAGTAGAAGGTTTGTCGCCATTTGGCTCCCCTGGTTGATTTTTAAGCCAAATGCTTGATGTGAGGGGAGCAAAATGGCATCAAGTTCCACTTGAATAATGCTACATCTTAAAACAACAGTTTGTAAGTTAAATCAAGTTTTTGTGTTATGACAGAAATTTACAACTGTAAGGCTACCCTAACACACATCCATATTCCTGTTAAGTTTCTGATGTGACAATTAACTTTAAGTTTTGATCTTGACAAAAAAAACCCTCCCAACTTGTTCTACTCCTGCAGAATTTTTAAGCATTTTTCCAAATGTCATCTGAATAAGGCTTAAGTGGCTCTTTTAGCGAGGAACAAAGACTTGACATCTTTGAATTTTTATGTGGTCTGCAACTACTATTTTTTTTTTACCAAAAAAACAGCCAAAGATTGTTTGACCATGTTGGGATGTCTTGTTAAATATTTAAGTCCTTTTGTGGTATTAAGCTTCACTTCTTTCAAAGAACCTTTTTTAAAACACTAGTTTAAGGGTCCATTAGGTTTCCAGCTTTGTCTAAGGTATCCCATAAGGAGTTGTTTGCCCCTTGTGATTACTGGCATCATCTTTGTTAGGACACCCCTTTGTCTCTATTTGTCAGGTGGTTTGTGTCTTATCTAATGTGAAATAAGTTTAGTCTAAGGGGGTGACCAGGGTCTCTGTGGACCCTTGTATAGCCTTACAAAGACTTGGCTCTGATCTTTTAAATTAAAGATCTTTAAATATCTCCAAAACATTTGTGTTTTGGTGCTCAAGGTCGCAATTTTTGACATGTCTGATAGCTGCCAAATACTTGCCCACTGGTGCTGTGTGATTTTTCTTCATTTATCAAGTGATGTGGTTGCTCAGTTGAGGCATCATGTACAGAAGGGTGTTTTGTAAGTATTCCCAAACTGTTGATGGTATAAAAAAATGGGATAGACGTTAGCTCCAGGAAATTTTACTTTCAAGATACAAGAAAAGTTATGTCTCTAAGGGTGCAAAAGTGGTAAAAGTTACTTTCTTTATTTGAGTCTTGGAAATAGTTTTAGCTTAAACTTGATATTGAATGTAGCAACCCTGATATTCATTGTTATCAACTTTCTGAAAATATCTTCAGAATTAAATAGAAATTTTGATCAAGATTGGACAAAGAAATCTACCAGCTTGGGTTTGCATGTGTAAATGATGTCCTACTGAAGATGTTTTGACTTGAAATTGGCAGAGACAGCCTTATATGAAAGACCTACATCTTCTGACCCATCCATTCCCCAGTGGATGGATGTGATTATTTAAATGTCTCCAATATTTTAGGAGCTTGTTATGCAGAATTTTATGGCTGGACTTAATTTCAAATTGAATTTTTTCTTTAGCAAAAACAGACTTTAAGCGAGCAAACAGAAGCCCCCTTGGTTTGGCATGACTCAAACAAGACTCAAGATTCGGAGCAATATTTCATCAGAGCTGTTGCTATGCAGTCAAAAATTGGTGACCAACCATCTAATTACAGAGTGAGGTAGGATATAGTGTAGAGAGCAGAATTAGCTCTACAAAGCTCGTGTTAAAGAAAGAGGGGAACAATTTCTGCTTAGATAGAACTTCTCAGATCTATGCGAGGACAACACAGGCTTTTCTGGTGCATCAATCAGGAAACCTTATCAACCGTCTTAGTGAGGCCTTTGATTTAATGTCATGGTCAACAATGGCCTAACACAGGTCAGTATGCAAGAGACTTTGGACACTGAATTTGGACAAGTTGGGAGTGAGAACATGGAGGTGGTTCATCCTGGAATTTGGAAGTTTCCTTTGCAACAACTCAGAAAATGTAGGATCATCTATTTCTGTTTGGGTTCCCTGATATACAGCATTTATCTTAGCCCTGCGCTAACCCTGCCTCTTCTCCTTTCACATTTATTCTTCATGAGAAGAGACAATGCCAGGCAAAGAGAAGAAAAGAGAGAAACAAGAGAAAATGGCGAAGTAGAGTAGAGGACTTTTGTGTCCTCATAAGAGAAGAGAGAGACTTAAAGCATGGAGCTGAGCGCAGACCGTACTGAAGAGGACAAAAATCTTTGGTTTCTTTGGTTTCATCAACACGATTAAAAGGACAAAATGGAAAGTCAGTGAGGTAGCCTCTCTGGTTCTCACTATTGAAATAGAAAGTTTTTTCTTTTTACATACACACAAAGTCAGTCTTGGAAGCAGCTAGCTTTAAGGGACTCCTCAGTTTTCCTTCGCAATGAGTTAAACAAGTTAGTGTGTGTTTGCATCCATTCAGTGACAGACACAGCTGGAATTTTATTGTCTGACAATGTGTAAACATTGAGTACTTTGAAAGTTGCTTGATGAACTGAAGATGGTTGACACTGATTATTTTTGTTCAACTTAACACTCAAACTTGTGGAACTTTGTCGAGAAAATTGGCTTAAAAATATACTTCACTTCGACCCTCATTTGATAAATTTGCTGGCCCCACAAATAATTACATAATGGATTCAGAAAAAAAGCATGTTGTGTAGATCGTAACACAAAATGTTTTAACAGCTTGTGCAATTACACAAAGCTTTAGAGCCAATAGGTACTGAAGTTCCCAAGGGTGTCTTCTTTGCCCTGAAGGTACTGATCAGAGCCTTACAGTCTAAAAGGTGTAAATTCAACAAAATAGCTTAACTGAATGACAAGCTGGTAATAGGCTCAAGCTATCTGCTATGCTAAGAGATGAAATTTGGCATGACACCCAATGTAGCGCTGCAAAAAACATCATTGGCCAATAGCAATGGTCTCTGAAGCCTGTCTTGAAGATTTAATAACAAGGCAACTGGACTATGTTTAGTTCAACACAGTTCAGTTGCCTTGTTTTTGAATCTTCAATTAACCATGACCTGGATAAATGAGAATCTACATAAACAACTCTGAAGCCTGCTTATATTGAGCTATTTGTAAGACAAAACAGCACTAATGGAAAAAAAGCCAACTTGATCAGGAGACAGCCAAAAGTTTGCTAGGCCAAAGCATTACAGTGAACAGCAAATTGGGCACTATCTTTGATTTGGGAACTTGTCAATAAGTTGTAGTAATTATTTTTTGCTCTTGAAGAAGTTGACAAGTTTTCTGATCACAAAATAAAAGCCTGTGGCATGAAGTAAACCAATCTTTACTTGTGTTTACAGTAAGGTACACAGACAGTAGCATTGGGTTCACATAAAACAAGCAAATACGTGACTTAGCCAGTTTTTTTCTATGTAATTACTGAGCTAAAGAGGGCTAGTTAACCAAGAATGAAATGAGTAGCTTGCTGCTTATTAACCAACATCAAACTTGCTCAGTAATTAGGTCACAAGTAAGCAAGTAACTGCATGTTTTCCAACATAAAATTTCAGAAATGACTGTGTACAAACAGGTATTTAACCAGGGAATTAAGGAGAAACTTGAGTTTACAAGGGGACAAGTGAGTAACTAACTGTTAAGCAACCAGACTAAAAACAAGACAAACGGCTAGTTTCCCAATAACTAGCATGGACATCAGAGATAAAGGATGGGCAAAATGTGGTCAGATGAGCTACTCAATACGGTCAATAATATCTTTCATGTATAAACATGAAGACAATGTCTGCAATGAAAATATTTAAATTTAAGCTATATACATGATTATCTATAATCATCAGAATATATTTTGGTATCTCCAATGAAACTGACATCTTGTTTCTTTAATAATCTTGCATATTCATCATCAAATGTATTTCAATAAAAAGGATATTCTGATAAACAAAAAAAAAAAACTTAAAAGTTTGATTTATTACAGTGAAACACTTTAAACCGTCTTGAGTTCTATTTTACTCCATTTATTAAAGCCTTACTATTTGTTTTTTGACTTGAAATTTAAATGATGGCATATAAATGTATTGGTTACTTACTGACTCTGATTTTTCAACTGATATCTTTTAGATAAAACAGATATTATACATTTCTGAGAAAACACTTTATAATCTTACTTGTGGTTAATTATTAGTGAAAGGGTAGCTAGTACGTATCTCCCCATTAGTCCTCAAAATATATCATATTCTTTACTGTATGATAACCTATTCATTTATTTTTCAGGTCCTGGGCTACAAACTACAAGTGATGATTCCGCACTAAGTAGTTACTTAGAACTTTATCTTTTTGTAGTGACTCATTAATTCCCTGGTGAACTAGCTGTTAGTAATTTAGTTGTTACTTAAGTCCTTCCTACCCTTGCACCCAAACATTTTCAGGGTGAAACAATGTCATTAATATCCATAGATCAGGCAATGCACTAAATTTTCAGGCTTCTTATGAATGTGTGAATGCGATTGTAGTGACTACACAAGCGTTTGTTTGCCTTAAAACGCACCCAAATAAAGTTTTATAGAAAAGATATGTGATACTCCCCACAGAAATAGTGGGGAGTATCAGGGACGTAATAGTCAGGGATGCTTCTTTGAGAGTTGTGTAATGTGATAATTAAAGCTAAAATATTCAGGTTATGTATAAAAACAAGACCTTAACCAGTCTGTGAGCTGCGTGGATGTAAACACACTCTGTTTATTGGCCTCTCAAGGATTCCAGTTATCTTTGGTGAGTCAGTTCAAATCAACGTGTGGCCCTTACGTCACCTGATCAAGTGTCACAACAACATCAGTCCAAAATTCATTGCTTGTTCAACAATGGCCAGTGGTATGCATTTAAATCAAAGACAAAATCAAAAATAAATTAGCCATAAAAATCACAAGGAAGAACAAAAAATCAGATGCAGTGCTCATCATTTGGTCAGCGTTTTTCTCACAAAGATTGTTTCATTTTTGAAAAAAGAAAAAAATAATCATTACCAGGACAAAAACTAGATTGGCTAAAGAGTGAGAGCAAGTGTTGACATTCAGAAGTACTAAAAGTCTAACCTGACGTTCCTACTTTGTTCTGTCATTAAATCTAAACATTCATAAAAACAACATTTCATTTGCTTTTTAAAGTAAAGCTAACTAAGAATAAATTAACAGGCCTGGCATAAGCACTGCATCTTTGATGCAACTAACATTCTTAAATACTCATAAATATTCATCAAAAACAATTACATCTAATTAAATAACATTAAATTATTATTAAGTACAAAACTAGTGTGTTCTAAAACACCTCATAAATAAATACAGCATTGAACAAAAGAAAAGGGAACAAACAATGTAAACTTTGGCAAAGCTAATCATCGTCAAGGGTCAAAGGGTTCAGAGGGAGATTTGGCAACAAAATTTGTTCGCTTTAAATTAATCCACAAATTAAAGAAAACATAAATCATATTAAATAAAAAAAATCACATATTGCAAAAACCTAAAAAGGAACAAAGTAGTAGACACATAAGTATTGGCAAATAATGTTTAAGTACTTCAAACAAACAAGCAATGAAAACCTCTTTGGGACAGTTTTTTTGGTTTCATACCCATTCTTCTCTTTTGGGTTTGGCAGGTTTAGCCCGTGTTACATCCAGACAGAACTGCAAGTGGGAATGGAAAATGGCCCCCACCCCCCTGAGCCATACGCCATGCCCCTCCATTGGGCGCGGCCATCAGGATGGGAGGATCAGGTGGGCGGAGGATTTCTTTGGACTAGAAGCTTTACATACAGAAAAGAGAGAGAAAACTCATAGATAAAGCTATTTGACCGATATTTAGCAGTTTCTCTCAGCAGGTGTAGCATTTTTGGTTTGGTTTCATTTATTGTTGTATAAATGGAGCAGCAGTGCAGGTCCTCCCCCCAAAAGAACTTCCAGACGTGAGTTAGTCAGCTGTGGACAGAAAGGATGTCCAAGCTTTACTCTTTACTTTGATGGCTCTTCCTCCAGCAAAGCCATTCAATGTGATGTTATGAGGCATAATTGGAAATTTTACCCTTCAACCAAAACTTGCAGGATCTTTTATGATAACCAGAAAATGCTGTGATGTTTAGTTTTATTTTTCCTTTTTCAAAATACTGTCAACAGAGTACATGTGTACAAAAATGATCATTTTTGAGGTCCCAAAGATTAGATTTGTATGTTGTTCAGCATGGTCCACAATTTGCGGCTCGATTTGTCTTATGGTGGTTGCTGCAATTGTGCATTTTTTTTTTGCATTTATGCCTTGTGTGTCTTTTACATTACTGTATTACTCTTTAAACTTTGGATGCAACTGTGGCTCATTTCGAGGGTTTCTCAATTAGATGGTCAGGTTCCAGTTTCAAAGGTTCTGCAGTCACGTATTGGGGTGTCTTCGTGCAAGACAATGCCTTTAAAGTTGCTACCTCTGTTGTGTCAATGTCATCCTAAACATCATATTTCATAATTGTTAACATAAGTTTGCTTTTAGATGTATTTCAACAAGAAACATTAGATTTTGCAGATTTTGGTTGAAGGATATAAACATTGATGTTGATGAATTTAAAAAACACTTCATCACATGTTTGACAGACAATTGATTGAATGGCATATGGTCAAAAGTAAAGGTGTTAGTGTGCTACTGTTTGTACAGCAAAAAATCTTTGGTATGCACTGTACGTCTCACATAGCATTTCTTTGTCACTCTCTCCACCATAGTAAATGTGCCAGACTACAGCCAGCATAATAACAAGTTTAAACCCAAAAAAGGGCAAGAGCAAAAATGGAAGATGGAAGCTTTTGGTGCTGCTAACGTAACAAGGTGCCCCCAGCCCAGGTCTGTAAAACTATGGAAAAAAGAACTTGTTCCTGGTGTGTTGTCTGGCAGCTTTTGTTACTACTGATGGAGATTGTTGGAGGTAGACTTTGTCCTGTGGAGAAGGTCATGAATGATTGTGAGGAGAAAAAAAACACAAACAGCCACAGCATCCATCTTGGAAGCCTTCTGATCATTAAACTTTGTGAAAATGTGTTTTAAGGGTTTGTGGGTGATTTGTAATGGCTGCCGTGCTGGAGGAATACCATGAGTCAAGTCTCAAAGGTGTTAAAGCTGAAGTTAAGTGTCATCTACAGTGACAACGTTAAATGAGAGCATCTTTAGGTTTCAAGCTAAATAAAGGCTGTCCTGATGAGAATCACAGTTTAGTTTGTCACCTTTATAAGGGTAAAATGATGAAAGAAATGTTACTAGCTTGAAGGTCAAAGTTTGATTAACATAAAAAAAGGTTGCAACAAATATTGAATAATGGTTTGTAAATGGTTCCTTCATGGGGGGGAGGAGTACTGCTACTGGAGTTAACGGTGAATCTTTGGTTTGTTAGCTGATGAGGTTTCTGTTGTTCGTTTAACCATTTTTTACTTTGAAAAACTGCATAGGCACACGTTAAAGACACTCTTCAACCGTGAGAGACACATTAATGTTCTGCCTTTTTGGGGGGGCTGGAGGGAAGAGAAATGGGCGACAGCTTCCTCTGTTGGTGTCTTCCCTCCTCCCCCCTGTGGATTAACCCTTTTCAGTCCCAAACTTGCTTCCCCTTAAAGATGGCCTGATACAACATCAGGCAGAACAAAGCTACTTCTTCGCCACTCCCGAGATGACATCCCTCTTTTTTTCCTCCCTTCATCTCCTTGTCGATGATGCCATCCTCTATCCTCGACATCGTCACCACTCCTTTTTTGTTTTTTTTTTCTTTTTTTGGTAATAATTCTCTTCCATCTTCAGTTAGTTTTTTTCTGTTTGTTGGAACAGTTAGGTGCAGAAAAAGGTTTTCTTTGGTTTCGATTTGTCAATAAATAGAAAAAGTCTCAAGTGTCCATTTTTATCTTAAATCGTCTTAAAGCCTTTGGCTTGCCTCTAACCAGGCCGGGACTCAGCCTGGGGTTTCTACGGAGCAGGGGCTGCTGACTGACGCCTTTCCTTTGGTTTGGTTTCTTTTTTGGTTCAATAGCTTGAGTGAGAGATGACTGATGAGGTGATCGCGGATGATGAAGCCTATCATGACAGAGATAGAGGTGATGGCGGTTGAGGTTTTTGTAGTATTTACAACAAGCTGTACAGTGTGACAGAATGAAACTGAAACCAATGGGAGGGGGGAGGGGGATTTGGCTGAGAAGAATGATTGGTAAAATTTTGTATTGACACTAAGAGGGTCAGAAAGGCCAGCACAGTCTTTCTGTCTGTCTCTGGTCAGTTTACCAATCATCCGATCCTGCAAAGAAATGAAGCTCAACAAAGAGTCTTAAGTAATAGATATAAAGTCTGACTTTTATGATTTGTTTGCAGCATTAATCCCTTTTATATTGTTTTCCAGTCCTCTGACCCTCTGGATAGGACGGACCTGCCAGGCATCGTCTTTAGATTGTCCTCTTTAACTATTACAAAGGCCCTGATTCGCCCAGACAGTCCGTCCTCCAAGAGTTCAGATGGTGCACTGGCTCATCTGTTGTGTACATTACTTTATGCAGTAAATAAAATCTTTGTGGTTTTTGGGTTGTCTTTAGTGGCAGCAGGACTTCCAAAAAGCATCTTAGCTGTGGACTAACATTTGGCATTGTAAGGCATAACCAAGAGCCTTTAGAGAGTCAAAATTTTGGGCATAAAGTTTGGATATGGAAGCTTTTATATTTATAGTAAAGTCTTTAAAAATATACATTCATGGACAGATTTGTACCAGTCAACCCAACTGTGTTTCACTGCACCTGGCCTCTGCCAGTGACTGGGCAGAAGTGTAAGAAATGTTCTCCCATTATGTTTTGTCAGTGCCTCCACAACATTGTCAAGGTTGTTATACCATGTCTGTGCAAAACTGGTGTCATGTCCCACACAAAACCAATGGTGGACATGTAAGTGTCAGTATTCCTTCGATATTGTTCTTTTAATTTTTGTCAAAGCAAGGACACAAATTTTGTTCAAGGGACATATGCAATACTGGCTCCAGGATGCAAAGTCAGTGAGCATCACTGTCAATGAATGGATATGGTGTTTTGCTGGTACTTCTGGATGTTAAGGTTCTGGTCGAAAAAAGATTATTTCAGCAGTTTACTCTGATAGCGAGGATCAGTTTCATCTCTGATCCTGCTGAGAAAAAAATGA
Source organism: Scarus forsteni (assembly GCA_036419115.1). NCBI lineage: Eukaryota > Metazoa > Chordata > Actinopteri > Labriformes > Labridae > Scarus > Scarus forsteni. The sequence continues at coordinate 22,610,116 of JAZDUH010000269.1, forward strand.
TGATGGTGCATTCCATGTACCTCAGAACACAAATGTCTAATCTGTAAAAGACATCACACTCAAGTTAACCACTGTCCTGTTTTGAGCCGGTAAACTTGGAGTAACTCAAGGTCCTCCGACTCTCTGAGTTGTAATTCCAGCTTTTGGGGTGATCTCCGTGATGTTTCAGCCTGGACTTCTTCAGAGAACAACTGGAAGGCACCATAATGCCAAGATGCGAAGTGGAACCTGCTGCCTTGGTAATGAGTTGATATGGGAATACAAATGATGGGGGGTGAAGCCAGGGTAAACTTGAAGCTTAGCTTTGGTTTTTGCTGGACACATTTGGGTCGTGGTTGATATTTGGGAAATCAGTCATGAGATAACTCTCTAAAGATGAACTTGCTTGCCCTCAAAGAAGTGTGTGTGTGTTTATTCTTGCGTTGAAGTGTGTAACGACAGATGCCGAGTGGAGTTCAGCCACCGTTTAGAAAAAATGGTATCCTGAGTTTTTCTAAGATGTGAAGACCACTCGGCGCGGCGGAGAGCCCCAGTTCTATTGCAAAGAAAATGTGCTTCAAGATTGTGCTCACGTATGTTGTGTAGATTCATCTATGATACACTCATACACCACTCAGGCCTGTGGGAAAGCTTGGAGATCTACATGTTGCTCAAATCATGAAGAAAGCTGCATGTGCCTCGTAGGATGTTGTGTCATTTGTGTGTTTGTGCTTGCATATATTGTCAACTTTAAAAATCCTCACTGTTGTTTTTAGGAGTCAAATCTATTGGATGGACAAGCTAAATTCCTTAGAAAATGTTTTGCCAATCTCTCATTCTTCAGTTCAAAATAGTGGCTGCACAGCCCAATCAACAAACTAAGTCATTCAGGAGCTAATTTTAAATGAATTTATAAACACATTTAGTGATTTAAGTTGGTACATCACTAAATCATGGGCCTCTCAAACTTTATTTTCCATGGTCAAGTAGATCTTCAGCACTCAATCATATATTTTTTTGTCATGGAATTAGGTCTTATTTGTCTTTGGTTTAGTTAAAATAAATTTGTGCATGAAATTTGAATTCAGCAATATCAGGTTTGCAAATTTGGCTTCACAGTTTTTAAAGTATGATCTCCAAATGTGCCAGATAAGAGCATCATTGCCATTTTTGGAGATCCCACAAAGGGTAAATCCATTGAGGGAGGTATCAGTTTTCTGGTCCCAGAGTTTCACATTCTGCAGTCATAAAGCTTTCATTGGATTCTTATTTGGTTAGTCTTAAGGGGTTTGTTCTTAGCTTATATTGCATATAGAAAACACACTTTGTCTTCTAGTCTTTGGTATTTGGGCAAGTGTTTTTGCAGTCTGACTTGGCGTTTTCTCCCGTGAGGTGTTTGTGTTTCAAAAGTGTTTACCCCTTAGCTTCAATGTGGATGAATGATGGATTTGAAAAAGGCGGTTAGGCTACAAACAAGTGGTCGCAGTGAGCAGCCCCTCTCTCAGTTTGTCACCCTCGATAAAAACAAACTGACAAACAAACAAAAATTGTAAAAAGTTTGGTTTTCTTCGTCGCTGCGACTGGACAAAACCTCGACTCGTGCCCTCAACCCCTCCACCCCTCCCCGGATCCCTGCCCGCTCCCTTTCACTCCCTTTCCCCCAACTCCTCGCCCCATCTTTTTTTATCACGCTTTGGTACAAGTGCTGGACGCCGAAGATTGGCCGCCAGGGCTGGCTCCATCGTCTGTCCATTTGTCGAGGCTCCGGCGGCGGGCATTCATGAAGAAGTTGCTGACGGTGCTGAGTTCGAGGCCGAGCTGCTGGGAGATGGTGAGCTGCATCTCCTTCGACGGCCGTTTGTTTTCCTTGAAGATGGCCAGCAGGGTGCGCCGCTGCAGGTCGGTGAAGACCAGCCGTGACTTCTTTGGCGTACTGTTGCGATCCTTCCCCGTGTCCTGCTCCTTCCGTTTGCATGCTAAATAGAAAAGGAGAAGGGAAGGCAGGGAGAAGGCAGGAAAGGGGAGAAAGAAGTAGAAGAAGATGGGGATAGGAAAAAGAGACACAAAATAATCATGTTATTGTTGTTAGAGTTCTTCTATATTTTAGTAAACGGTTAAATTTTCTAAGTTTGATTAGACAAACTGGAAGTCTTGTTTTGTTCAGTAGACACGAGTCACTGTCAGGCTATCTTTCTGTCAACTGCCATTTTATTGTGCAAATGTATAATACAAATTTTAGTATGAATAAGAATCATGTATAACGAAAAATTTTGACTAAAAAAGGTCATTAGGACCTTTAAACCTGCAGTTTTGATGTTTTCTCGGCAATAGAGTTGTTGAATTGACTTTTTTGATATGGACGTTTTTTTGGGTAATGTTTCAACTTCAGTGGAGCCCAGAGTGCACTTTATATGAAAGAATTACAAAAAAAATACAACAAGCCACTGAAAGGCCAAGAGACACCAATATTAGAATGGCAAATTCCACACAGAAAAGCACAGTCTGACTGTGGAGTCAACCTGGCAACCTTCTTGCTTGAAGCAACAGCTGAACTTAAAATGCATCTCACTGATATGTGAAAAACTCCGTCTGACATTAGAAAAGAACAATGCTTCAGGATACAAAGTCAGTAAAGCAGCCGTCTCTTGGCCCCAAGTGATATTACAAATGTGGATTGGCAAAAATTAGGAGCGCCTAAAATCATGGGTACAATGTTGGTATCAGATAGTGGTCTCAAAAGTTAATTTCCTGTATGTTTTCAGATTCTTCAATTTCAGCAGATGTTTACCGCTGACATATCAACCATACATAAATCAAATGCATCTTCTGTGATAACATCACAATACAGAAATGCACCATAATGCCTCACCGTATGAACATTTAAAAGGTGAAGTATCATTTATTAAAGAATGAAATGTTTTTACAAAAAGACAGTAAAGACATTGTGCCACTGAGAAAAACGATCAGTATTGGCATTGTTGACAATGAGTTCAGGAATATTGTAAAAAATAAAATAAAAATAAAAAAAGATAGATACTTTGTTCAAATATAATATGTTTTTAGCCAAATAACCAATGCATTTTTCAAATAAACATGCCAAACATGTCAGGAGTTTCACCCTTTTGTTTCTGATTTTTTCATTCAACACAATAATAAAATGATTTAAACTTGTGAACAATATCTTAATCCATTATTAGTTTCTTCACAAAAATAAGAAATAATAATATCAAGCTGTTTGACCAAGTGTAATTTCAGTAGATTTACGCAGTTAAGGTCTTTTATTATAGCATTTTTTTTCTGTTAAAGATGTTGGTTTTATGCTCCTAAACAGTTTTATTTTACAAACATTTAGATTATTTATGTTTTCTAGCAACATAACCCCAAAGGGCACTGGCACACACTCTGATGTTTGTGCTGCTGTGTTTCGGTCAACAAGCCGGAGGAGGTGGGGGTGTGTTTGATTTGATTACCTCTCTGAATTAAGTATGCAGAGTCAGCGCCCAGCTGATCACTACGAATCAGGTTAAGCACTCCATTCAGTCGAAAAACTATTATGTAAGGAGACACACACACACGTTCATCTTCTACTCCTCACAGCTTGTTTATCTTCTCAGTCTCTTTGTCTGGTAATGGATGGTTCAGGAACTCCAGAGCCTTCAGTGCTCCATGTCTCATTTCTGGACTTTGAGACTCAAGCATGTCCCTGATGTGTGTTTCAGGATAAATGTGGTGATTCTTCATCTTCTGTTTTCTTGGGTATTTAATTAAATGTTATTAAGAAGTTATGCAAATATCCTCCAAAACTCAGGAGTTGTAATGCAGCCAATTACAGAAAGGTGGCACTATTGATCTCAGATTATGAAGATGAACACAATGGGGTTTTAATGCAACATCAGTGTGTGTGTGTGTGTGTGTGTGTGTGTGTGCGTGTGTGTGGTACAAAATGGCCTCAGTCTGCTTCACCATATAAATAAATAACAAATCTGTTTCTGCAGCTAAATAATCAGTTTAATATATAGACAAACCATGACTGTTAAGTCAGTTTTCAGATAAACATTTTAATATAAATCACCAACAATCATTGTACACCTAAACTGAAATGTGAGTAAATTTAATTGCAAAGTAGGAACCACATAGTTATCTATCTTTTACACAATCCAAGATAAAATATCTGTTAATTTTCTTCTGTCACTTTGTTAATTTTGTTGGAGTGTTGGTGATTTTTGGATTCCAGGTGATATAACAAAACCTCAAAGCTATTTATAGACTTTCAACCTATGATGATGAAATTAAAATATAACAAACTGCACTGTTATACTCAGTTTCTGATGTCTTTGGTCAATTCTGAGTAAATAATGCTTTCATCAACGAAGCAGGGTTTAAGAGATGTCCTTTTGGTTAAAATGTGATGAGTACTAAGTGTATAAGTCTTGATGTATAGGATGTTTGTGTTTGTTTTAGCACCTTTAGCGTCCTCAGAGCTCAGACTGGATCTGTGTGGACCATCATGAAGCTGTCGAAGCTCTGAGAAACCCGAGTTACTTCCACCTAACAAGACAGAATACACAGGACTTTACTACAAATATCATCTACAAACAGACACAGCTACTGCTCTCCTGAAGGGCATGAATCCATGTTAGGGCAAACTGTTATCAATGAGCCTTGATGTTCCTTGAATAGAATAACATTTCCTTTTTATTAGCATAACTCTAACTATTCTCCTCCTCTCTTTTCTCCTAACCAATCCATTTTGAATCCACACAACAAGAGCACATACACACTAAATGAGGATTATATTAATATGTTCCTTTATGCGGCATCTTTGTATGAGGATGGCAGACAACTTACATCACAACAGCTGGTAGAGAAGCTGACATTTTAGATCACTTGTGACATTTTATTCATTCATTTATTTATTTGTTTTTCTTGTTGTTGTTTTTTGTTCTTTTTATTGCAATTTTGGCACAAGTCTGATGGTCATGGAAGTTTTTTTCAAGTACATGCAGTACATTTTCAATTTGGCACTTTTATAAGGACTAAAATGATGTTTTAAGCTACTTCAAAGCAAACTTTAAATTTTCCTTAAAAATGCATGGCTTACAGTTGAGCAAGAAACTTTAGAGTGTTGGTAAACTGTTTTACTGATTTAAAAAAAAAAATCATATCTGACAATTCTTACAAAATTTCCAACAGTGCACCAGCAGGGCAACAAGATGAACTAATTACAATAAACTTCAGCTTAAGAAAGACTGATAATCTGCTGTGTGGTTTTATATATGCAGAAGTTTGCCTGCACTGAAGACGATGATGATAATGAAAAAGAAATATAATAAAACACTGGCCAAACAGCCTTTATAAATTGGTTCATTTTGTGTCCTGTCTTCTGAGATTGTTTCAAAACCTGATACCAGACTGAACATATGCAGTTTCTTTGGTATCAAAATAAAAAATTGAATCACCTGGTAGGATCATTATAAGCAGAGAGAAGGCTCATTCTTTATGCCCCTCTGACATTGTATGCTTTGTTTTGCAGGAATGCACAAGGGCCAAAGGTCAAAACTACCTATTAGCAACTTTCGTATTTATCTCGTCAATACCTCATATTTACTGCTTGCATCCATATTTTCTACCACAAAGACCCCTATTTAATCTTTGGTCAGGCCTGTTCACCCTGTTACAGCGGCTTTTAATCATTTTTCTTGCAGACAAAAGAAACGAGAAGGAACATACAATACGCTGTTTATGAAGAGCCATAAATCCTTTTTCCTGCCCATGTGTACGGGACATAATAAAAAAAGATTTAGTAGTGGTCAGGCAATACCTGTCTGACCATTGTGGTGCACAAAGGAAATTTTTAAAGGCCTCACGGGGAACGAGTAGCCTGATGGTTATGTCCATGTGCCCCATGTTGCCTGAAGCAGTCAGCCAGCCCGTGACCCTTCTACAATTCTACTGGATTTCAACTGTATGTAGTGTCCTGTTTGAATGAGGCAAGAAATACCCAAAATCAGTCAAACCCTTTGCATCACAAAAGGAAAAACGTAAGGTCTGATCTTATACTAAAGAGAATCAAATATGTTATAAAGGTCAGTAAGTAGGAACAAGAACCATCAAATGTTCTTTCTAACACAGTAAACATCAAACTGACTCTCTGCCTGTAGGTTTTCTGCTTACTGTAGCTCCATGAAAAGCCGCTCGGCAGCAGTTCAGTCCAGACAGAGGTTCAAAAAAAAGAAAAAGTGCAGACATTTACGTGTAAAAAGGGAGCAATCAAAAGCTCCCGCCCACACACACAAACACACAGTGCTGTCAGAGGAGAAAAGAGCACGCTCCACTGATTCAATCAGGCCTTTTTTTCTGGTCCAGGTTACAGTGAGGATCAAATACGCAATTATATTATTCAAAAGGGGTTTACCGGTTTGAGGAGGGGGTGAGAGCGAGGCTGGGGGAGGGGTGGCTCTTCTTTAAAGGTAAGAGGAGAATCAATGGGATCAATAATGGAGGGTTCCTCTGTCTTTCATCAGCTCGCTCTCACAGACATCAGGGTGTTTCCAAACGCGGCTCTAACTGCAAACCAGATCAGCAGAAACACAAACATCCTGCTTGGGTTTTATCTGGGAGTGAGTCAGCGGTCATGTTTCTCTGTCAGAATGTGGCTCCATCACACTTCAGACAACAGCAGAGAAATTAAAAATACATTAAGAGAGGTCGGACAGATTCACCAAACAACACCAATGCCATTAATCATCATCTGTCATGTTAGTGTGAGCAGCAGAACGTTTATCAGGAATTCAGTCGCCCAAGGAAACAAGCACGGCCCTCATCAAAGGTTATGGCAGATATCTGTAAATAAGGATGCTCTACATGTTGATGATCTATGAGTGATCTTAGGTACCTTCTGATATGTGAACTCATGTCATGATATTTAACTTCACTTTGACATGAATATGGACCTCCTACACGTGGCAGATATATCACAAAGTCAAAACTCTGTCCTCCTGTTTTTGACCAAGCGACACCGAAGGTCAAGCACCACATAAAATAGAGTTCATCATAAAAATATTACTCATATTAGCCAAATAGTAATGCCAGATACAGTACTTCCTTTCTTACAGTTATCAGACATTTAAACCATTTTTTGGTACAATCAACAATTAAAAAAAAAATCCCATTTGAAACAGTGTTTGTCAAATTCACTCATGGACAGATCAACTTCAAACTTCTAATATATTGGTTTGCATGCACATATACATACATACATATATGTATATATATATATATCCAACAAAAAACCTCTGCACGTACTCTGGCATGCACCTCCTTAAAAATGCAGACATTCAAAATGTTGAACCACAGGTGCTGTAATGGTTCTGCTGCACAGCAAAAGTCTCAGGTATTCTGTGACAGTAGTTTAAAATGTTCATGTTTTTGCATTCATACAGTTCTTTCAAATGACTGAAGTGTATTTCTTGACCCCAGTAAATGCTTGAATAATGCACTGTTTGGGAAAACAGGGATTTTAAGGAGTTAAAACCATTAAAAGCTTTCTGTGGATGAATAATGGTTCTAGACATGAGTTAGCCTGTAGACTAAAGTTAGTGTTCTGCTGCTAATAATGTCTGCTGTCAGTGAGGCTAAAGAAATGTTCAAGGTCTATCACGAAATGCTGATATACCGCCCCTTAAAATGAAGGAACTCATTATCCAAACTTAAGAAATGCATCTGTTCTTTAACTAACAACATCCATTTACATGCAATCACCAGCTGCTGACCCCAGGGGCCAATTCTTTCAATATGGCCGCTGAAATCCATTATTCCACCTTCAAGCCTTCCTCTTTATTCACCTGAAGGAGGTTGTGTCAAAGGCCGGGGCTCAAGAGCTGCTAACACTTACAGGAAACACGTGAATGTATTATACAGAGGCCTGAAGAGTCAAGAGCTGCTTAGCATTGACAGGAAAACATCCAGGTGACGTTTTTATTGAAGTGAATGCAGAGAATTAGCAGGGCAGAGGTTAAAGAGAGGAGGGAGAAAACGAGGTAAAAGGATGGATCGCAGAGGAGAAAGAAAGTTTGATGATGAGACGGGTGCACTGAAAAAGAGAGGATCAAGATGAGGATCTCAAGAGGAAATAAGGGCAGAAGAAGACACCATAGGGGATAGAGGAGGGTCATTTCTACTTTGAGCTGTTTGATTTTCATTCTGTCATGGGACATCCAAAACAGTTTCCTCCTACATAGAATTGTCCCAGCATGCACCTCAGTGCAAAGACAAATATCAGGGTTTTTCACATGGACTTTGCTCTGATAATTACTTGCTAGCCCCTCTTATGTTTCCCACTGTGGCCTTCACAGCAGGAAGCTCCCTTTCTTAATGTGAGGACTGAGCTTAAGCAAAAAGGTGTAATTTTCTAGAGATGTTCCGATACTATCTTTTTCCCTCTTGATACCGACATTTGTGCTGTGGGTATCGGCCGATACTGAGTACTGATTTGACACCAGTATGTTATTAAAAAATACCATACTATGCCTGCATGACTGTGATATGATTATCATTGTGGTCAGGCTGGGCTCAGGTTTAACCCTTTGTAAAACATGAATAAATACAGCAATGATGCAGGATGATCGTGCTAGTTAGTTTAGCTCCAAACCTCGCATCAACCGGCTCTGACACACGTGTGTCTGTTATGTCTGTGTCACCTGATCAATTCCTCCAGGTCCCTGCAGGTTGCAGCACAGCACTACTGTTTTAAGAGCAGCAAAGAAGAACTGTGTCAGAGTTTAAAGGTGCTAAACAGTAAATAGATTACTAATTTAATAAATTATGTGGTATCGGATGGTGCCTAGACTCCAGTACTCACCAATACTGAAACCAGCATTTTCAGTTTCGAGTTTCGAGACTGCTAACTCTAGAATTGTCCTGGCATGTTAATCACACATTTGCAGGGAGATTTCACAGTTGCAAATGGCTTTGTGTCTGTTCCTGATTTTTCAGTTCATTTTGGTATTTGACTACTTTATAAATTCTAAGATGTAGCTGCTGATCCTCACATTGGCAATATACTAATGTGGACATTTGGTTATTAAGTAAAGCCCAAACAAACCCTGCACCAAGTGTTGGTATATCGTGCTGCTGACATCTTTGAGCCAAGACCTGAGGGAACATCATCCATTTGGTTACAAATTCATCTTGTCTAATACGTATGTGTTGGCCAAACTTGACAAAGCCTTCAAACACTGTATGACCACAATAGGGCACTGTGATGAAGGGGCTATCTCATTGGAGGCTTGTATGCACCATGCTTCTCACAGTGGGTTGGATACAGAACAGTGGAGCAGCATTCACACATGCTCAGGTTACAGTCCTCATCAGTGGCTAAAATGAAGCATGGGTAGTGGTTGGTGATTGTGGTGGTTTTTTGATGCAGAAGCTATTCCCCCCTTTTTTCTGCTGTTGAGGAGAGCAGCAAAGAAGAGAGACGGGGTGTGTTTATGAAATCATAACAGTTTGATCTGCATCTGAGAGTTTAATATAAGCAGGACATGGGCTGAAGTTTGCTCAATTAATATTTCTGCCACTTTTCAGAAAAGCCATGCCCGTCCAAACTGTTGGGTTTCCTTGCAAATTGTAGCTCTCTTGCAAGGTCCCAGTGTGTCTTTAAACTTAGACAAAAGAGTGATGGGATGATTTTCTCTGATTTATCTGATGTGACCTGAGTTCCTAGAGTTAAAACTGTTAAGCTCCTTTTTGACATGCACTGGCAGCCTTGGTCAGCTCAGCTCAGCACGGATTGGATTGTGTTGCAAAAAATAGTGATCGTGACAGTAAAATCAAAATATATTAAAGCTCTTTTATACCAAAACATTGTTAAATCCTCAAAGGGAAGTGTAGATTGAGCTTTTATAATGGCACAGCTGGGAAAAAGACCAAAGAAAGAAAAAAAGATGGAACACTGATGCTGCATATTAGGACACATATACTTTATACTGTATATATATATAAAGTATATGTGTATATGTATATATGAATTTATACTATACATATAAATTCTTGTACCTCTCCAAGTTTATTTTAAAAAGAGGATGCACATATTTGGAACAATATTGGTATTGCAGATTAACTTGATGTCTTTATGAAATAGGCAGGTATTGTGGCATGAACTGGCTGTTTTTAACATCTGTATTAAAATCAGAATAAAATGTCATTTTTCTTGTTTCAGATTTGTTTCTAACACAAATAGACTGTCACCATGGAGACAGGTCATGCTAGCTAAATGGAGGCCTTGAACTTTGATAAAAGAAAATACAGATATCGCTATCTACAGTAAATAGCTTCCAAATAATAGCATATAGGATGTCTGCAAAAATCCAACATTGTGCAACCCTACTCCTAAATGAATTAATGTAATGCATGTTTTAATAGATGATTTATTATTTTTACATTTAGCATACTTACTGTATCTTTCTCCTTTAGAATTTTGCATTGTGTTTTGTCCGTGGAGATTATTAAATGTAAAAGTTTATAGGGAGGAAGTGAGTGAGCTAGAGAGCTCTGGTTTCATTTTACAGACAAAAAGAGAGGGAGGGAGGGAGGAGAAAGAGGAGCTGAGCAGAGTCATTAGAGACTGTCTTCATCCTCACCACAGAGATAGATCGCATAGATCACAGCCAGCAGCTTCACCATGACAGCCTCAGACTCCACTGTGGTATGTCTGCGTCCTGTGTCTGATGGACACTGTTTGTTTCCACAGTGAAATATGTGTGCAGAGGAAAGATGCTCCACTGAGTGATGGAAATTTCAACACAACAATCCAGTGCTGGCCTTAAAATAGAAAGAAAACACCTTTGACAAATGGGACACTGTGACAGACAGGACAAATGTAACTGCACTCAGAGAGGACGGCCAGTGCCAGTGATAACCCAGATTAAACAGAGTGTGTTTGTAAGTGGCAGAGATGCACTTTGACCATCCCAAACCATCAACAGCAGCAAAGGTTTTAAAGAAAAGAAAGCTTTTTTATTCAGATGACTCAGGAAATTAGGATTTAAACCAACATGAGCACATGAATAAATGAAGCACAAGGTGGGATACCAGAGTTTAAGGCTCTCTAAAAACAGTTTTTTGTCAACACATTTTGCAATAAACCAGAATTTTAAATCTTCAATAATAAATTAAAATGAGTGTATGAACCATTTTCTGCTCTCCATCTTGAATCTGCTTCACAAACTTGGAGCTTGGATGACCACCACAAGACAGAGTGAAAGGCCCACACTCATTTGTCTCTTTCAATGGCAACCACTCTTTCTCCTAAATTCTGTGCAATTATGACATACAAGCCTTCTGATACAGAAAGTATCACCTTTACACACATTTACCCACAAGGCCCTCAACCACCAGGCCCCCTCCAACCTCACTGACCTCCACCATCACACCCGGGCCTGTTCCCTTGCCCTAGCCCAGTGCAGGGTCATCAGAATCTTTGCATCCTTTATCTGGCTATAAAACGAACATGCAAAGTTTCAGGTGCATCTTCCTCTTTTGGTTTGGGATCACACTGATTTTGGTTCCTTTTCTAAACCCATGTTTTCATGCATCTCTTTCTGCTCTGGATCCTTTTTTTTCTGCTCCCTTATCTTTTTGCTTTGGGTTCGGTCTCTGGCCATTGAACAGCACAGGTGTACCTAATGTTCTGGCTACTTTCTCTGGAGATTGCCTCCCAGCCCTGTCCTCTGATTGGCCTTGTGCTTTGCTGGTCCGTGTTTCCAGCATGTATTGTTGGTCATCCAACACCAACCTCCTCACTCCACTCCTCAAAATGAAGCCCCTAACCTAAGGGAACAAAAAATCTGCTCCCTCTGGAACTCTCTCTCTCTGCTCACATAAAAAAAACGCTTTGACCAAACTCCTTTTAAATCAGGTCTCACTTTTTAGGCTTCTACTGATTGAATGTGTTGATTGTCTGCATGTATCTGTCTTATTGATCTCCTCAGCTATTTCTCTTTTGTAATGTTTTTATTTTTCATCCAGTGTACAGCATCTTTGAGTTTTTGAAAAGTGCTGTATGAACAAAAATTGTAAATATTGTTAGTATTTCTATGCCAGCAAAATGAGAGCACATCAATTTAACCCACATCATGCAGTATTAAGCACAAACACATGACCAACATGCAAGTTTGCATGATCGTCTTGCTCAACTTGTTGGTGCAAAGGTCATGCAGACAAAAACAGTCAAATGCTCACATTATGTTGTTGTGCTAAGTGTTACATAAGTGCAAAATCAATTCGTTTACAAATTATTATCAGTTGTTAAATGTCAGCTGATTTGTTGCTACACAAGTCAAGAGCACTGAGGTTAAGGTATCATTGTGACTCCGAGTTAAAGCTGCTTTTAAACGTAGGTCTATTTGTGCAATCTAAGTGGACAAATGTGCCCCTTTAGACTGAGAACATACTGCAGGGACAAGAGTAAAGATCATGGGCAAGCAGTGCAGGCCAGGACAGGGGCCCTTAAACTTTGTCTGCCGGGCTTCATTTTGACTGATGAAATACTTTGCAACAACCCCCCTCCCAAAAAAAAAAAAAAAAAAAAATCCACCTTTTATCTGGAAATCATGGTTGCCAAGTCCACTTACTAGAAGTGAGTTTTGGCATCTTTTTTTGAGCTTGCTCTGCTCCTTGTATAAACCTCTGCTGTCTTGCTCTTTCATTAAGCACAACACCTTAGTTTGACCCCAGTTCATTCCCCAGCCTGTTCCCCGGCTAGCCTCCTTCCTCCCTCATGCAGCCATACCAGAAACATAAGCATGCAGGTGAGAAGCAGTGAGCAGGTGACTGCAAACTCTGAGGAGTTATGGAGTTTCTTTATCTAATGTTTACTTTGATAACAAAGCAGGGGACAAAACACAGCAAAGAGTGGGAGGGAGAGATGCATTTAGGAGAGAAAATACAACAAGATGGGGACAAGTCAAAGATGCAAAAATAATTTGAGATTTTTTTCTGATTGCCATACATCACTTTATCAATATATCAGTCCATCCATGCATCCTACCATACAGACAAACAGACCAAGCCAACAACTACATGCGAAACAAGAAGCATAAAAATCCTTTGAAAATACCAAGGCCTGAAAAGAGGAACTGGAGATCTTGTGGGGAGTAAAGACCACAGTGGTCCCTGTGGTAGTAGGACACTGTCTTGGCTCCAACAGATTCAGGAGCAGAATCAGAGATCTCTGTCCAAGAACAGCTACACCTGCCCAGAACCTTGAAGCTTTAGGCCTTTGGTAGAGGACCTGAGCTTGGATCACAGGGCCTGGACTCTGTGAGTCACACCTTGTTGCACTCTTTACTGTTAACTTACTGTAATTCACCATGACAATGCTGAACAGTCTTACTGTACATTCGTGGTTCTCTGGTGTCATGCAGGCCCACTGTGGACATATTGATCCTGGAGCCTGTGAGAAGATGGCTAAAAGCTCATAGCAATCTACACTGTTCTATTCAAGGGAGTTTCCTTCTTGGGATATCGAGTGTTTTCCACTTTTAGCCTTTTCACTTGCAGCCCTCTGTCTGTCCACACACAGACGGAGGTAAAAGAGGCAGACTGTGATGAAATGGTAGATATTGAGAGGTAGAGACACCATCACAACAGAGAGAGAGAGAGAGAGAGAGAGAGAGAGATTAAAAGAGGAGGGAGAGCCGAGAGTTTAGGGATCAATAAAGCTGAATATAAAGCCGTATATTTCTGTCAGGACTCCACCGAGCGAGACAGACAGGCTTCATTCTGTGAGAAAAAAAGATTTATAGCACAAAAGGCTGCAATCAAGTGAAGAGCTCGCTCTCCTTTTACTATTCGTCATGTCTCTAGACTTTCTCTCCGAGACGTTTTATTGCTGTGTCGCTTTTTCTTTTGTCTTCCATCACACTTTTCTCTTCCTCTCATTCTTCCCTCGTCTCTCTCCTAAATCATTTTTCTCTTTCAGTTCATCTTTTGTTCTTCTTTTGTCTTTTATGTCTCTTTTTTCTTACTCTTGCATTGTCTCCCCTCATTCTCCTCTTCTTTCCTCCTGCCTCCTTGCCTGTCATGTCTCCTTCCTCTCCTTCATCTTCCTGCCCCTCCTACCTCTCTGTCTCTCAGTCTTTCTCCTCTCCCGTCAACTCTCCTCTTCCTTCTCCCTCTGTATCTTTTTTTTATTGCACCATTACCACTTAAGCCTTGGTATCCATTACACAGAGGGCATATAAGTGCAGGGTAAGTAGTAAAGTCGCCCTTCAGCATACACTTCACCGCTGGCGTGTGGCGCCACATTTGGACGCTTCGTCACTCCGTCACGAGCCTGCTGGGCTGAGCGATGTTTTGATGAAATTGTAAATTCGAGGTGACATTGTTAATGTGCCTGATGTCAATGTGATGTCAGAGGGGACTTTTCACCCCAAAATACACAATAAAAGAGCATTCATGATCTGAACTTCACGCACGCTGAAGACGGCACATATTTATTATATAGACCAGCAGCTTCAGAAGAAGTTCAAATACAGAAACACTAAAGATTTATACTGAAAGATCGATGTTCTTATCATATTAGTTCACCAGAGAGTTCTCTTTTTGACTAACTGTTTAAAAAAACAAATGTGAAACGCCATAATACAGCAAAATCTGAGAACCTCAGCAAAGCTGAAAGAACAAAAGGTCCTCTCAAAGGCAAGTTTTTCTTTTCAAAACTATAATACAGTCTTAGTACTTAATAAATTATAGTTGCTGTTCAGGTCCCATTGTTACTTTTAATTACTTAAGAATATATGTTATATGTGTTATAACAGCCATAGAGGAGACAGAAAGAAAGTCTGACTCTGGCATTAGGAGGGCACTCTCTGAGATACTGTATATTTTTTATCTCCTTACAGTCAGTGTTCACTCCATATTAATGTTGCAAAGAAAAAGCCTTTTTGTATTTTTATGTACTGATTATTAATTAAGAAAATGAAAATGAGCAGGATAGAGATAACATGTCTGGTAAGATTACACGTAAAAAAAACAACATATGGGACAGATGAGACAAATGTCACTGAAAGTTTAGAGTTCAAAATCTTATAGTCAAACCTCTGGATTTGATTTACTTTAACATCATCTTTATCCTTGTTTTGACACAAACTCTTGAGAGTACTCAACTGAGAGTATAATTAACTCTGCCCTTCCTGAAATTTGACCAACGCCAAAATATTAACTCGTCTCAATTTGCTGCATACTCTTGTTTTTAATAAGTATATCAGTTGGCTTGCTTAATTATCTGCAGTGATGAGAAGCCTAATGTCTTATAATGATTTAGATTTTGGTGAGCTTCTGGAATAGGCAGCATTTAGCAGTGAAAAACTGGTGCTAGTTAAAGGTCTAAATCTTATCACAAAAGGATCATTTAGACAGAGAAGGTAACACTTCATCAAAATTAAAAACTGTCCAAAGAATGCTTTAACAGGCAGTTTACCAGATAATAGCATGTTTAATTGTCTTGATATAATTACAACGGTTACCATTACTAAAAAAAGATCTTTTCGATGTCCATACAGAGGCGTTTGAGTCGCCACAAGATGAAGAAAAATCAAAATCACAATGAGTTTGCTGAATCTACAAAGACTGTAAACTTTTCTGATGTAACACCATGTCATCAGTCTAGCAATGCTGGAGAGGTGCCTATCTTCATGTAGGTCGGCAGCATTTCACAATAACAGGTTCTGGGGCAGAGGATGTCGTTTTGTTTGGTTGTTCAATAAGCAGTATGCCCTTACTCAGACTGTCTGTGATCAGTCTTCAGACAGTTTGAATTCCTTCTCACAGAAACTAACATACTGTGGGTAAACCTACACTTGTGCCTCTGTAGGCCACAAAAATCAGACTTTCAATCTTGTGTGATGTGTCATAGTGAAAGAAAGCAGAAGACCCATCTGGGACACCTCATAACTCCCTGATGGAGAGTCTTGTATAGTGTGTCGTAATGACCAACAATAAATCAGCCTGAGACACCCCACAACAGAAAGTCCAGCAGGCTTGATTCCTGTCCTGCCTCCTTTGATTTGACCAATAATAGCACAGAGAGTTCTGCATGTGCGATAATCACGGATGCAAACAAACAGAGGTTGATGCTTTGAGAGCTACGAGACAGAGGAAAGGTTTATGACGCTCTGAAAAACCGCACATCTGCGTTGATGACGATGAAGAGGAGCTACAGACTGTAAACAGAGGAACAGGGGGGAAACATGTAAACTAACTAATCAACATCAGTCTGTAGATCCAAACTAAAGTCATGCTCATTACATACAGTCTGTTTGTCTGTCTGTGGTCTTCAGTGCTTCTTCTCCTTCTGCCATGCTCATCGGGCAAGTCAATGGACAAATTGATGGCTTTGTAGTCACTTGGTCTGACATTCTGACCATAATTATAGATGAAAAAAACTGTGTTGTTATTTGTTCTTCATTTAACAAAATGTGGTCCAGATCTGGTAAAACTGCTGCTGTTGCTATTAGTATCTAATCTCTGTGCGAGCAGTCACTTCCTGCTGCTGTCTCAGGAGTAGCTCCACCTCCTCCTGCTCTAAATGATGCTGATAGGGTCATGTCACTCTGTGCCAAGCACAATCATTGTAGACTGGAGTTTGGTAAGCTGTATCTGCCTGATTACAGACACTGATTCAGGCTGATCCAGCTGTTGTGCAAGGTTGCTCATATAGCTCTTTTATTTGTAACATGGCTACAGCTATTTAGCTGGTTGCATTCATGTCTCTGGAGAGAATACAAAGAAAAAAAACCTAAGAGCTGAAGCACATAACGAAACAGATTCAAACTTGGAGCTGTGTTTGTACATATTGACTACAGCAAAAATGGGACAGTTGTCTTCTGCTGCTGTTTGTCCAGGAAGTTTGGGTAAGAAGACTTTTGTCTACCTTCATTTGGCTCACAGAGGAACAGAAGGACATCAGGACTGGATCACTTGTGATATGAATCACCACAAGCCAGATAAATAAGTAAACCTCAGAGAAAACAATACATTTCACCAGATGTGGGATGCCCAGTCCATCCAGAATTTCTGATGACAGGTTGAATTTTGTCAATCAGCTTCCTCCCTCTCACTCATTTCTGATGCATGTCTCAGGTCAGGCCTCTGTCTTACTTCCCTGCAGCTGATGGGGTCAGAGATCAGTCAGAGGGTAGGGCAGAGTCGATGGGTTGGTCATGCAGTTGTTTTATTCTGTATGAATTCAGCAGGTGGAAACCTCTGAAAGAAAACAGGAGAGCTGAAAATGAAGTACTGGAGCAAAGGGGCTCTGTTGTTGTGTCTCATGTGTGAGTCTTACAAGCCCATCATGTCTCTTCCTCTGAGAGCTCTCCAAAACAACAAAAACAGAATTCACAGCATGAATGATGGAGAAAATTATTGTTCTTTCCTGCCTATAATCCTACCTTCCCCTATAAAAACTGAAACTTTGAGTTAAAAGGCAACAGCCCAACACCTTAGAAGCTCATTCAAAATGTTGTTCTAAGTACATTAATGGGAAGAAATCCTGTGAACAGCCCGACACATAAAGCTGACAGGCTAGTAATTTATGTTGTCTGGAAGTCATACTTTGAGGGAAAAACATATCTTGATATCAGGATGGGGACCACTAGGACCACAAAAGACTGACCATGAGAGCCATAACTCACCAAGTCTACAAGCCACACGAGCCTACTTCAATGTTTCCTTATAAAAAATCCTCATTTCAGCCTTTATGACTTTGTTTATCAACTGTAGCCTCAGGGTCCAAATCTGACCATCTCAAATCTAGTTAGTTCCATATTTGGTGATCCTATATGCCACCGATTCCCAAAGCATGGTCCCTGGCCCTTAAGGGCCTGGCAAGGGTTAATATAGTCACGGTGCAATAATTTACTGCTACCAAAGAAAAGCCAATTTAGAGGACAGCAACAAGGTAACCATAAAACTAACACTTCAGCCTTTACAACTGCAAAAATGAAGACTAGAAAATATGCAAGTACTGGACACTTTATTAGGTATATCATTTTACTTCTTCCATCCATCAACCATTTCTCATTTGGCTTATCCTTTTCATGGTGGCAGTAGCCTAGCTGATGTTGGGTGAGAAGCGGGGTACACCCTGAACTGCCACATAGAGAGGCAAACAACAATTCACACTCATGCCTGAGGGCAATTTGGAGTAACCAGTCAACCAATGTCTTTCGTCTGTGGGAGGAAGCCGGAGAGTCCGCATTGTAAGAACATGCAAAATCCACACAGAAAGGCCCTGACTGACTCAGGGAGTTCTGATGGCAAAAGGCAAAGTACTGCTATGATGCTATGGTTTTTGACGATGATACCAAGCTTTACATGTTTGGAGTGACATTGACCATAATGTAAAGTCAAATCATTATTAAAAAAGGCAAACAACAGGAATGAAATCCACATACAAGAGGTCATGCAATGAAAACAGACCTATTTAACACAACAGGCTATGAAGCAAGCTTGATGCAGCAGATCTTTGCACTAAAAATCACACACAGATGTATAAATCAGCTTTGTGGCTATCAGCACATCACTATGAGTAAGTGAGTGTGTGTGAACTTAATGCATCACCATGCCATCCCCCCTCTGTTTTAAGATCATCACCGGAAATGGAAAACAGGCCGAAGACTCTCCCTGTTTCTCTCAGCTGAGAGCATGAATGAATCTGAGAGTGTCCCTCCTTTAACAATCCATCTGCTGAGACCCGAGGAAGCACTTAAGTTTACAGGCTGATTATTTTTGTTGCTCTATGTCAGCCTTTGATGAATGTCAATATTGTTAACAACTACTGGGATACCAATCAGTCATTCATAATCTCGACATAAATGAGAAAATTAGAGACAAAAATATTTTAAACAAAACATCAAAGAAGAAAGTTTTTGATCTTCTTGGATGAATTTAGAGTTTCCATTGAGAATCTAGGTTTACCCTATGAAAGGAGTTTCCAAACTGTTTTCCGGGCCCCCCTTTGGCAAATGAAAAAACGTAGAATACTTAGAGGTCTAATTCAATGAGTCTTTGCATCAAAACAAAACATATTCTTATGGGCAGCGATATTTCCTTTCCAATGATGCTGTTTGTCACAACTGACTGTCAGCAGACATTTGTTAATTAACTAATGTTGTGAAAGACTCCAGTAAAATATAACTTAGTCTAAGCATTAACATATCTCAAACACAACCAGGAAAAAGGGAGGAATTAGATAATCCAATCAGAGTCCATCAATTCATGCATCTATGTATCTTTGGATTTGTATCATTCAATCAGTTTGATCATATGTATGTGTATTTACCCAAAACACACTTATGTACAGTCAGGCCACCAAACTAAGTCTTTTTTGCAATGTACTTGGCTTTGTGTCTTGACAAGCCTGAAGTAACAGCGCTCCGTGAACTTTCCACCTCATACTATAAAAAACAGACTCCAGAGAGTCACAGATGGATTCTCCCATGAGGACTTTAAAGTCAATCATCTGATACTTTATCCTTTTCTATCCTGCAATGTATCATATTGCCTATAAAAGACTGTATCAAATCTTAGCATTTGTAAACCAAGAACCTTCTTGGTGTGTTACAACAGCACTGACAGATGCATCACTTTGCTGACAATGTAGAGAGCAGCAAAGCAGGTATGGGCGGGTGGGGGGTACGGTGGGAAGGCTTGACCCCCAGAAAGCGATGCTACTGTTTGATACACTTTCATTTGCACAAATTCAATGAGCCATTTGTCACATCGTTCACTTTATGAAAATGTTTCAAATGTACAGTTTTTACTGCAGGACTCTAAAGGTGCGTTCACACCGGACGCTACTTGTACTACCTCGGCGATCACTCTCCATTCAAAGTCAATGTACAGCTGCGATGGGGCAGGGCTAACCCTCCGACAGCCGGTGACAAGACGACCGCTTCACTCGTCGCGCGATGTCAAAGTTAAAAAAAAGTTGATCTATTCAGGCGATGTCGTGTGTGGCTGTGCAGCATCAGCCAATCAGCGGTGTGTGTACGTGTGACGGTGCCGTTATTCATCGGGACTACAGGGCGGATGACTTCCTTCTAGGAATCTCAGTGAGGACATTTGCAGACGGACCGCGGTAAACTCACAGAGGATGCTGCTGCATCATCAGCTGCAGAGTTTTGTGTCTGGTAAGTGAGTGAAAAGGACACAGCTAGAATAATGTCCGCTTATACATCCTATTATGTGATATATGATATGATCGCGGTAAAACTCGACGGACGTGACGTCACCGACCGACAGCTGATGCCAACGGTGACCAAACAGGTACTTATAGATGCGCGACGCTACATCAGTGGGCGACGCAACTTTGGTAGCTGGGTCGCTTTCGGTGTGAACACACCTTAAGAGTTTGTGCTAGAAACTCAAATGATGTTGATACACGACTGGCTGGATGTTTATACTTGTGATGAGGCAAATTTAATCTTCTCTCTGCTCACCAGCATGTAATCTTTAACCTTACAATGCAGCGAAATCCACCTGATTCTGTGTCTGTAATCAGGCAGATCCATCTTTCCAAGCTCCAATCTACATCGACTGTTCTCAGTCTAAAGCAGCACAGCCCTGTCAGCATCCTTTAGAGCTGGAAGAGGTGGGGGCTTTGAGCGAGAGACAGCTGGAAGTGATTGCAAAGACAGAGATTAGCATAGATGCTAATCAGATCTAGACAATATTTATTAAATTAAGAATAGTAAGACTGAAAGCTTTTCTTCATAAAAAGGATATAAACAGAATGTTTTGGCACTACAAAATGGCTCATGTTATACATGACTCCAAGGCAGTAGCACCTACCTACTACATTGGCTGACTGGCCTGTAATGAATGTGACTGACAGCATGATCACCCAGTCTCCTGCCTGATGTTGCCAGGTTGAACTAGTAAAATGTACTGAAGGGTCCACCTGTCTGTCAGGTCTTGTTGCTCTCACTGATAAACTTGACTAAGGCTGCCATATGAATAGAAACACCAGATCCAGAATGCTAACAGTGACTGCAGAAAACAACAAAGGCGTGAAAAAATCCATAAAAATGTTCCATATTTTCCATTTTAGTGTCATTTTTATATCCAACCTAACACTGAATACAAACATACTGACAGAGTTGTTTCCCTGACTGATTTCAGTGAGGATGAGGAACAAAGAGGGCGAGTATTCAGAGTGTGTAATCACTGAATCAGTGTGTGCGTAAAGAGAGAGAGATGGTTTATCAGTGTATAATCTGTATGTCCACACGGTCAGTGGTGACATCACCGGACAAAGGTCTCCCTCTCTCTCTCTCGCACACACACACACTGTAATGTATCTTCAGTTGTTTACAAGAAGGACAAAGCTGACCAATCACAGCTTCTGTTGGCCCAGTGATGTCACCGAGCTGATGGGGAGATGGTCTCAGAGGAGTTTGATGTCATCCACCTCTTTATCTGTGTCTTTTCTTTGCCTTTATCTCTTATTCAGTTGTTGAACTCGTCATTATTCACTGTAGCCTATAACAAATAAAAACAACAACAAACAGCCTCTAACTTCCATTTACTAAGAATGAAATCCTAGAGTGCTAAAGCCTGTTGCATATTCAACTCCTTTACCAGTATTTACTCATTTATTTATTTAATGTTTATGTGACAGGGACGATACATACAACATTGCCACAATGTGAACGCATATAAGACGTCTAGCTTCAGCTAATTTGCAGTCTTTGTCCCTGGTCATGATTTACAGTACAATAAATTATACAGAATACAGATACAATTTTACAAATAGAGTAATACAGTGAATACAGTCAATAAATACCATGAATAAATAGACACAGTTGTAGTAAATTAGAGCTAAAACACAAGTTACATTTAACATTAAAGATTATTAAAATAGTATACTGATAGTTACTTGTGAGAAATTAATGTTCACATTTCTGCTGCTGTTTAAGCCACTGTTTAACTTTTGCACTGAACTTTTTAAGTTCTGTTTGAGATTGAATTTCAGATGGTAAGGAATTCCATAGGTGTTTGCCTTGCACTGAGAGGCGTGACTGCCCAAATGTTGTCCTGCACCTTTGGATTTTACAGTTTTGTTGTGTTATGTTCCTTGTTATTGTCCTACAGCTGTCTGTCTTTGTAAAGTTCTGGGACATTACTTGTGGAGCCAGTCCATTTAAGCACTTGAAAACAACTTTCAGAAAAGATAATTTTATAAAGTTGGAAAAGGTCATCAAATTATATTTCTCACTAATTTTGCAGTGGTGCCATTTTTGTGGCTTCTGGTCTAAGATTTTCAAAGCTTGTTTATAAAGTGAAAATAAAGGTTCTGTAGCTGAGTCTGTGGCCTGGCCCCAGGCAGTGATGCAATAGGACAAATGTGAAAGAACCATGGCATGCAGACATAAATGAGCTGCCTTAAAGGAGAAACATGACCTGATAAGTTTAAAGCAGTTCAGACTGGTTTTCATAGTTTTAGATAACTTCTTTATATGTATATCAAACTTAAGTTGAGAATCTAAAGTTACTCCTAGGTATTTAAAATCATTCACCACATCTATTTCTTTTGCATTAATAGTGATGTGAAATTTATCTAGAACTTTCTTTCGTTCACAGGCAACATGGTGATATGTTGCTTGTGAACCGTATGGCAATAGAGTGGTGCAGGGATGATGCAATTTGCAGGTAAATCTGGACATTAGCATCACTTTGGTACCACTGTCAAAGGGCCTCAGGGTTTTTCTCGTGGGCTTTTGGGTTATTTGTGAAAATGTCCTTATTCCTCAGAAAAACTCCACGTAAACTTCTTTCATTATTTATCAATGTGAATTCAACCTGCAAAAGTAGAAACAAATGTTATGCCACAGAGTCAACTTCACTTAGGTAAGTTTAATTGACCTGACTAACTTTGTGGTCCTGGTTAGCTCTTTGTGAGCAAATGCCTTTGTAAGATGTGAAATACTTTCTACTTCACGAGTGGGGCCACTGACAGATGGACCTTATGTTGTGGAGCTTTTCAGGCATCAAACCAAAAACTCAATCAGACTTTATATATTCAAGTGAATGAACCTGAAGTGCCACAGTGTTGAGTAATTCCAGCATTTTTGGACAAATATTTGACCATTTCTGTAGTCCCACCCCATGATCATTGCAGTTCCTGGTTTTAACTTCAGTGGTCAAAAGAATTAAATACATAGTAGGTCCTGCTAAAAGAATACAGATATTAGTGTGACCTTCACAAACAAACATGGATGACCTGCTGCTGTGGACCTGCTCCACTTCATGTGCTCTATCCAGCATCAACCATCAACAGAAAAGACATCATTTTGCATAAATTCATACTTTTAGACCAGCTAAACCCATTTTAATGGCAATTCAGCTTACTACTGCGATATTAATCAGCATCATTCCTCTCCAGATTATATTTATAAAGATGTTAATGTTAATATTAGATTGACCTCTATATCCATGGTTGTAATTGGTGATACATCCATAATATATACTTTTACAACCATATAGACATGAGGTCCCTCTTAAAAATTAGATACCACATCTCAAGGGGCTAAAACCAATCAAACCTTTATTCAGCAGAGACAAATATGGGCATCCATGGGTTTGTTGCTGTTATAAATTCTTATTTTTAGTTCCTGTGTCTCTGTCTGGATGTAAAATGCGTGTATTTTTTATCGATGCATACACGTGTATCTAAGAATTCAACTGACTTTTTTTTTTTTTTTTTTACAAACTCTGTCCCTGTATGCCCACTTTTAAAAGTAATGAAACTACTAATTTGGCTATGAACCATCTACTTCCTGATACTAAAACACAAACTATAATTATCCATCCTTGCTGTTCAATTTCTGACCCTAAATCTGCATTGAAAAAACTTTACACTATTTATTGGCTTCCTGGAGAACTGTCATCTCTTTACAACAGTGGGACTGTTTCCTCTGACATGTATGCAAAGAACTTAAATGGCTATGAGCTTATAAAGTGCTTTTCTATCTATCTATCTCGTCTCTCTGACGACTCAAACCAGCTTCACACAGCATGTCACACCTTCACAGTCACACCCATTCACACTCGCATATACTCACTGATGGTTTGAGTTCTTACATCAACTCAAGCCCTTTTTCGTACCCATTTTCATGCCACTGATGCACAGTAGGAGCAACTTTGGGCTCAAACTTGCAATCTTCTGAAATCAGAGCATGTTTAGCATTGGTTATGACGCAAAAATGAGGAATAAAGGGAGGAAATAATGGCTGCATATTCAAATGATGAAATGATAATGATGAAACATGATGAAATGTCTGTTCAACCCAAGAGAACAGATGGACTGACCTTTTACCTCTTAAATGTTTACAGTGAGGATAAATCAGTGGGAAGATCATGCACAAAGACACACAGTGACTCACTAATAGATGATGAGTTAACCCGAGTTTTCTTATCAGTTTTGTTTTTTTGGCAGCCTGAAGCAGCTCAGTCTCTGGGCTCACAGTGGAGAGCAAACACAGGCTAACAGATAATATTCTCTGATCAATAACTTGTATTGTAATCTGTGATTGATCAAAAGGAGGCTGGGCAGCTATAAACGGACATCCTGGCGAACCGCTCACCACTGTGTTTGTCTTCTACGATCAGCAGCAAAGTGATACCAGTTGATCAGATTTCCTGCTGCTATGAGAAGCAGCTCAGAGATAAACAGCTGATGAGATCAAGACAGAGACTTTATGCTTAAGGCGGGAGGTTTCTCACCTGGTGGGTTACAATCCAACTGTGGGCCACAGAGCTGATTCCAGTGGGTCATGTGAAAACATGAAACACGTCTAAGATGTACAGAAGCCCTAAGTGAATATACTGTCCATTCATACATTCAACCTAAACAATATGTTCATGTGGTCATCACCTTCATTCATTCAGTGCTTTTCGTGGTGGTAATGTTTGAAGATATTTGGACAAGATAGTAAAACTGACCATACCCGCTGGTCAAGCTAACTTAGCAGTGAAGGCAGATGTGACTGATGGATGTGTCACTTATGTTTGTTAAATAAAAAAGGTAAGATTAATCATTTTTTTATTTAAAAAAGTTAGTAAACTATAAAAAGTCACCAACAACATCCATGCATCCGTTCATCTGATCTATTGAACATTTCATCAGTTTGCCCATCTAATCATTAAATGTAATACGTCAGCCGTGTAGCTATCCATCTGTCCGTGTATTCACATCCATCCATTCATCCATTTATCTATCAGTCTATCCAGACATATCAATCAATCAATCAATCAATCTTTATTTGTATAGCGCCAATTCATAACAACATAACACATATCCAACCATTTATCCAGCTATACATCGTTCCATTCATCCATCCATCTATCATGCCATCTAGCCATACATCCATCCATCAAGCATTTATCCATACATCTTTCGACCCATATATCCATCTGTTTATCACCCATTTATTTACCTTTATATCACCCATCAACCCTCAATCAATCCGTCCAGCATTTATCTTACCATACATACATCTATATTTATCCATTTATCCATCCATCAATTTCATCTACCCATCTGTCCTTCCAACATCCATCTATCGCTCAATTCATCCATCTATCCATCCAACAATCAACCCATAGCCATCCATCCATCCATTCATTCATACATCTATCAACTCATCTATCAAACAATCAACTCATCCATCCACCCAATCCATGTTCTATCTATCTATCTATCTATCTATCTATCTATCTATCTATCTATCTATCTATCTATCTATCTATCTATCTATCTATCTATCTATCTATCTATCTATCTATCTATCTATCTATCTATCTATAGATTGTCTTTGTCAAGGTTCATGTCACATATAAGTGTTAAATGAATCATCTGTGTGGAACAAGCTAAGGTAGTGGCTAATGGCTAACAGTCATTAACTGTTGTTAGCTGTTAGCGTCTAAGTTAGCCGCTATGGCTAATGACCATGAACTGTTTTTAACTGTTGTTAGCCATTAGCCACAACATCACCCACTATGGATGCTACATTATAGGAGGCAACCCTGCTTGATGTGGATTGGTCTGTGATGAATGTGACGAGCCAAACGATTGCCCACTCATAAGCTTGTTTTTTTTTTTTTAACGTTCTGCCCCTGTAAACTAATTTAAAGGGCTCCTACCCAGATCGACTAGTGAAATATTTCTGTGGCAGATATTTGAAGCTGTCCATCTGGCTTGTCAGGTTAGATGTAGCAAGTGTATCTAAACCAGCACACGTCCAGGAAAAACATGCAGCTTCACACAGAGATTCAAGCCATTCGCGGATCTGATGTATCAACATTCTTACCATGGGCAACTCTGAACTCCTGCACCACCAAGTTGGCAGAGTTCAGAGTATGTGTAGTCAGAAAGACTAGAAAAGTCTGATACAGCTCAAGTCCATTTACTATATATCATCTGAAAATGTCTGGAAACATATAGTATGCATCTTTGTGGATCTTTGGACACATTTTTAGTGTTTTAAAAAGTATATCAGCAGGAGAGAAACATACCAACATCTGACCCTCAAACTGAAGCTTCTTGTTTAGTTTGGGTTGAATCAGCACAAACAGTTCCAGTGATAAGACGAAAGGTCAACGAGAGAAAGACAAACTGTGCAGGTGAGATAAAGAAACTCATGTATCATCCTGAAGAGGAAAAGAGCAGAAAAGTTTATGTGTAACCGCAGGTCACAGAGAAACAGATAGACTCATTTTAAATCCCTGCTATGGATGTAAATAAACTGGTCCATTGGACCGCTCTTGGGGCTCAAAGTACTACAATAGGAGACAAAATGTACAAACAGACACACACGAGCATATGACACAAAGCAAAATCTTTGAATATGAAAAAAACAATATTTACGGCTTTACTAAAAATGTAAATTCCAAACTAAAGGAGACCTGCTGAAAAGAAGGATCTATAGCAGGCCAAAGTTTGGTTCAGGTTTAGAAAATAAAACATTTAGGGACACAGAGATTTGACATCAGTTCTATTACTATACCATTTAAGATGCTCTAAAAAAAGCTAATTAGAGAGCAAGCTGGTCAAAGCAGGAAGAAAACATATGGCCAGGAGAATAAAGGCAAAGACAAGTTAAATGGACACCAGGGGCTAATTTGTGGAAATCACAGCTGCTAAGAAAGTCACAGGAAGCTAACCATTAGCTGCATTTAGGTAAAGTTTCTGCTGATGTTGTTGGCCATGTTCGTTTACACTAAACTTGCATTGGGCCACATGAGATAACAAGCTACAAGTGAGTAAGTGGGTTGATGTTAAATGTACTATGTCTAACTTCTAACACACCTCACAAAAAAATTGTGAGTGAAGTGTTAAATTCAACCTCCAAGTGTCTATGTTGTAAGTTATTATCAAAAGATGCTACAAACAGGCTCTCATCTCTCTCTTTTGCTGTCTCCCTGTCCTCACCCTCGCTCCTTGCTCCTTTATCCTCCTCCCCCTCCTCTCCTCCTTCTGCTCCCTCTTCCAGGAACTGGTCTGGATCAGGTTCCTGCAGATCAATGGAGATCTGGGCCTGCACAGTTTACGTTATCGTTGCCAGTATTAATGCTCTTTTAATCTGCTCGGGATTACAGCCATCGATCCACATCATCCATCCATACACACACATGCACGAGCGCACGGCCGAGCCCAAAACTGCTGCTTCACACACACCACCTTTCAGTAAAACACACACTTTGACAGAAACTAACAGAAAACAGCACTGTGACCGGAGACAGCAGCAGGAAACAAAACAAACAGACTGAGTGTTCACTTCCTTGTTTGTGTGTGACTGTCACAGTATTGATCACTTATTGATTCACATCAGTTCATTTACATACACGCTGCTGCCAGCTGAGGCCACAAAATACAGGCATTTGATACTGGGTAGAAAAGACTCTATCTAATGAGTGCTGGTGAGTAATCAGAAAAAAAACTTAGATGAGTATGAGTCCAAAATAATTAGTCACATCTTCACATTGTTGATCATGATTTTTACTTTGATTCTTAATTCTGTTTTCCTGTTCTTCAGTTAAGTCTTGTACTGAATTTATAAATGAAAATGTTGATCAACAATGCAATTCATAATCAAGTTTTCTCATTTCTCTCTCTAATGCTTAAAGCTCTCCTGCCCTGCACAATCAGTGTTCTTTGCTCCTTCAGTGTTGCTGAGGTGTCTTGAGGAGCAGAAGAATGTGACACCTTCAACTAAACTCTCAAGATGCTCAACGTCTCTTTAAAGGAAACGCTCTGTTTTGTACTTCCTGGGTGTCATAGCTGTACAGCCTCCACCTACATGAGTGTTTCTGCTCATCATCACAGGTAGACCCTCTGACTGTTCAGAAAGTCTGCACTGTGGTCTGTAAGCCCCCCTCCTCTCCTCACATTTTGGCCACCAATCAGCATAGAGCTTGTCATCCTAGCCTCCAGAGGCAGCCATGTTCATTCAGATCTGATCATTTCCAAAATGGAGGGAAAATAAGCTGCTTTGTTCAACGTTAATCAAATCTTTGCTCAGTTAACACCCAAAACATGATGTAAATCTGTCTTTAGATTTATTTTAATCATCATGCCAACATCCCATTTTTTAACATTTATCTCAATTTTGTTGATCTTTAATTTAATCGCTGATTGTCAAGTTATCCACTGTAACTGAATTTGTAAACTTAACAGTATTTTACTGTTAAATCTACAGCTACCTGCTTTAAAAATCTAAGCAGTAAATTATCGTAAATGGTAAAAATTTGTGGGAAAACATACTGATTTCTGAAAAAAGTAACAGCATTTTACCATAAATGCAACAATTTTATTATGCTGTAAAATGTCTTTACAATCAATTACTGAGAAGGGAAATGGATCAAAAGGAAATTGAATTATGCGCATCTAAAGTGACAACTATCAAGCAAGATTTTTGGGTTTGAGTATGACTAAGTGAATTTTATAGGATAAAAAAGTTATGTGTTTTATTTTTTTTACATGATGTCTTGCTAACAAACGATCAGTAAAATAGTAATAGCAACTAAAATACAGCAAGGCCACTGTAATTTAAAAAGTTGAGAAAAAATACATTGTGATACTGCAAATGAAAACAGTAATGATTCTATTTTTAAAATACAGTAATGTAGTGGTCAATTAAAAGGTAATAATGATACCTTAAATAAAAATACAGTGGTAAAACAATTATATCAAAAACAGAAATGAAATAGTAAATTAAAATAGAGTATTGGGCTTACACATGGAGATATACTTACCCACACTCACACCTGAAGGCATTTTAAAGCCCTGGGCAAGTCGAAGAAATGATTTAAAACTAAGAAGAATGTCAGAAATGAGGTTTTATTCGTCTCATAACAACCACTTTAAATTTCATTAAACTCATATGGGAAGGATAAATAATTAAAGCAAATGTATGCATGAAAATAGCAATAAACATTTTTATTAAGAGTCTTAACTGTACCAAATGACTGATGATCCAAACCATGACAGAAACTGTTTTACTGTTTCAGCGTGGACATTCTGCTGCTTTTTCTGTTTAATTGACGGCTCAAATGTTTTATGCTGATGGTAACATTTTGAGAGCCTACAGGGCAAATTTCTGACTAGGATGGACAATCATGGTTTATTATGTTTTTCAGAGCTGCAGTACGAGGAGTGTGTATGAATACTCAAACTCTGTCAAAACCTGTATCAGTATAGTAATAGTCCTCATAAAGCTAACATCCTCAACTGACCTAAATATAATTCTCCTCCTTTCATTTATATAAAACATAAAAACAATGACAAAATCTGTCTTTTTTTAGTCAAAAATATTTTTTTCAGATTTTCAAACAAATATTTGTTTTTGATTTTTAATCCTATAGCCTGTAATCCCATAGTTTGTGAGCAATTGCATGACTGCTTCAATAAGTGTATAATATTTTTCTACCATCCCTCACTTTCATTAATAATTACATCTTATTGGTCACCATGATATCAGCAGTATATGATTTAAAAGATGAGTAAAAACAGCCATTACTGCCGCTGAGCTGACAGGGCTAAAGAATATTCTGTATTTATGTTTGTTTTGTTTTAGCGGATGTTGTTTGGACACAAGGTCAAACCCGACTCTCTGTTTTTATTCCTTTTTTTTTTTTTTTAACCCTGTTTGTCTTTGACCGTAAACCCTGCTCACGGCCTGACAGGTTCGTCCTGCCTGTCGTCGTTCATTACGCCTCCGGACAGAGTTATTTCAGCCGCTCTGTGACACCAATACTAATGAACCCCGGGGAGGGAGGGATAGGGGAGAGGGAAAGGCAGAAAACAAGAGAGAAGGAGAGAATTCAACGGAAGAAGACGTAAAACCGGAGAAAACAAACCAACTCTGACAGAGAGGAATTAATGAGATTTGGAGATAGGTGTTCAGTGCGATCGGACTATTTAAAGGAGATCAATCTGCCTCATATAAACATCAATAAATGAACACGGTGTAATGTCTCAGACAAATAATAAACAAATAATCAGCCTCTCCTCAGCACAGGCCTTAAATCTGGACTTACACACATTTTGAGACTTTAACACCAAGAGCAAATAAGAGGTATCAATGAATCACTGAACAAATCTGAGTGCATTGTTTTTTCTGCAGGTTTAAACGCCTTCCACATGCATCCTTATCAATTTAAATGCTCTGAATTGATTTAAAGCACTTTGCTAAAATAAAAAAGTACAGGAACTTTCAATCAAAGCAAATAAACCCAGAGGATTAAATTCAGATTAAAATTCACCCATTTACTGTTTCTGATCACGTGTTTCCTCTAAAATCCCTGGATCTTATCTAAATATAGGGGGAAACCAAACAGATCAGATGGGGAAGTTTTCTACTTGATTTGAAACCCCAAGATTTTAAGAAGTTTTCATGACAGGGTGCTGGTTTGGCAGAGTGGTTAGCAACCAGGCACCCCATGTACTTGCTTCTGCTGATCCAGGTTCAAGTCCCGCCTGTGACCAGTTTGCAAAGTGTCTTCCCCTACTCTCTCACCTCCCTTTCACAAGCATATCCACAGTCTCTCTCAATACATTTAAAAAAGTTTTCATGACAAAAGGTAACATGATGTGACTTTTCTCAATACAAAATCAGCTACTTTTTTAACTTTTTAATGCTGCATAAACATTTTTGTCATGAAGCCGTAAAGGAGTGAGTTTGGATGGAACTGAGAGTTTGGTTCATGTGTTAAAGAAATTATTTACCTTTTTGCATAATAACCTACTTTCTGGTTTGCAACTCAGAAACCTCAAGGTGTTGCAGTCAGCTTCAGTGACAAAGGAGCTGTGACAACATACACATGATCGACTCGAATTTTGGTACATTCATTTGAGGCACTACTCACTTACATATAAGTTTCTCATTCCATGAATGCAGGAGCCTAACAAGTGTTAAAGTGTCTAATCAGGCTTTCTAACCATATATATCAAAATATAAATTAAATTTATCAAAGAAGAGGTAAAGCCTGCCCAAAATATTTTTTTCTAATTTTTTTCAGGACCACATATTATCTATATCGCTCCCTCTCAGGATTGCAAGGTGCTGGGGTCTATCTCCAGGGTACCACCAGGTCCGGTCACCAGCCAATCAAAGGGCACACACGTAGAAAAACAACCATACACGCCTGCACTGCAGCTCTGAAAAATTTATAGACACCAATTAACCTCTTATAATTTTGGAGGAACCTTTAGGGAGGAGCATGCATACACTGGAGAAACGAGCTCCACATGGAAAGATCCTGTTTGGACTGAATCAATCCTTCTTGCTGTGAGGCAACAGCACCCCATTCATGGAAACCTACACTCATTTCCAAGGGTTAGCTTGTCACTGTGAGACGACGTATTATCTGATATCAAACTATTCAAACCCATAGAGATGGCTTCCAGATGAGTGGAGAACTTTGTAAACCAACTTGACTGCTAGACACTGCTGGCTCGCTTTCTGTTGCTGGTTGGTCTCCACTCACAAAGAATGTCTGTATAGTTTACAAACACATAAATAGCCTGTTGAGGCTGTTAAAATTTTATAGTTACAACATCAGCATTCAGGAGGTCTGAGAGAAACTGATGGATAGAAATCACTCCTGGCATGTTTATCTTTTCGGGGTGGGAGGGGGGCATGGAAACCAGCATGACAAAAGGGAAACGTGGTGTTTAAATTGGAAAGTCAGGTTCATTATAACAGCCCTGTGGTGAAATATTATTAATACACTGCTGTGAGATATCATTGGATAAATCTGGTGAAACATCAGCTTGCTCCATGGACTGTGGTTTTAGTGCAGCTTTGAATGATTGTGTTGTGTTGGTTTGCAGCTCTGCAGGTCTCTGCGTTGGTGTGTGTTGTGGTTGCTCTCGATGAGCTCACAGTCCAGGTGTCACCTTTGATTTGACCGCTGTAATAAAGCGGCGACAGGACCATTTTCTCCTCTGAACCCGAGCGGCTCAGCGTGGCCCTTGCAAACACTTCTACCGCTCCAACAACAGTGCACTGCCATA
The DNA here is from genome assembly GCA_036419115.1 of Scarus forsteni. Lineage (NCBI taxonomy): Eukaryota > Metazoa > Chordata > Actinopteri > Labriformes > Labridae > Scarus > Scarus forsteni. The sequence goes on from JAZDUH010000269.1 coordinate 22,642,673, forward strand.
ATTAGTGTGGACAGTCTTAACAAAAAATCACTACACTATTCCTCTGATTTTCTTATTGGGGGTTACACTGAAGGTTGGAGAGCTGGGACACAGCGGGCCGTTGTTTGGAGCTCACAGATTTGATAAAGAAACCAGAGCTCTGATGAATTAATATGATGCAGTCTGAGGGAAAAATCTTCTGCGAACATTTTCAAGGCAGTGGAATCAGTTAGGAGGCACACAACATTGATAAGGGTGTTCAGATATGAATCCTCCAATATGGCAATTCAGAAAGAATTTTGAATCAGGTATTGAAAAAACTCTACCTTTAACCCAAATACCCAAATATACTATGTTAAAACAAAATGCAAAATGCAGCCCCTTTACTGGACTTTTGCCATGATGTTGTCATTTTGGGTAACAGTGCAGCTGGATCTGCCTGATTCAATGTCTAATCAGGCAGACCCACCTTGCCAAGCACCAACAAGCTTGTTCAATCAGCATCTTTTGAAGCAGGAAGAGATGGAGCTATGAGCAAGATGACAGCAGGAAGTGACTGCTTGTATGAAGATGCTAAGTAGCAGTTTTATCAGATTTTGACCATGTTTCTTTACATGAAAAACAAATAACAGCACAACTCCTCTATAGTAAAGATCGCTTTGCTCCACCTGAACATGTTGTCCCAAAGTTTTTACTTAGTGTTCCTCATCATGACCCTTCCACTATGGCAGTAGCGCCCACCTACTACATTATCTGATTGGCCCACAATAAATGTGATTGACGGACTGATCATCCAATAACCTGTGAGATTTGCTTCTGCCCTCCCCAAAAACTTTCAATGGGCTTTCTCCCAGATGGTTCAGTGAAAGATATTTAATGGCCCATCTGGTGGGCCAGGTTACATTTTGGGAGGTCAGTTGAACTGTACCAGTGGGCTCTTTGGGCCCTAATTTTGTGGCGCAGCGCCGTGTGCTGCCAATTTGACAATTTGGTAGACCGTCTGTGCAGAGATGGGTGTGACAGCGTAGAGAGCACTTCCCAAACTGACCGATATGTTGGCAACATTTGAAAAAGTTGATGAGACTAGAAATCAGCAACTTGCAGAAACAAATGTTTACAACAAAAACGCAAGCTCTTAAAGCACACATAAAAAAGGTAATTGATAAATAATCCATTAAAACAGGTTCAGATGGGTTCCAGCTTTTTGACCAAAGATTAAAATACATTCAGAGTAACTAAATGAAGGCAGGGAGCCCAAAGCTTTCTTTCAGCTCAGTTTGGACTTTTGAGACTGTAAGCTAAAACATTTAGGCTATGATAACATAACAGTGTGCATGTAGATGTAAAGAAGTCCACTTCACTTTAGAATAAAAAGGGCAATGATGAGTGAGGAGTCCACAGTCTGTGATGGATCTCAGAGCACCACGATCCACACTGCCCAACATGTGGAGACCATGAACATAGGTGTTCATGTTCAACACATCTCAAGAGCAGGGAGTCCATCAGCCTCTTTCAGACTAAAGGAGAAACAAGGCTTGTTTATGTAGTAAAAAGTCAGCAGAACCTTTAGCTTAGCAACATACTGGATGTGTCCCATGAAAGAAGAGCTGTCTTCAAGTATCAACTAATAAATAAAGAATTAGTCTGAATATATTTTTGGATCATTGCATAAAAACATTACCCAGCATTGGGTGTTTAGTAACTCTGTTTCTGTCGCTGTGGAATCACAGATGTACATTGTAAGTCATTTTACTGTAATATCTACAGCTACCCACTGTAAAAAAAAAAAAAAAAAAATGCTGTAAATGGCAATGCACTGTGGGAAAGTATACTGATTGCTGTAAACTTGAGAGCATTTTACCAAATATTTACAGTTACCTACAGTAAAAAATCAACACGGACAATAACTGAAAAGGGCAATGGACCAACAGTCTACCTGCCTCAGCTGTCAAGCATCTTGCGATAACTTCAGCTAGAATTCGGTGTTATACAAATAAAGATTATCTGATTCACTGATCACGAAAAAAAAATGGAGTGACAGCCACAATTCCATTTCACTCCAGAAATCTGACCAATAGCAGGCAAGATCTTTTTTTGTGAAACAAATGTTCTTGTACAGTATTTTGATTAATTAAAACTGATGGGTGTAATTCATTCATTTACTTTTTTTTTAACAAAAGTACATATTGCAATAAATGATAATCTAAATAGTAAAAGATGCAGCTGTATAATTTATAATACAGCAAGCTCAATGAAATTTTAAATGCATTTAAGGAGTTGAAGAATAACATATCCCATTGATACTTTAAATTAGACCACAGTAATCATGCTGTAAATTTAAAAAAAGAGTTGTGCAACTGAAAAGACATTTACAGTAACCTTTTTACGGGGTAACAATACCATTTGATTTTAACTCGTACTTCAATTGTTTGTAACCACCTGACGAAAGGAAAATTAGATTAGCTTCTTAGCATATAAGTTTTGGTGTTTCTAACTGTAAAAAATCCGCTCACTGAGCAAATGTTAAATCAGGTCATTTAATATTTCACTCACTCATGGCCTTGTAAACTAAGAATTTCACATTTGGAGAAACCCCAACCCCAAAATAGCTTTTTTTTTAAGCAACTGCTTTTGACAAAAAAGGGATAAAATACCCGCTCTATCAAATCATCAAACACTGACACACAAACAAACATCAGACGTTTCCCTCAGCAGCCAAAAATCCCAAAATCCATGAGTTCTGATCGATAGCAGGCTGTGAATATTCAGACAGCAGGAAAAGAGACAAGCTGAAAAAAGAAGCAAACAGTATTCCCACAGTCTGAAGCGTCAGGACACACACACACACACACACACACACACACACACACACACACACACACACACTCACAGGGTAACTGCTGGTAATCCGTGTCATACAGCAGAGTCGGTCTCATAAATAATGCAACGTGTCTGCTCACAGCAGGATGCATAAAATGGAAAATATTTAGGTTCAGTCAGTCAGATTTTCTGCTCACTTTGACTCTAAGTGCTTCCATTCTACTCTGGACATCTCGGTCTGTGACTGATGATCAAATATGTTTTTCTCACAGCCAACAAAAAAACAAATAAACAGATCTAAAAACAGCAATAAGTCCATCCTGACAACAGTCATCATGCATCCAAAGACCTCTTATTTCTCAAATTGAAAAAAAAAAACCTCTGAAACGCATCAAGTATCTGTTTCCCTTCATCACAATGACAATCATCTTTGCAGTCCTTCTAATGGGCTTTGTTGCAATCAGAGCAGTACAATCATTTAAGAGCAGAGGCAGCAGTGGTAATAAACTCGTAAAATAAAACATATTAAAGATCTGCAGCGGTTGAAAAGTGATCATGTTCTGACCAAATGTCCTTTTTGTTCTTATTGTTTCGATCATTTCAAATCTTCTGTATTATTATTCTCTGTCTTCAGTTGTTACATGTGTGCCATCCTTGAGCCTTAACACTTAGGGTGAATCCTAATTGTACCCCTTAGCCCTCTCCCTTCATCTTACCAATTTATCTACCTTTTCCTCTTGGCCCTACGTTTTGAGGGCCAACGGGCAGGGGTGAAAACATGCTTCTAAGAAGTGACGCCACTCAATTCCCGATATGTCATCCGCCACAGCCGCTTGCTGGCTGTGTCGTAGGCAGATGTGACAATAGTTGCAGCTAACTTCAAAAGCTAGCTGGTGATAACAAGCAATTTTAAAACACAACTAACAATTCAAAATGTGATTGATGTTTACTTAATGATTTAATAGTTACTTGCACTTCCTTCGGTCTCCGCTCTGCCTTCTTGTCAGAAGGAATTCTCTTACCCCTTCCTTTCAAGTGAGGTTCTGCTCTCATTTCAAGGGCTGTGTAGCTCTTTGTCCCAGCCCTTCCCCTTAACCTTAAGGAGAATTGGGACACCCCTTCACTAGACCTGAACATGCAAAACCAAGGGCTAAGGGGTAAGGCAGATTTTGATTATAAGCCCCTGTTCACGTCCATGTGTTGCATCAACAGACCAATCAGAGGCTGTTTCTCAAATGGAGGTCACACACTCAGATTATTTAACATTTAAGTCCAGTTAGGACCAAAGATTCACGGCACAACAAGACAGTTTCAGGAGGTTGCAGGGCACAGTTGCAGCTGAGTGTACTAAGCAGTTGCAGCTGATGAAGTTGCCTGTAAGTTTGTCGAACATACAGCAGCTGGTTTTAAAATATCAGGCACGGCATGTGTCTTAACAAATACACCTTGAGGCCAAGTGGTAAATGTATAAAATGGGACACACTGTACAGTTGTGCAGCGTTATCATCAGCTGTTCTCTTAGTAAAAACAAACTTATCGGCAGAGTTTGTCCTGAGGGGGACACAAAGTCCTTCAATCAAAAACTGCTTCTGTACAGCAAACAGATGGGACGTCCCCAGCTCTAAACCCATGAACAGCATAAGATGGAGCAAGCCCCCAGGGAGTCCTGTTCAAATTCACTCCAAAGTCTTGGTCTTCTAGCATTTTCATGTTTTCACTGTTTTTTAGGCACACCACCGTCACTGTCCTCACTTGTGTCAGACTCTATGGAGACACAGTTGAACCTGTTGCAGCAGTGTGAATTCACTCATCTGTAGATGTAGAGAAATCCAAAAAATCACATCTCACCTCATTGGGAATCTGTGGTCTAATCTGTACTTTAGAGTGTTTTGACATCAAGAGAGAAACCCCCTTGTAGCCTACCTCTCAGAGTGGGTTTTGTGCCAATGCAACATCCTAGAGCACAAACCTCCACCAAGGCAGCTCACATAATGGTGTTATATCTATATTTAATTCTAAAGTAACCAACATAATATGATTCCTTGATCCTGAAAATCCATCACTAGAACTCAAAATCATGCTGATATCATCACTAGTTAGACAGTTACAGAGTAGAAACTATCGTTCACAAATGGCGGTTAGCTGGATCACCACCAAAATCTAATCATTTTTAAGATGGGCCATTAGCAACATCCAGAAAATATCTGCAAATTCCATCCAGTAGTTTTTACTTAATCTGGTGAACAAACAAACAAACAAACACAAGCAAAACATAATGTTCTTGGTCAGAAGACCACAGCTTACTGAGCATGTAGACTGATTTTTTTGACTGATTTTGTTTGACTGATTTAGAAATATAAAATTGAACAACTCATTTATTTTTGGGCAAGCTTAAGCCATTATAAAAGCACTGACCACCTGCTGACCACTGATCAGCGTGCATTAAGGGCAGGGCTGGTGCAGCGTTACCTGCATGACAGCTGTTGCTGCACATTGTGGGAATTGTAGTAGAGTGGTGGGAGTGGCATGTGAAATTATCTCATGGGCCTTATTTAAAGATATTATGGGCCAGATTTGGCCTTGAGTTTGACATGACTGCTTAAGAGCATCTGTCAATTTCAGAGAATTCTTAATGTGTTGCAAGAGCAGCAGCCGAACAACATTTACTGCCAGTAGTGGAACTACTGTGATACGTCTACAGTACTGAACATCTAATATTTAATATATTTCAACCTTTAATGGAGTCCTGCAGAGACTGATTTAAGTAGGGTTAGAACAGTGGTAAGACCTCCAGTATCTGAAAATATATTACATTGCATTTATTTATTTATCTATTTAAAGGCACTTTTTTCAGTTTTGAACTTGGCTAACTTAGCACAACTCTACTTTGTATTTTTACAGAGCACTTAGATTTCTTTCACAGCAAACAAACTCGGTCTGAATCAGATGATCTATGGTTTGAATGTCTGGTTGACTTGGGGTGGTTTGTAAGCTTGCATGAGCTCTGCTATGGACCAAAGAAATGGCATAGAAACAGGTGTTCAAGGTAATCCAGAGTTCAGCTTGCAGTTGGAGATGTGAAACCATCTGAACAAAACCAAAGAAGGAAAGGAAACCCAAAAGCAGTGAATTATGGTGTGAATTTGGCTGAAAAGTAGCGAGCCAACAAAACATTCACTGACAATTTCAAGTATGTCACCAACATTAGAATTGCTAGCACCGCTTGCCCCCAGTCCCTTAACAGTTAATGTCTATAAGTCCATGCAGTTAATGATTACACATCTCTCCCGTCACATGGCACAGCCCAAATGCAGCTTTATCTTCATTTTATATAGATAATACTTCCAAAGTGCTTTGAACTCAGTCATGTTATCACTAAAAGACAACTGAATATTTACAGTACAAAAGCAATGATAGGCTGGATGGTGAAAATGAACACTGCAGCAGCCCCAATCGGTTGCAGAAGGCCACATTAGGCAGCACCTGACCAAGTTTGGTCTCCTTGAATGTGTAGAGTGAAAGAAAAGCAAACAACATTGCAGCTTCACTCCCGAACTGAACTGCGTTGGGCGACCTTCAGGTAAGAAAACCTTAGTTTTCCATCACAGTTCACATTAAACTTAGATCACTCCTCCTCACATCGGGGTTTTGTCAAAAGGCAGCTGTGTGAAATTGCCAGGACATCTTACAAAACAACAAAGGAGGAAACAGAAGAGATAGTGTTGCTGGTTCTGTTTGTGCCTTTGGGTCACAGAAAGGAGACACGTCATCTCCGACAGATGGTCAGAAGTAGCAAAATAACAGACTATGAGAGGCAGAGAAGAGTTTGGAAGGTCATATAGCACTTCAGAGCAGACAACAGCAGGCTCTTCTTTTCTACATTGAATACCCTCGTCTTATTTTAGATACACTGTCCATTCAGTGGTCTGTAGCATTCAGGGGTTAGTATTGACTCAATCTGCTTAGAACCTCTACGGACATAAAAACTACACTCGGTATCATCTCTAACTGAACCTGACTGCTTTAGGGAGCCAGCCACCTTGAAAGGACAAGCTTGAGTACTGCTCATTGTTTTCACTTAGAATGGTGCTGAGGGTTGGTTAGGTCCAGTTTCAGCATTTAGTCTTTCACCTGACAATAAAAAAGCACTTCTTTGTGAAGGATTTGGGGGCACTAAAACACATTAGAGATGACATTAAAAAAAAACAGCAAAATTGGAAAAATGCAAAAGAAATGGCTCCTTAATGATGGGCAATTAATCATTTTCATTGAGCAGATCTTTCAGTTTTGAACTGGGATGTTGTCATGATTGTTATTGCTGTTGCAAGTTATAATTATTTGTTGCATTTTGTCTACTTGATCCCATCCACTGTCAACAAAGACTGCTGCACCTTTATTGAAAAACAAGAGAAAGAGACATCCCTGTAACTATTCCCTATTGATAAAGGTTTTTAAGAGTCAATAAGAACGGCATTTGTTTTTCAAAGACACTGATTCACATATGATCTTAGCCAACAGGCTTAAAGCTAATAAAATGTATTACACTGAAATATTAATCAAGGATTATCAATATTTTATCATCAGTGTCTTGCCCCTATGAGCTTCTTTCTAAAACTCTAGCTCTAAAATCATTCTCTTTTTATGTACAAATCTCATGAAATCTAAGGCAAAGGCAACGTCCTCCAACCAAACAATAGACTCCACCTCTCCTCTCCGCCTCTCCCTCCATCCCTCCCTCCATTTTGCCTGGTTAACCCGGCTGCGAGGTGAAGAAGAAGTGAAGTGAGCAGACCGAGGCGGGTCACGCCGAGATTCCCATCAATAATTCATCGGGCCGCTGCTGCCTCTGCTCTTGTGTTCAATTCCCTGGACGATCACATAATACCTCCCCCCAAAAGAGAGACACAGAGGGGGGAGAGAGAGGGAGAGGCAGGTCCAGGGAGGAGAGAGATACTGAGAGAAAGAAAAGGATTCAAAATGAGGTGGAGACAGAAGAAAGGTGTAGCCACAGAGAGATGTTTAGATCAGTGAAGATTTATTTGATTTCTTGCACTAGAAATACTACAGTGCAATAGTGTGCTGATTTTGACTGATATTTGGACCTTAATAAATCCTAGGTCATCACTGAAGATGCTTTGAAAGACTGTAGGTGACATGATGCATTAACTTTGTATTTGTATGTCCAAAATGGATGTTGATCCATGTTGATGCATTTAAACAGGGTCTAAAAGTGGTAAGAAATGCTTCAATGCTTAAGTCTGACCTGTCTGCATCTATTCGTTCTTATAATCCCTCTTCGACTAACAATCTCAGACTTCACATATCTACAGAGATTTAAATAATCTTTCAAAAATGCCGAGAGAAAGCCAGTGACAACATCACACTGTTTACAGACACGATGAGTGTTAGTTTCTTAAGCCAAATAGCATTATTAGACAGCTCACTAAACAAGAAAGGGCAGGGAAGGTTCAGCATCTCCAGCTTTGGTGTTCGAGGAAAGGTATCAAAACACATGGGGGGCCAACTGTAGCCAGCAGTCCACTTTTAGTTGGCCCACAGCAAGTTCAAAAGAATAATGAAGCATTGGTCTATAAACTGAATACAAATGGATAACAGCTTTTAAAGGCAACCTTGAGTTTTGCCACCATCAGTTTAAGTCATGTGCAGTTTGCCCTTGTTTGAGTCTGATAAGGTGTCAGACTTTATTCTCTGTACACATAGGGTGTGTGGGGTAGAAAACCTTGGAACAAGCTTGTAATGATGGGCAGTTTGCCTTGTAAAGCCAGTACTGGACTGATGTTTTTTTCTGTCTTTATGCATTTTCAATAACCAAGCCTGTCCTACCTTTGAATTGATCTGTTAAGTCTCGCTCAGTGTGTTCAGCTTTTGATAGAAAAAGTTTGAACATCACTGGTATAGGGGTGTGGGGGATGTAACCACATCAGTAGATCAGCAAGAACGATTCTAACAGTTAGTTAGATAAAGTTCACAGTCATCAACATCTAAATAATGTGTTTTTAAGAGTGATCAGACACAAACATGACTGTTAATCAAGTTGGTTACAGAAGAAATCTCTCTTAAAAGCTGAGAATGATGTATGTGTTATTCTGGAAGCCATGCAAACTGGTGACTCTCCACTGACTGTGTCTGATGTTGTGTTTGTATTGCAGTAGTTTCATTGCCTGTAGTTTCTTACAAATAAGCTACAGAAAGACTTTATTCAAAAATATATATATAGCTACACAGTAAGGCATGGAGAGGATACTGTTTTTGCTGATGCATCTATGGTGCACATCATAAGCTAAAAGTAACAATGAGATCCGACCACTGATCATCTGATTATAGCTGTTGTAGATTATAGGACATTGATGGTAGCATTTAATTTGGGTTTTACTCCTCTAAGAATCAATGTTATTGTTGCCATGTTTGCAGTTTACTTCTCTCACAACAGGTAGCTGAACAGAGCCCAAGGCCCTTATGTGCCCTCTATTGATGTCCTCCAGTAATAAGTGTCACATTCAGGCACAAATATACGCAAAACACTCATGATGCCAGGAAAGAGAACACATTTTTGCCCCATTTAGTCCTTAACACATCAAAACAGCTTTCACAACAGAGGTTTGGAGGCAACTGGCGAGTAAGGGGTGTAGGAGAGTGCTGAAGTACTTAAGTTATCTAATGCTGTGGCATTTACATGCTTCAACCCCAAAGCACTTTATTTTGATGAATAGTTCACACCTAAAGGTCCTTTCGGTTTGTATTGTGCTCTAAATCAACTCTTAAATTGGACAATGCCTGACAACTTTAAATTCAATGATGCAAGAAGATGTCACAACAAATCTAAGGCGGTCTGGAGAGGCTAAATTCTATAACCATATTAAGCAATACAACAGCAGTGATAGTTCTTTTCCTATGATAAAATATGAAATATCTACAATTGTATTGATATTCATCTTAATGCCAGTAAGTTGATTGCCTATAACCTTCCTCCATCTTATCTTTGCTGGGCCCTACAGTCAGTTGTTCTGCTCACATTTATATCTTCATGCCTAGATGTTTGAATAAATCAACACATTCTGCATCCATGCATCTATTTCTCACACAGAAGGATACAAATCAAAATGAAAGCCAAGACGATAGCGGCTATCATCAGAAGCACACAGTTGCATTCGAGCTTTACCAGTTTAAAAAAAGCTTCCAACAGTCCACTCAGAGCTGGAAGTCTGCTCCTTCACTCTCACTGTATTGCTGGTCATAGTCAGTGTCTGCTCTACAGCAGGCCTTCAGCTGGTCCTGGATTGTTTGTGCCAGAACTGTGAAATAAAAACCACAGACTCTTCTCCGGGTTACCTATTTGGCTAACGACCCAGACAGCTAAAATCGAGAGCATGTTGTATTTTAGACCAAAGGAGACAAACACCAAAACAGTTTCCCCAGCATCGAGAAATGGGGATTAAGACATAGTGAAATAGTTAATAGTAAAAAAAAAAATTGTATTGTGCACTATTTATTTGATAACATTGTATCATATATACATATGGGGTCTATTCCCCCTTTTACTTTTTGTTTGCTTCCATAGTGAATGTTCTTCTAATGCAGATGGCACCAATCAAAACAAGAACAGTTTAAAACTGCACAAATTGATCTCAGATGTTAGGAAAACACATCACACATTATCAGAGCAAACTGTGTAAAATACACACTTTATCATCCATTTTACGACCAAGATGTTGATTAACTAGAGCAGAGATGGGCCACACCAAGGTCATTCTCAGTGCTCAGGGACCTCACAGCTATAAATTAAGGATAGTATCAATAATAAAAGAGATAAAAACTCATTTGAGTAACAAACATTAAATCTGTAGTGTCTATAAGACTTAATATTTACATTTTCGAGCACAAAACCTTCATCACAGAGATCATCTCAAATTTTCATGGTGTATTGTATTTTTCCCATGTTGTCATAGCGGCAAATCACACTAAACTTATCTTCTGTTTTTTTTTTTTTTTTGTGGTTGCAGTTTTTAATATCAGGGTATTAAAGAAGAAAATGGTTTCTTCAACCTCAGAAATAGTGACCTTTCACTTCAAACATTCTGTGTAAATCACCTTTAAAAAAATCTGCAGGATCTCTTGATTTAAATGACAAGGTATTTCTCAAAGGTTTAAGGTTTTTGTTTCATTTGTGCATCATAAAGGAGTCTGCTGTTGGTCTGACTGAATTTCATGTTTTTAGCCTCCACTGAGCTTCAGCTTTTATTCAACTTTCACTTTATGCAGATGACGTCATGCTCTTAATATCAACCCAAATAAACATTAAAATCCTCAAAACTGGAAAAACATAATGACTAAATGCCTGCATCGTTTAATTTATCAAATTTAAAACATGGCCCTGTTACTCATTTTAAGGTACTATATCAGGATAAAATTTACCAAAACAATCTGCGTTGAGTGAAATATTAGGGAACGTGCTATGAAGAAGCTGCAGTTATGATATATTTTAATGTGAACTAAATATCCTCCTGATAGCCACTCTGATTTCCTATTTGTTTCCCCTGAGTTTTCAAAAGAAATTAAATGTTCCTGAGCTTATCTTAGAAGTAATTCACTTAAAGTAAATACAGAGATAAGAATGTCTCATTCCTCAAATTATGGATCTGGATTTATTTCATAAGTTTTTTGTTTTTCTTGTCTTAAAAATAAGTTTTAAATGATCTATGCACTAATTTTGACCCTGAACTGTGCAATAACAAAAAGACGACTAACTATGACTTCTTATAGCTTTGATTATTGTTTGTTTGAAAATTAATCCATTGGGGATCAATTGAATGATTAAATGTTGCTAAATAATATACTACATCCACTTTATTTCCAAAATGTTCAAACACAAATGATCTCATACTGTTTTATTTTGGGTGAACATACAGATTTATTTTATGTCAAATTCAGTTGTAGCCTTGCTGCATCAAAGGGTTATTTGGGGCTAAAAAACATGTTCAGAGTAAAAATGGAAGCTTGTGGAAGAAAAGACTACATTGAGCAAACAAAAGATTTAATGAGACTATTTATTATTAACAACGTTTTCACTGTTGAGCAGATTTTTGTTTTTTTTCACCTTCTAAAGCAAAAGAATTAACCAAACCAGCTCTTCTATCTCTGTATGTATTTACCTCCTGGCTCCCTGCCTCCCCCCTACGTGAAGCTTCCCTCTCTACTCTCTGCTCATCTCGAGGTCGGGGCGATATTTGCTCCATCCATTGTCTCAGTGTTGCAGTTCTGACCTTTAACCTCAGCACTATTGGTTGCTTGCAGCGTTGTTGATCTAAGGATTAAAGCTCTCTTTGTATCTACAGACATTTTAGAGTCACTGCAGAGAAAAGAGGGAGCGACGAAATGAACAATGTACAGGCGGGTGATTAATAAATAAAGAACTAAATCGACTGGAAAATGTCCTTTAGGAGGATCTTTACAGGAACAGCATGCATTTTTCAGAGGCTAACACCAGGAAGATGAAGCTGCATGTCCTCCAAAACACTGAGGTCATATTTGTCATTTAAAAATTATTTAATCATTCGGAACATGATTGATTAATATTCTCAATTCAGTGTTTTTATTATTATTATTATTAGATTTTAACATACAATTTGTCTGTGGAAAACCGCTTCATGTTCTGATTTCTGACCGGTGCTTTTTAATCCACTGCATGTTTAGTAAACAAGAACCTAAAGTGTCTCCTGGTAACAACCAATCAGATGTTAAAGTAGCTTATGCACCGAGAGAACGAGTTTATCACAGTATTAATGAATGATTAATTACACTAGAGCTGATCAAAGAGCACAAACCTCTGCTGAGTTATCATCTAAAGTTTGGAAAAATGCCCCATCATGCAATGTTAAAAGATTTGTTTTAATTTATAAGTATATTTTTATAAGACATTAAATATTATTATTATTATTATTGTTATTATTATTTATTTATTTATTTATTTATTTTTTGTTATTATTTGTAATATGTACTCGAAATTATGTCATACAAAATTATAATTTATAATTAGTATTACATATTTTAATGTATTTATTTTTTAAAAACATTTGTAAAAACATTTTTTTAAAAACTCCAACATCTAAATCAATACCTGCATCAAGATAAGCACCAAAGTTGAATTGCTTCTCTCTTGTACCATGACCAACAGAATCACTACAGAACTTTTGAGTTACTCATCAACAAACAAACAAACAAACAAAGTGCTCCGAGAACACAAACCTGCAGCAAGGCGTTTATGACATCCTTGGCTGAGTTATAATAGAGATTGTGTAAAACTGCCAAATCTGGAATATTACATTATATAATATTATATTATTCAGTCATTTTCTATACCACTTATCCCTTTTGGGGTTGCAGGAGGCTGGAGCCTATCCCAGAGGCGGGGTACACCCTGAACCGGTTGCCAGACAATCACAGGGCCACATAGAGAGACAGAAAACCATTCACACTCACACTCATACCTACTGCATACCTAAGGGCAGTTTAGAGTCACCAAGAGAATGTTTTTGGTCTGTGTGAGGAAGCAAGAGTGCTTCACACAGAAAGACCCTGACCGACCCGGGCATCAAACCAGGAACATTCTTGCTTCTCTTGAGGCATGTTTACTACCTGCTGTGCCACCGTGCCACCCTATACTATACAATTATATTATATTATATTATATTATATTATATTATATTATATTATATTATATTATATTATATTATATTATATTATATTATATTATTTTAAATGTCTATTTGCTTTCAAAAAATAACAAATACAGTAAACAACAAAAAACAACGTACAATTTGTCAGAGAACACAAACCTGCACTAAGACATTTCTGACATTCTTCACTGAGTGAATTTTTGAAAATGTGAAAAACGGCGCTATCATACATTGTTAGAAAAATGAAATATAACTCCTTCATCTGCATCCATACATGAGTCACCTCCAAATCTAAATCCTTCTTCCTTGTACCATGACCAACATTCCCTAAAATTTCATCAAGATCTTTTGCTTTTGGACTTAATAGCAAAAAACATGCCCTTTCTTGCAAAGTTAAAAACCATCAAAAATTCCTGGATCTACTACTAAAATCTAGTCCCTCCCTCCTTTTTCCAACATTCTCTGAAAATATCCAAATCTGTTGAGAAACTTGTCGACTTATTTTGTGAAAATGTAGAAAACGGCCCTTTTCCCAATGCTGAGAAATCCTTGTAAACATTCCTTGTTTTCCATTTGCATTTCAGTCACCACAAAAATATAATTCATGTGCCATGACCAAAACTCCCTGAAGATTTCATCCAACTCCACTGAAGACTTTACACAGAGAAGCACCAGCAACAACAGAATCACCGTATAAACAGCTGGGTTTTTGCTGAAATTGAATAAATCCTGAAATACTATATATTCACTTTTTTTTTATTTTAGAGCGATACAAACACCACAGACTGTGAGATTAGCAGAACCAAAATAAAAAGCAGCTCTTTGTCGAGAGCTGAAACACTGAAATTTAAAAAGTGCGTGTTATTAGGAGGTCTGCTGATTCTGCTATAACATGCACACATTTTCACATCTATAAAGAAAATACAAGATAAATGATGAGGTATTATCGATCAGTATCAGCAACATGCTGCTATGAACCACTGTCTGTTTTCAACTGTTGCAGAATTAAAGGACTCACACACAGAGTCTGCTTTATGTCCGATATGGTTTCATATTTAAAAAGAAACAAAATCTTTCAGTATTTTAAGGGTAAGCCCTCACTGCTGCTTGACAACCCTGTCATATTTTCACAGTGAGTAGGAAATCACAATCAGAATCTGAAATACTTAATTCATCTCCAAGGGGAGGAATACAGGCATTAAAGTAGATAAGAGCATTAAAAAAAATACATTAACTCGGACTCAGTGCCAGTGTGTGTCAGCCTGGGTCCCCTTATCTGGTCTCCTTGTGAAGTGAGATGGAAACTAATTTCACTTTGATAATGGAGAGTATTCAATTAATCAGAATTATTCTTAGATAAGAGTTTTTGAGTGTAAATAAACATGCTTAGAAATCAGACTCAAGTGCTTATACAGTAAAAAATGCTAAGCTCACCGCTGAGTCAGCCTCTGCCTCTTCACTGCTGGACTAACTTACTCTTATATTTTGTAATACACTTCCAGGTAGTAGCCTCAAGCATTAAACAACAATTAGCTTATTTTTCTTTTTTTTTCTTTTTTTAATCTGTTTTAATGCCTTAATTAGCAGTGTCTGGATCTGGAGAGTGAGAAGAGAAAGTGGGGAATGACATGCTGTGGGGTCAGACTGATACACAGGTGGACCATTTTGAGGACAACATCCCACTTGTGCCCAGCACACAAACCATTTTCCAATTAAATAGATACAAAACTACAAAACAAACCAACTTGATTTCAGGAAGCTAGCATCAGTCACCATGATTAAGTTTTGACAAAGATACACTTTGTGCATAAAAGAGCAAAGAAATGTGTTAATTTGTTGAAAATCAAATGCAGAAAATATCTTTTACATGTCTTCAGATTTATGCAGTGTAATTTTGGCATTATTAGCCCTCCATACATAAATCAGGCCACTGTGACTTAAGCAATATTTTGACAGATATCCTTGTCAATATTGAACAGAATCATTTAAAATGTGTTTATTTACAATACTTTATAAAATAAAGAAACCTGATGTTGATTAGGTTGTATGGATTAACAGAGGAAAAGTAAAGAGTGCAGCTCCATCAAAACACAGGAAAGATTGTTTGGTGACATTTCACTACATTAAAAGAAATATTCATGCCATTTATGTCCTGTCATTTTCTGAACATAATCTATTAAAATCCTTTAAAATTAGAAAACCCTCACAGTTATGCCAGTTTTGATTGAACAATGTTTCTACCTCAAAACTCGCTCTACCTCATTTAAACACGTCACAAATTGATCTGAGAACAAAAACGATGATTCAGCATGATTTAGATGGAGGCAGAGCTTCACCTGTGAGATCCCCTCATTGAAACTGCTGCTAAAATCACATTAACATCATTAAAGCAAAAGAGATCCAAAAAGCAGGTTACATGTCAGGGTTTAAATCAAAATGAAGAAAATTCCTCTTTGAAAAAAGCTCATATTTTTTATTGTCAGTCAGGCAAAATGTTATATATTTAAAAAACACATTTTCTTACATTTATTTTCCTAAATTTATGTATTTTACGCCTCATTTAATATAAAATGGCTATATCAGCCTGATTAAAAACTGTCGAGTTTTGTTGTTGGTTTTTTAGATTATGATCTGATATATGCCTTTAAAATACGAAATCAACAAAATGTTGAATTATGTTTTTTAGAGTTGCACTTTCTGCTAATTTGTCATGATCTCTGGTCTGTTTCTCGGACAGTTGTGATGCTCAATTTATATATCATATATATTATATATAAATTATTATCATATATATATCTGGAACTTGAACAATAAAATGAAGCTAAGGCTCTGTGCTATTGACAAAAATATCTGTCTCAGTGAAAATAAGTTCTGAATTATCTTAAATCAATAAGATTTATAATCTTTTTCATCATGTGAAAAAACTCATCTCCTAGATATTAGCAGCACAGAAAATAGTTTCACTCTAAAACTCAAATATTGAATCTTTATTCACTATGCTGTTATTCTTCATGTTAAATTTTCTGTGAATACTTTTTTTTTTAAATGATGGCACAGTTCTTATATCAGACAAATAATCATCACATTATTCAGCTGCCAAAGACTTAAAATCATGTCCTATAGGTTTAAATGCTTCCTTTAACACAGAAAAATATCTATATGATATAAATAACACAGACATTATCTAAACAGTGAGTTCCATGAATAAACATATTTCTTTATTATTTCTGTTGTAACTGTATTTATTGAATCTTTTTTAAAGTCACGGCACACATAGGACGAATGGAGGCGACATCTATCCCCTCTCTGATTTAACGTCACCAAGGTCCGAAAATAGGTTTAATTTTCTATTAATATCATATTAACATTTTTCTTTCATATAAAGGCATATATATTATACTGCATTAAACATATGTAAAATAATTTATTAAACATGGTTAACCATTTAAGATATAACATAACAGAAATGATGTTGATATTATTTAAGAGACTTCAGGCCCAGATTTGGAGTCTTGCTCAGTTTGAAACAAGAAAATTAACAAAAGTGCACCATTATTTCTCTGAATTCTTCCTCCAATACATCTTATAATTTAAAGTTTAATAATTGTTTATTTGTGCAGTTTGTTTGTTTTTGTTCAACAGTAAGCTTGAGTTCCTTGAGTATTAGTAAAAACAGAAAGTGGACTAAGACGACGAAAAGGCTTTAACCACATGTTTGTGTTATTTTACAATATATTGAAGCCTAAAGGGCCTTTTTTAAAAATCTATACACGCAGCCCTTCTTTGTTGTTGAAGGTTAATGTGTGAGATATGATTACATTTCTGTGGGATCTTGACTCCTCACCTTACACAGAGCTAATTTAACCATGAGCTGATCCATTATGCCAAAGCTATCAAAGAATTCAATGTTCTTGACTGTTCAGGATTTATCTCAGTAACAAAAATCAAATGAGGCTCTTCACAAATGATTCAGCTTTGTCAGATGTCTCTCTGTGTTTCTTAAATCCTAATATTACTTATTTTATATCTAAAAGTTAGATTAAGTGACTCAACATCTCCATCCTCACTCAAACACAGAGATCATGTTTCTCTAAATGTCCCTGCCAACCATCAGCACCTCACAGCGACACCAAACTTCACCTTTGCGACATTAAACATTCAACCCTGAAGAACATTCTGCTTCTCTGAGCCAGGCCCCCCTGACAGGGCCCCTCTGCAGCCCCCCTGAGTCCCCCCACAGACAATAGAGCTTAAATGTGGGGACAGGGAGCTGGCTCCTCACTAGAGGGGGCAGCAGCCCCACCGATGCTGCAGAGCGGAGTGTTTGTGTCACAGCCTGAGCGTGTGATCACCCCGGGGTGCTCGCACACGGCCTCAGAAAAAACACACAAGCTCAACAACGACTGAGAGTCACAAAACAACTGAAAATACAACATTCAGCCTTTTAGTCATGAAACCAAACAAAGAAAAACTGAAATTCAACATGGACACAGCACTGAGGAATTTTCAATCAGGAATAATTATTTATTCATTTATTTGATGATTTAACGATTTGAAATGGTAAACTTTTTAAAAAGTATCTCTCTTGTGCACATGGTTTACAAACTGTTAAAGATCATGAACACCACAGTTTCTTCTTGTACTGTACAGCCAAGATTTCTTCATTCATAGAGTTGTTTACGAATAAAGAAAAACTTAATCATACCATTTATAATTTAGTTTTAAAATCCTGTCGATTAAATGAATAGACTGACAAGGGACTTTTATTCATGTATTTCTGTTTAAGCCTGAATGTTAACTCATGAAATGTGCTTTAAAATCTGGATTATTATTAACTTGAAAATAAAAGCTGCACTTTGGTGTTTCAGTTTTTCTCTTGGAAACTTTTTTTAGTGGAAGTATCAACATCACACTCTTCCTTCTGTTCATGTTTTGTAAGTGGACTTATCTAGCATATTTGTGTAAATGAACAGCATTATTTAAATGTAATTTTCCCTGATTAAAATCTAAAGAAATAACTCCATGAAAAAATCCTCAAATATCTTGAATGTATGTATATTCTTTTCCTGCAGAATATCCAAATGAAAAAAAAAACACTTTGTTTAAATGACATTTCTTCCTATGTTAATTTTAAAATCGATGATTATGAGGGGAAAATATCTGGTATTGTTTCTGTGTTGTCTTCACATATGTTGTATTGAAATGTGTAAAAGTTGTGAAGATTTTGTGCAGGATTTATCCACGTGTACAATTATTCCTCATGAATATATAAACAAAATAAAACGGATTTACATATTTTTAAGTTCTGCTTCATCATCTCATTTGTGACTGTAATGTAACATTGAAAAAAAATGTTTTACCCTCGCTGTGTGTGTGAACGCTAAAAATTAAACTGTCAAACTAAATCTGCTGAATAAAGATTTATTTATAGTTTTTGAACAGAGTATCCATAAGCACACAACCATTTTCAAGTATATTTGACAAAGCTCCTGACTGTGCTTCTTTATTTGATTTCAGAATCTAAAAGCAAAAGTAATTTAAATATTGAGCATGGAAATTGTATTTTCCACATTTTCTGCTGTATTTTCACATAGAAAAAAATATCAAGTAAATTAATAAAAATGACTTGATGGGCAATCATGTAAAATAATTTTATACATCCGGTTATTGCAGATTTTGTTCTCTTGATCATTAAAAAGCTCCGTTCGTCATGTGTCTGTTTTAGACTTGAACTTACATAAATAAAAAAATGCCTTTTCAACAACACTGCCTGTCAGCTCCAATATTAACAATGAATATATGTTTGTTTGTTTTTTCTCCAGAATTTTTAAATGCAAAGCAAACTTTTTTTACCAAGTGTTGTTTAGATTCCTGCTCGTGCATTTACTTTATAAATGTATTCTATCATTACATTTATGATTACTGAAATTAATTCTTGTTTTTCTATGTATTTACCTTCAATATAAATCAGATTATCTGTGACTAAATGTGCTTATATTTCCCTTTAATTTAAAATGTTTTAGGGAAGTAATTCATTTTCCTTTATTAAAAAAGGTCCAGTTTCACATGGGGACAAATTTAAATAATTATCTTAAAAATAAATAAAAGACAACATGGGTGCATTATTTCATTTCTAAATCAAATCAATATTTGTGTAAACTGATTTAAATTGAAGCTTATTTTACAGTTTTTTTCAGTATAAAGCACATTGATTACTGTTATAAAACAAGCTTTTTAGATAAAATTGTTGTTGCTGATACTTTAGTATATGTATTTTATTCATCGCCCTGTCAGAGCAAACAGTTTGAGCTCTTTATTCTAAAATAAAACTGTGATAAGAGAAAAGCGTCTCCTCTCCTGCAGCAGCAGCAGAGACAGCGAGGGAAATCCTCTGACCTTGTCATTTCCTATCGATCCGTGTTTGTTATTGATCAATAATGGTAATCATAACACCACTGCCTCTAAATACTTTTCATTCACAGACTCCGGGGTCGAACACGAGGAAACACCAAAACAAACAGACCCACAAAAGAAACATGAAATAAACTACTTTAAGAGGACTGTTTGATTTATCCTAAAAACATGAAAGTGGCTCACAGTAGCCTGAAACTCTGAAACATGTGCAAAGTCAAAAATACTTTTACATTTTATTTGAAATTCCATTTTTTTAATTAAACAAGTTTCAATTTAATTGATTCAAAAACTCTGAAGCTGAGCAAACAAAAACTCAGATTATTCAACCAACCTCAATATTGAGTTCACTGACGTTTGTGATTTTGGACATTATTTTTTTTTTAAATGACTTTTCAAACAGCATTTAGAGAAAATAAGACACTTTATTAAAGCCATGATGACTGATTCACAGAACAAGGAAACTTAATAATTAAGTTTAATTGTGTGTTAATATATTCACTCTCTGTCTCTGGACTTTGCTGTGAAAAAATTTAATGTGTTTTTTTCTGTTGTTTTTAATGATTTATCTTTTATTTTACTTTGTTCTGTTTTGTTTTGTTTTTAATTTTGGTGTTGTGTTGAAACATACATAAAATATTGATTTTTTGTGTGTGGTATCAAAGTTTACCATCTCTGGTTTTGTGACAACAAAAGTGCACAGCATAAATCGCTGCTAACATGCACAAAGATGGTGTCAAACTTTCAAGAGCACATAAACAATTGTTTATTGATTTAGCATCATGTCATCTATTTATACATCCAAAAACTGATATAAACACCTACTTTGATATACATCATAGACGATGTGACAAAATGGGATAAATTAAGTTAATTTGAAGTGGGCTCACTAAAGAAGCAATTATATAAATAATTTCTGCCTAAATAATCAACCAGCCTGAGTGGATCTGTCTAATAGACTCAGATTTTTTAGTCTTAATTATCGCTTTTTATAACTTTTGATGCTAAAATGTTCTTTAGGTCAATTTCTTTAGTCAAACATTCACTTAGTCTACTGTTACACCAAGAGTCATTTTCCTGACATTAATGTTTTGGGCCATAATATTCGCTCAGTGCAGACTGCACAACATGTTTTTGTTTTGATGCCTGTAAAAATATATTTTACAAAGACCTGTAGGTTTTTCTCAGTTACTTTGTGGTGGGTTTTTTTGTTTTGTTTTCAAACAAGAATGTAAATATGTGGTTGTTATACCTAGAAATTTGATTGTTATAATCATAGAGGTAAATCATGTTTATTTTTGAACAGAATGGCTCAAATTCTAATAGAGCAGATTTTCATGGAGGTAGCACAGAGCAATAAATTTCAACACAAGCTGCATTTTAAACTCCAAATGATCTATTGTCGACAAAGAGGATTTCAGAGGCTTCAAAAGTGCACTGAATTATTGTAAATTTATCCTCAGCACTTCTTAAAAACCTGTGCATATTTACATGTATTCTGTTTTGATGTGCATGTGTGGAGGTAATTATAACTTTGTTGGTATAATATTGGGATATTGGCTGTTGAATATCTCTCAGTAATAAGTTTGTACTTTACAGTTAATGACAGGAGAAATCAAAAATAAGCTTTGATTAAAAAAATAATAAAACCCTCACAAACTGAAGCATAATTCATCATGATAGTGTTTTCTGTGCTGCAAGCTCCACTTTTACTGCAGGATGTTTCTTTTTGTCATTTAGCAGGAGAAGTGAACTTTCAAGAGGCTCTCCTGAGCACCGATCCTAAAACTGGCCCTACAGTTTGAGTGACTTACTTCCTTTTCCAAAGTTTGGATCTGTTTGCAACTATCGTGGCCATTTGATATTAAAACATGCTGAGACTGTTTCCGAAACCGAGACAAAACAAAGCCAGCAACTCCCCGTTCTGCGCTCCAGCGCGCGCAGAAACACCCAAAGAAACAAAGATCAGCCCCGCTCTCCGGTGTGTCCCTCCTGCTCTTACCTGCGAGTCTGAGGGCCGACATCCTCTGAAACTCCGGCTCCTGCAGCCACTTCCACATCCTCCTGAAGGTCTCCCGTCCCGACTTTAGTTTACTCCACGGTTTGGGGTTCCTCAGGAGGTCCGAGAGGGTCCCTTGGGAGCGGCACAGCACCCTCTGGGCGAAGATGGCCTGGGGGATGCTGTACCTCTTGAGCTCGGCGGTGATCCTCTGCGCCACCTCCTTGGTGTTGATCTCCTCCAGCTGCCCCGAGCTGTTCACCCCCGGCTGCGTAACCGAGGAGGAGGAGGGCGGTCTGTCCCGGGAGGAGGCCAACACGGGCCCGTGTGAGGGAGACTGGAGGTGGGGGTGGGAGTGGGAGTGGGTGAGGTGGCCCGAGGAGGATACGGCGGGGTGTCCCGGGTGGTGCATCCCATTGAGGTGGGGCATCATCCCGGGCGTGGGTCCGGAGAGGCCTCGGTGCTGCTGGTGGTGGTCTCCCCTCAGCATGGAGGCGTCGAAGTTGAGCATCTTGTCGTGGCCTCCGTGCGTCGTGGTGCCGTAGTTGTGGAGCGCCTGCTGCGTGTTGTGTATGGAGCCCAGCGGGGACAGGCTCTGCCCCATCCCGGGCATGTGCTCCTTATGGTAGGGGCTGTACAGGTTGTTCATGCCCGGGAGCCCCCGCTCGTCCCGCATTAGGGTGAAACTCCCGCTCACGTTCCCGGAGAGCCGCTGGTGATGGTGGTGGTGGTGGTGGTGGTGGAACTTGTCGGACACGGTGGAGATGGGGGGCAGAGGCTGCAGCGGGGTGAGGGTGGTGTAGGTGCCGCTCATGCCCATCCCGGGAGAGGACGCGTCGCAGGGGACGCTCATGGCGTGGTGCAGCGGCAGGGACAGCTCGGGACGGTAGGAGTCCCCGCTGCCGTCCAGGATCGTGGCCATTCCCGTCACCATGGCGGAGCGCGAGGCCAGATCCTGGTGTATCCTCAGGGTGGATACCGAGGAGCCCCCGCGGCCGTGGTGCGCGCTGTGACCGCTCATGAGCTCCACATCAGAGGCCACGGAGCTCACCGACACCCCGCCATGCAGGCTGCCGATGCCCTCCATCGTCATGTCCGTGTTCATGGCGTACGCGTCCAGGTCCTTGGCCAGGCATCGATAGGCGTTAGAGTAGGCAGTCTTCATTCATCTGTCCTCAGTCCATCAGGTCGAGCGGAATTCTCTCTCCTCCTTTCTCCTCCTTTCTCTCCCGGGATGGCTCGGTGTCCGCGTCCCCGCTGCTCCCTCACTCCCTCGGTTGTTTCCTCGTCCTCCTCCTCAGGCCTCTCCAGCTCCCTCTCTTTGTGTATATCCCCCGGCGTGAGATCATAAAAAGTGTTTTTGCTCTTTTCTTTTTTTATCTGGATGTTGCGGGCCTGTGCGCTGGCTCCCCCATATCCAGCCCTCTCCTCCTCCTGCGTTACTCTGCCGCTCACACTGGAGCTGTCCACGGTCCCCAACACGCACCGCAACCCAGCATGCTGAGGGAGACGCTGATGGGGCTGGAGGGGCGGCTCCTGCATGACTGATAGGCAGTTCAGCCAATCAGTGAGGGGGTCTGGACCTGTGGGGCGTGGAGCTCTGGAGATAAGACCTATCAGCGCGTGGAGGGAGCGCGGTGCTGTGGGTGGGGGCCAAACCAAATTCATCATTGTGTACTCTTGAGTACAGATGATGCTGAAACATCTCCACTGCACTGACCCGTCTGGGGTTTTAATGTGCCTGGTGGGTATTTCCATGTGTGTGTGCTCCAAAACACATGATTACAAATGAGCTCATCATTACTATCACTTATTGGTCATCTGATGGAGTATTAACACCTTGCATTAGGACCACATTCATATGCTTAATTGATGTACGAATTACTTTAGGCTTTATCGGTACTTCTGTTCCTCATCACACAACAATACTCACATTCCCTGTTAAAAAAAAGCTCAAAACACACAATTACTTATTGGACCTTGAGTCATCAGTCCTTATTTAACCAGCACCAGTTAGGCCTATAACAAATGTTATCTCAATACACTTTACATTAGAGAAGACTAAAGACAAACTCTACATTTTATGGATAAACATATATGCATATATACATATAAACATAGAATATACACAAATATAAATATACATATACATACATCCAACACCCAACATGAATCTAGTAGCCAATCCGAAATCCCTCATCATCGCAGC
Source organism: Scarus forsteni (assembly GCA_036419115.1). Taxonomy (NCBI): domain Eukaryota; kingdom Metazoa; phylum Chordata; class Actinopteri; order Labriformes; family Labridae; genus Scarus; species Scarus forsteni. The sequence goes on from JAZDUH010000269.1 coordinate 22,666,785, forward strand.
AAGAAAAAAAGTCCTGATTAGCAGCAAGATATCTGGAATGTGGATCCTAGTCTCATGATGAACAGCCATCCACACTATATATATAGCCTTTATATGGAGACATTTTGTCATTTATCTTAATTCAAATTTATACTCATTTTGGTTTATGTCTTTCTTTTTTGTAGATCTTTATATCTGCTATGCTAAACTGTTGCTGTAATCTTAATTACCCTGAAGGAATCTTCCAAAGTGATAAATAAAGTTCTGTCTTAATTTAATCTATGCCTATATCTATAGATGTACCAAAACAGAAAGAGACAACTCGACTAAAAATTAAAAGTCAAGACTGTGAAACACCTCCCGATGCCCCGACCATAAATTTGTCCCCATCACATTCATCTCTGCTGGAAATTAATGTATTTGATTTTAGCCCTTTAAGATTTGGCATCTCATTTTCAAGAAGGTCCCTGATGTTTCTATGTTGTAAACTTAAATATGTTTATTATGGATGGCCTAAATGTATGAATAAAAGTTAAATTATGTCATATCTGTTGATGGTTGATGCAGGATAGAGCACATGGAGTCGAGCAGGTCCACATCAGCAGGTCATCTATGATTGTTTGTCAAAGTCATACAACTGTATGTGTAGTGTTTGAAGGAACTACCCTGTATTTAATTTTAATGATCTCTCAAATGTTGATATCAGGAACTGTAATGATAATGGAATGGGGCTAAGAAATGGCCAAATATTTGTAATTGTAGTTTTTGAGGCCTTGTAGGTCCACAGCAGCAGGTCATCTACATCAACAGAGGACAGGAGGACACCATGAGTAAAACACTCTTTTCAAAGGTAAGGGCCCTTTTCCTTAATTGTGACTGCCTTTTTATGTTTAATATCTTTTAGTGAGGTCATTTGACTTTAGTGTTGGGCTGTGTTTGAACATTTAAAGAAAAAAATTGATTAAACAAATGGGCTTGATATTTCTAAATCACACCTGAAAGGACCCCTACTGGATCCTTCAGGGGCCCAATTGTCTCTTTTTGTGGGCCTGTTCATCACTGACTGTGACTTTAATGGACCAAAACGTTCCAAAATTGATAAATTCCTCAATATTTAAATGAACTTTTGATTATTTTGTAAATGAACTTTAATTGAGTTAAACAGTTTGATTGATTTATTAGGCATCAGTAGATTCTAATGAACATGAAATAATGACAAAGCACTGTAAAATGTGTTGCAGAGGATATTTTTCATGAATACAAAAATAGTGTTTCTTTAGATTTGAAATGATTTTAGGGACGTTTTGAAGCAAAAATAGTATGAAACCACTGCCTTAGTAGGAGTATGACTCTTCCAGCTGGTAAAATTTCCACTAAATTCCAATTCTGGTCTTTTTCATTCAGAGTTGATTCATAAAAAATCCCTTTTGTAAAGATAGGTGTTTACGCCAGGATCTGCTTTTGTCTCTCCATGTACAAAGGTGATTGATAAAATTATTGGACACACACAAAAACCAGTTAAATGTAAGACATGCAGCTCACGTTTGTGTTACTTTTTTCATGGCTTATTAGCAATATTATAGATTTGCTTCACTATTCCTTGTAAAGAAGTATTTCATGAACATTGATTCATGGAAGTTTTTAATAGTTCTCATTTTTAAAAATTAATTAAGACATTTGATTCCATTGCAAAATACTTTTTTGGACACATCTTCTGCTTTATCAAATAAGTTTTTTCATTGTTTAAGTCAATGCTCATTTATCAATCCATCCATCAACATTTTAACAACTAACTTGAACTGAAAACACACAAATGAACAGCAGTCTCTGTAACACTTAAGGGGTCAAATTCAGATGCCTAATTAATGTTTGATATTTCACTGCTCATGATGATTGAAGACTTAAAAACAGATGCACGTTACTTACTGTTCCACATCAGTGACTAAAGGTGTCATGGATTTAAGATTTCTTTATAGTCACATACCAACAGTACTCAGCAGAATGAAATTACATTGCACCTGGCTAAAGATGGATAGAACAGAATAAAACAATATTAACATAATACAAATAATTTAAATGTATAGTGAGGTAGTTTGAAATGTATATTTGTAGAACTGAGCTTTAGTGCAGTACAACAGAGAACAAAGTCAGTGCAGATGCAAATTAGCTTGAGACAGAATAGACTTACATATGTACATCTAAAAACAACCTGTCTAACACTGTAAAGATCAGAGCATTGGACTGAAGTATGTACCATTGTGTAAGCTTTATGGACAGTGCAAATTTTTGTTAAATATAAGTGTGCAGAAAGAAACTGTTAAACCAGAGTATTGAATGTAACCTTCAGGTTTTTTATGTCCAGCATGGATTTAATGGTGTTTTAAGAGGAGCAGACTAAGGAATGTAGAAATATATAGGTTATATACAGAGCGTGCATTAAAAGAACAGCAGCAGGAAGAAACACTGGTGCAATCTTTTGGTAAAGTGCAGGTTCCTTGTGTCACTTGCAGACATAACAAACAGTTTATCTGAGGTGGATTTGGTGTGTCTGCTGGTTTTGCTGAGCAGGATCTGGTACCTCCTGCCTGAGGGCAGAAGGGTAAGCAGTCCATGGCTGTGATGAGTTGGGTCTTTTATATTCCTGGTGGGCTTTGACAGGCAGTTAAAGGTGAGTTCACCTTTTACCCTTTAAGGCCCAAGACCATAGATTATAGCCAGAAAATTATATTTTTTTGGAGTAGAAATGTTTGTGTCACTTTCTGCTAAAATCCCCCAAAATATCAAAATGTCCATAAAATTCAACATATAGATTTTTCATATCTCATTGAAACATTAGGTGTTTTGGCAACTGATAATTAATTCCAGGACATTTTTATCACTTATCTGATTGTGTTCAGATATTTTTTTTTTGTAATTTGTTGATCATATTGAGCAGATAGAGGTATTATAAAAGTATGCATCAATTATGATACAATTGGCTTTATAGGGTTAATAGACCAAAAGTTCAGGAACATTAATTCACACGAGTTGATGTTGATTAACCACTAACTAATGTTTGCACCTTTGTAGATAATTCACTCTCTCAAGTTGCACCAGGATGGCACTGTGGTGCAGCAGGTGGTGCAGCAGGTAGTGCACGTGCCTCACAGCAAGAAGGTTGCTGGATCCTTGAGTTGGTCTTGGCCTTTCTGTGTGAGGTTTTCATGTTCTCCCAGTGCATACGTGAGTTCTCTCCTGGCACAGACCATAAACATGCTGAATGGATGTAATGAATGAATGGATGGATGGATGTTGTACTATAAGTTATTGAAGTGTGTGCTTTAAAATTTCAATGGGATTACACAATACAGCTTTTACAGAAACTTGAAATGTTTCAAGAAGTTCCAGTGACCTTGACCTTGTACCTCCAAACTGTATTCAGCATGTCTTTAAGTGAGGGTGGACATTTGTAAATGGTAAGTAGATTTTACTTTTTATTTAATTTTTAAAAGTGAATGCTCAAACTGCAGTCATGTGGACCAAAATCTCTTTTTCCAGCACCTTGTTGATTCTATGCCTCGGATAACCCAGTACTAGAAAGGTGTGCCAAATAAATTGGCCAGTGAGTGTACATATTTTTTTTCTACATCAATTTTCTTTCAGCCAAACAAAATGATAATAGTTAATCTTTTTTATACAGAGGTAACATAAAGGTGAGATTGAGTGAAGAAATCTTTGGAGTGTTTTTTGATGACCTACAGTCAGGCTGAGCCGTCATGCTTGATGTAAGATAAGGACATAAATGTTTGATAGATCTAATACACCCAGGTCTGGGTGTTTGAAGCATCTCACAGATGCAGGCTGGAGTCAATAATGTCTATCATCAACCTGCAGCTACTAAGATTTAGAGCATTGTTTGGGGAAAAGACAATAACAGCTGTGATTTAATCAGAGCTTTTTTGTTCTGTAACAAGGAAAGGTTCTAGACTGAATTTAGCCGAGGGGATCATTAAAATTTGATCTGATCTCAGCTCTCATCTCATCAGCTGCTGCCTCTGATCGCTTTGATAAAGGAAGGTGAGAGGAAATGACACATGATTAAAGCGGGATTACAACCCAGCTGACTGGAGAGATAGAAGACATGTAAAACTAAGAAAATTGTTCCTTTTCCTGCAAAGATGTGACAACTGTCTGGCAAACAAAAAAACACATAAACACAGATTCAGGGTATCAACAATTCAACACAGTTAAAGCAGGAGAATATGTGCCATATACAATTAGACTGAAGTTAACTCCAAATAATAAGTAAAAGGAGCTGGTATGGAATCCTCTGCTTGTTTTGATGCATTTGTTATATTTCTCAATTGTGAATCTTGGCTGTGATGTAAAGATGACTGTAACTCGATGCAGCAGCTTTCCCCTGCTCACTTCACCAGCAGCTCCTACACTTTAAAGCAGTGCTGCGAGAAATTCTGAGCCCCATTAAACTTATCGCATCAGTCCCCATCCCAAATCAGCTCTTCACTGCAGCTCAATGAAGCATCTGTCAGATCTATAAATAAATATGATGAAATTAAGTTGTAAAGAAAACTGGATCATCATTAAAGCCAATCATTCTTTAAAAAAACACAAACAAGTCTCAAACAGAGGGAAACTCTGCAGTTAGGCATCATTCAATAACTGACAAATTATAGCATGTTTCTTGGGTAACACTCTTTAATTTGGACTATTTTAAGTATTAATCGTGTTTTTATTTACCATATAATCTGTTTTTTACACTTGCAGATGGCACGCAGTGTGAGTGAAAGGAAAAACTGCAAGCAGATTGTGAATTCTCAAATTGAGGAGAACATTTATTAGACAACTACATCAAAATAAGACAAAAGTGTGAAATCAACTGAATGGTTTCCAAAAATGTCCCCTGCAAAGGAAAAAAATGACACATTGGTCCAACACATAAAATAATGTCTTCTCAAAGCCTCACCTCTAATGTGACACACACCAATCAAACTGCTGGTTTCACATCGTCTACAACCTGCAGCTCTAATCACAGCCTCACTGTCTATAGGTGTGTATATGCTCAATGGATGTAAACATCCATTGAGCATATACATCACATAAATACTGATTCAGGTGCCAGACTAATGTGCACTTACCTCTAGTCTTAAAATATCTGTTGACAATCTGGCCTCAAAACACACATCTTATGAAACTCTGATCTTTAAACCTTTTGCAGATTATGCTTTCATCCTGCTCTGTAACATATTATTTTTAAATCTAAAACATATTTACATGCCCCTGAGATGTTCAGGAATGAAAATGCAAAACAAAAGCGAATGAGTCCCAATAAATGTCTCACAGAGCTTCTTATAAAAGTCTTTACTTTTTCTTTAACCAACCCAGACATTTAAGGGCCCCACCTGCTGCTCCACCCTGCAGCCTAATTTAGCCATTTTTTTAAACTCTCACTATGAACAGTTCAGCTCTCAGGTTATAAAGTAGATCCTGGTGCAAATCAGGTTCACACTTCAGTGTTTCTGTTTCTATCTGTATGATAGTTGAGAGGCTGTAGGGGTTGTGAGTGTGATTAAATAACAACAATACTAAGAAAATGTTTTTCAATATTTGAAATAGGTGTGCCAGAAAATTTGAACAATCATGCATTACAATACAATCCAACGCCAGCTGATTGGTCAGTTTGTTATTTACTCTTTTAGAACTTTAAGTTTTTTCTGTATAAAATGCTGTTTCAGTTAATTTAACTTTAACCTTTAAGAGTTTTGCAGTGGCAGAATAGGCAGCATTAAAAGGACTAAAACAAAACCTGTTCAGCCTTTTTTAACCCTGATAAAAACTTTGAGCTCATCAGAACTTAGTTATCACTCAATTACTAAGTTAAACAAGAATGTCTAACCTTTAGACAGTCAGCTTTAAAAAGAAAACCAACCTCTCTGAGTCCTGATAGCCAAAAATGATAATATTATGTAAAACTCAAAGGGCAGAATTAAAGTGAATTTTAACAATTGGAAGAATGGTTTAAAAATTAGATGTTCAGGGTCCGCTCAGAACATTAAGACTCTGAACAAAATTTTTTATCGCAGAGGAAGATGAGAGAGGAAGATTTTTTTGTATTTTTGTTTTCATTTTTGTAACTGTGATAGATAGAATATAAACAGGTACAAAATAATCAGACCCTGTGGCTGATGTTAAAGTGGCTGTTTCGTGTGTGTGTGCCTCGAGATTTTGCTCTGATCTTTGGTGAACTAAAAAAGTAAAACTACTGCCCTTGAACATTTACAAATGAACCTTAAAGTGAAAGTTCATGCAGAAAGACCTGCATGAACAACCCTTTTAAATGGAATTTCAACATAGCCAGTATATCAGAAAATAACAAATAATCAATTTTCCAAATATTTCTGCTCATTTTACCGGCAACATTCTGGTCCTTACTGACTGTCAGTGATTCAGTCTGCAGGATTACTCATGTCCTTAAAATGTTGCAATCCACTGCATTACAAGTTGTTGATAATCTGAAGAAATATAATAAGAACAAAGAGGTTTTATTTTTCTAATTTCCAGGATCAATATAATTTATCTATACTTCCTAGTGTCTTTGGTTATCAACACAGAGAAATTCCCATTCATTATGATATATGTTATATGTCCTTAAATCTGATTCTGTTCTTTTTTCCATTATCGATCCTTAAAATAAACAGAACTTTTATTTTGTTGTGATCAGTAAACAAAGTCAATATTTATTGATGGAATGAGCTGGTTAATGTTGCTGTGAGTATAAATTATAGGATCCCAGTGGTTTCTTGAAAATGTGCAAAATGAAATGGCATATTTTGTTGTTTAATGAAATGTTGGACAGATGTTTTCAGCTGTTGAGTGCAGACTGTCACTGTGTAAATGAAGTGTTTCTGTGTGTGTATGTGAGTGTGAGTTTGTGTGTGTGTGTGTGTGTGTGTGTTTGTGTGTCAGGACGTTATCGACAGACTATGGGCGGAGTGATGAGTGTGGGAGCTGCACTGAAAGAGCATTATGGCCTGTAGCCCGTTCACTTTACAATTCATTACACTTCCAAGGACAAACGACGGCTAAACAACTCGCTCTGCATCGGCCTCCACCGCTCTCTCCCTCTAACTGATCCATCTTCATAAAATCACAACAGAGGAAATGATCACACGTTTATTTTTTATTGAATTACAGAAAAATGTGCAGTTTCTTTCACTGTAAATCATTGAGTAAATAACAAACAACAGCAGGGATAAAATCCATTAAAAAACATGTAATGCTAAAGCAATATAAGAAAGCATCATTCAGAGACATATGTGACCGTTTTAATATTGTCATTACTCTTATTTTTTAAAGCTGTGTTAAAACCATGATGCTTAAAATAATTTTGGATGGCTGAAACAGGAAATGGTAAATTAATTCAAGCTTAGCTTCAGTTACACCGTGGCACTCTTCTGATTGGCCTGTAATGAATGTGATTGATAGAACGATTGTCCAACCACTCCGAGTCCTTGGATATGCTTTTAAAGGTTCTGCCCTCCCCAAACTGCTTCCCGATGGACTAGGGCAGTTCTCAACTGGTCCAGCTTCGGGACCCACCAACCCTTAAATTCAAGCTGTGATCCAAATCAAGGGTAATTTTCAAACTCTTAAGTTTATTTAAGAAAGAGATGCTGCACTTTGAAGCTGAAATAGTACAGAATATCATGATTTTTTTAGTGAGATACCAGAATGAACTGCATGTGGTGATGCTAGAATAAAAAATGATCTTTTTTACGCCCAATTAGCTGCAATTTAACTGAAACAAAAAAAATGCATCTTGGGGACTCAAATTCTTAAAGGATAAGTTCGGTTTATGCAGCTTTCACATTGTTTATAGAATGAAGTAGAACACTAAACTCACCCAGAAGGCATTCCTGATCCAAACAGTGCTTCAGGAGATATTTAGATCCAAAATCGAGCGGCGGACATCCGTATAATGGTTGCACATAGGGCATGTATAGTGTCGCTCCTAAAACTGCATTAATCGTCCAAAAACTCATTAGTTTCACCAATATTTCATCATGGTCTGCTCGGGCTACTCCTCCATTACAGTCTGTGTCGCTCCAGACATGTTTTTGTAACTGTGCTGACCTCTGAGCTGAAGAAGAAGAATGTATGCCTCCGCGCATGCGCAGTACTCTCTGGAGAGCTGTTCTTCCCTTTGCCTCCGCGTCCTCCTTTCGATCAAAACTGGAAGAAGAAAGTCGTTGTGTAGCTGACCGTCTTCCCCTGAAACAATGAGCCGTACTGCGCATGCGCTTTTCTTCTTCAGTTCAGAGGTCAGCACAGTTACAAAAACATGTCTGGGGCGACACAGACTGAAATGAAGGAGTAGTCCGAGCGGACCATGATGAAATATTGGTGAAACTAATGAGTTTTTGGACGATTAATGCAGTTTTAGGAGCGGCGCTGTATGCCCTATGTGCTACCATTATACAGATGTCCGCCGCTCGATTTTGGATCTAAATATCTCCTGAAGCACTGTTTGCATCAGGAAAGCCTTCTGGGTGAGTATATTGTTCTACTTCATTCTATAAACAATGTGTGAAAGCTGCAGAAACCGAACTTTTCCTTTAACCCATTCGTTGAGAATCACTGGACAAGGGGAATTCATTGAACGGTCCTTCTGGCATGTCAGGTTACAAGGTATTTCTAAAAATGTAGTTTTTTTCTCTCCTTTATGTCCTGTCTGCACGGAGACTGTGTGGAGGGGTGTCAGTTTGTGTGACCTTCTCACTGTCGTTTACACGTGTTGCTGCTGCATTGTTAACTGTTGCTATATTAAAGTGATGATAACTGGACTGTTAACATGTTCGCACAGACTTTTCACTCCAGCACTTTGATTATGATTAAAAACAATCTGATGATACAGAAGCTGCCGACATTTTGGATAAGACTTGTTGGCTGGTGTGGTTGCCATTGTTATAACAGGATTTGGGACCAATTAGAGTTCCCTTTAAACGTTTAATTGTTCTTGAAATCTTTATAACGGGGACCAATGGACAACATCATAAAATTAATATAAAAAGTTTATTATTAGAACTCTTTTTGTCATTCAAAAGTCATTTGTGTGTGTCATCAGAGTGTGTGTGTGTGTGTGTGTGTGTGTGTGTGTGTGTGTGTGTGTGTGGGTGGGTGGGTGGGTGGGTGCGTGTGTGCGTGTGTGCGGTGTGTGCGTGTGTGTGTGGGTGGGTGGGTGGGTGCGTGTGTGCGTGTGTGTGTGTGTGTTGGAGCGTTTCTGACTCCTGGAAATGAACTGAAGTGTTTCCTGTGATTTTTGCCAGTGTTGCTGACCGAGGGTAAAGATGGTGTCAGTCTGAGGGTCTTTGAGGAGGAGAGAAGGTGGAGGAGGTGGACAGAGAGAGGAGGAGGAGCAGGATGGGGAGTTGGGCAGATGTTGCTTTGTTTAAAGACTGTTGTGTAATTAAGGACTGAAGAACAGAAGCCTGACCCATTTTCTCCTTTTGATCAGCTGTCAGAGGGACGGGCAGGGGGTCCACAGAGGGACGACCTGTCTCTCTGTCCCACTGTCTGTCTGTCCTTTCATTTATCTGTCTGTCTGTCTGTCTGTCTGTCTGTCTGTGGCTTCTTTAAACATTATCTCGTCTAAAAATGGAGGAAGAGGATCTGTGAGGAGGAGCAGGAGGAAGAAGAGGCAGAAAACTAAGGAGTGATGAAGGTGAGGGATGAAAAAAGGCGGGGGTCAGTTTCAGGAGGTGGGGGAGGGAGACTGTAAAGGAGCAGCTGCAGGGGGAGGAGGGGGTGGAAGAGGAGGTGGAGAAGGAAGTGTCAGAGTTTGGAGTCAATGTGGCGGTGTAAGCTAGATGCTGACACTGTTTCAGACAGTGAAGCTCCGCCCCCTCACAGAGATGGTCACAGGATATGTGATCACACTGGAGATCTGCTTCAGGCCAAAGTTACCTGCACCTGTACATTTTAATAGTCCTGACCTTTTACTAATTTAAATATTCCCAGCAACTACATCAGGTCCTACAGTTACATGTTTGTGGTCTCTTCGCTTGTCCTGCCTCTAAATGAGCTGTTGTAGTGTTTCCAAGTTCTGTTTGCCAAGACGCCATTACAGAGCGAAAGCAATGGAGAGATGCTATGAAAATAATTTAAAGGTGCTGTGAGGAGAATCTATTCCCGGCAACGTAAAGACTCTGCTACCCATGAGCCCGCGCGGCGGCTGTCGTAATGCTGCGTTCCAGTAACCTCGGAACAGGGAGTGACATCATCTCTGACTTATCGGCGTTCCAGTTGAAGTCGGAAAAAAACATGCCGATCTACCAGGCTATTGTTAGCTGTTGTTAGCACGCCCTGCGTTGTTGTTCACAAATATCATATGAAGAATGTGATTATCACTATGGCAGCATTTTTGTAAATATAAGTCTAACAATACTATGTATGCAGCTGATCTAGAGCGACACACCCCAGTCAGAAGTGCAAATAAATTGATTATTACAGGAGCTAAATAACTGGTCACACCGGGGGCATCCATCTTCGATTGTCAACTCGGGGATGGCGAGGTTTCACCGAGTTCCCAGTAGGAAATTCCGGCTTCAGGGAACATTCCAGTTGCATTTTCCTACTCGGAACTCGGAAATTCCTACTTCTGACTACAACTGGAACGCACCAAAAGACATGACAATTTTTGGAAAGCTTAGTATCGTAGTTTTGTAGCCGGCTATATATCGCTACTTACAGCTCGGTGCTGTATGACGTGTTCAAATAATATAAATTTGCTCCAGTTTTAATTTTCTTGTTCCCCAAGTTGAGTATCCAGCCCTGTCCAACTTGACCGCAAAGCTAAAGAATAGCATTTATAGATAACCTATTTTGATGCTATAAAACTCATCGTAAAGTGTGTATTTTGATCAGGCATATGCCTAAAAGTGAAACTTTTTGTAATTACTTAGAAACTCCTCACAGTCTCTTTAACATCTCTAAATCTAAGAGACACATTTTATTGAGTGTTATTGAGAAAGTAATCAGTCTGAGGAAGAATTGGACCTGTTACACTTAGATAAGTTAAATTATTTTTGCCATGTGTTAGCCTGTCAGTGGGACAGGATCAAGCAAACGTATTGTGATACTTCTTCATCCTTGGGAGAAAAGCATTAAAATGTAATAATTTCACATTAAGGTACTCTTCTGCCCCTTTTTTGTCTCTTTTCCGCCAACTTGGTTTTGTAAATATGTGTATATGTAAATAACGGAAAATGTGTGTCACACTGACAATATTCTATAAGAAGCTATTATGTTACTCAATAACAAATTTACAAATGTTATACAGTTGTCTAATAATATTAACACGATGCAACACTGACAGTACTATCCTGTAATGGCTGCCTAACAGCTTTAGTAAGATAGTTCAGAATTATAACACATCTCATTCAAATATCTGTTAATGTAAGATTGTCACTTTGCCGATGTTTTAAATGAGTACTTATGATAGCCAATAATAGCATCAGACTTTGGAAATGTACAAGTGATTTTCACAAGTCTCTAGAGATTTTAGTTACACTGTAACTTTCATTATATTATATTATATTATATTATATTATATTATATTATATTATATTATATTATATTATATTATATTATATTATATTATTATACTTACACAATTAGTATTTATATTATTTCTTAAGTTTTTATTTGTTAATATTTATAATATATTATTCAATATTACAAAACAAGTTTTATTAAATTCTTTATTTTTATTCTGTCATGGACGTCAACATATAAAGAAATAAAGTCAGTTAAATCAGTGGGTACTTCCAATTTTTAAAGACAGAGCCTTGAAAGCAGATTAGCTCACATTAACTAATGAGAGTCCTCTTTTAACCTGCTGATGTTCTTTATGTTTTCATTTTCAAGACTATAAAGATATGTCAATTCAAAAATGCCTCCAAACTACAGCTCCCATGATTCTTTGGCTGAGGGCCGACACTTTTACTGTAAAGTCAGTGTAACTGTTCTCTGTGTTAGAAGAGGTCAACTATCCAACGGCTGCAAATACTGAGAGGCTGAGAGACGAGGCGGACAGGCTGTAAACAAATCAATACACACACACACACACACACACACGTACACACACACATACACACACACACACATCTACACACACACAAAGGAAAGAAGAGGTGGCGAAACATTTCCTCTCGAAATGAGTGCATCTTGGTCACTGCTCTAATGAAAATTCACAATAATATCTTAAAAAACACAGAAGTTTATGAAGAAAACTGAATTCTAGAAAAGTTTACCTTTTTGCAGACCAATTTTCTGAAGCAGATAAATCCACATTCACCATCAGCAGCCATTTCAGTGTTGGATTATAGATCATTAGTTTCAGTACATTCGTATTGCTTCAACAGTGAAATAAAACCCATAAAGACCCCAAAACAGTTTCACCCAAAAGTAAACAAACCTTCATAATATGACCACATCTAAAAATCCTTACCGCCCATCATCTGTCCAGGTCATGTTGTGAACTAGTCACCAGCCAATCACAGGACTACATAGAGAGATGGACAGCCATTCGCACTGATATCTAAGGGCAGCATGTTTTTGACCTGTGGGAAGAAGATGGGTGCCTGGAGAGAATCCATGCATGCACATCGAGAACATGCAAACTCCGATGGGGATCAAACTTTCCTGCTGAGAGGCATGTGTGCCACCCACTGCACCACCATACCACCAAAATAAAACCAGTATTTATTTTGATGGATACCGAAATCTCGATTATGAGACTCAACCACTCACTGATTTTAAAACACTTTCATGGATCAAATATGATTTTGACACTTTAATTTTGAACATTGAAGAATGGTCAGTGCATAGAAATATGCATGTTAAAACGTAAATACCTCCAAATATTGCTGATAATAACAATCAAAACAAAGGAAAATAAAAGAGTGTTATAAATTTTCATGTCACTCAGTAAATCTCAATAACTCAGTTTTCCTAACTGTGGAGGGCAGTCGGTGAAATTGAGATTAAATCTAAATTAACTGCTGGGCTCAGACTTCAGTATTTTATGGTTGAGGTTACATTGTTGATTCATCAAATTGTCTCATCCCAAAGAGCTTATCCATGAAGATGCCATCGTATTCATCTTCTTCCTAACTCTCTTACCGACTTGATTTTTATTTCACTGTGCATTTTTACATGTCACAATGACAATAAATTCTATTCTATTCTATTCTATTCTGTCTGTAGTACATAAAGAAAAAACCTCACAGTGACTAAGAAGTGAAACGGTTTAAGTCTAAGCTTCATCTGACATTTTCTGAATTAAAAGTCTTCACAATGAAGAACTTCCTTCATTAGACTCATTTTATGATGTTTGTACAGCATTTGTGCAAAGGCCACCTGCACAGATTACATCTTTTTTTTTTAAATCAGACTGACAAAAAATGATGGAGGCCAGTTTAATTTAAAGAAGGGACATAAATTACTCTTAAATCAGTATTACTACAGTATCACAACAATGCCAATAAATCATTTTTACCCTTTATTTAGACCGATTTTAAAGTTGATCTGTGGTCTTATGTGCCTCATAGTTTAATGTGATTTAATAATTGTTTTTCTGTGTTTTTATTTTTGTGTTTTAATGCACAGCAGTCTGGATTGTTCAAAAATGTGACATTTTAAAAAGGTTATTGGATTTGAGGAAAAACCTAATGGTGGGTGAAAACATGTAGACTGATGTGAAAAATCAGGATTTCTGCAGAAAACAAAGATCAGATCTTAGATTTTAATATCAGCTTTGAATATCAAACAAACCAACAAATAAACCAGTGAGGACTAATAAAATTAGTCCTGCATTAATAAAATTCCTCACTGATGATTCAGTGTAATTCTGGAAAAGTTAAAAATGAGGTTTTGGAGAGGGATGTGTCAAGACTTCTAGACTCTGCTGAGTCTGCAGCCAAAACACATACTACAGTAAAACTAAAAAATCAGGTAACAGACCACCTGACGCTCAATGTGGGGCACAAGATTATAAAAATGCACACCAGCTTTTGTAAAGATCACAGATAAACCAAACACTCCTGCTTCTGTGTGGCATGATAACTGCTGGGACAAGAAAAGCATTTAGTCACTAATAAATATGAAATATTTACAATAAGGCGACTAAAGTCTTTACGATATTGTTCAGAGACTTCAAGAATAGTTATTAAAAATAATAACATGAGGAAATATTCATTCATGCAGTGTGGTTTGCTTAAAATAAACTTGATAGATCTATGAAAGAAAAAACATGGACAATAAGATCAGCATTCCTGAAAATTTACACACAAGGGATAAAATGAGTAATAAAAATAAGAAATGTGATTTTCTTTAAAAAGAAATAAGATTTCACTTAAAGTTCTGTTTTTGAAACAAACAGAAATTATATATGTCAGATTTCAAGATGTTCTTTTTACACATGCACAATTTTATTTCCAGATTCTGAAATTTTACAGATTAGCTGAAAAAAACGTAAATTTCACAGGACAATAAGAGTAAATATTGAATCACAGGAGAGAAAAAGTTTATGTTTAGGAGTAAAACAGCAGTAATAGTTGATGTCTGTTGTTGTAAACCTTTTTGTTGTTTTCACTGAGATGATAATTTAACCTTTTTGATGATGTCCTAAACCCAAACTTTCCATATTTTCCTGTATTACAGCATTATGTATGACAAACCCTTAACTCTACTTTATTAATTTCTCCATGGTTTGGTGTTGTGGCTGCTGAGAGAGGGACTTTGAGAGAATGAATCTGTTATGAAAATGTCTAAATGAGCATGAGTTTATTTTTACAGTGTGAAGAAATCAGGAACACTTTATCGAACACTCATAGTTTCTCAGGATCCAACACGTCCCTGTAGGTTCTCATTCTTCAGGTCATGGTTATCTTGAAGATTCAAAGCAAGGCAACTGGACTGTGCTGAGTTTCCTGAAGATGTTTCAGTTCTCATCCAAGAAGCATCAGAACTGAAGTTGCCTTGTTTTTAAATCTTCAAGATTTCTCAGGATCTGTTGCTGAGCATGTCAGAGGAGGTAAATGTTGGGCATAAATATATTTGGGGAAGCTCGTCTCTGGTCTCGTTAATGATTCAGAGCAGCTGCAGGTCACATCCACCCTCTGATGCTTCAGAGGGTGGATGTTGTCTTAAGTGCCTTCTCTCCATGTGACAGCTGGAGCTAGACTCAAACCTTCAACATTCCTATAACCGAGCTTGTTTAAAGCTATGTGATAATATAACGAGCTGATGTCCTTCGCTGAATGGCACTGACTGTTGGGGGCTCCCTGCAGGCCCGGGACCTTCTGCATTTCTGTATGGCACTGACTGTGTGGACTCACTCCCTGTCTTACATTTTATTGACAGACTTCCTGCACAACAGTATATTGATGGACTCATTTCTGGACCTTTTTTCTTTGTTTACAGGCATTCTGCACAATTATGAACTCTGATTAAGCTCAATCATGTTTTATATGTAAAACATTGCATGTGATATGTTTTCCCTTCTTAATATTTTTTTCTCTTTTCTTTTCACTTTTCCTTAGACGTTCTTAACAAATGCTTTTTAACCTTAAGTGTAAATTAAAAAAAAATGATTCCCATTAATTATGAAAAAGAAGAATAAATCTACACCAGATAATTCTCTGGATCAGATGTAAGCAAGCATTTCTGATTGATTTGTTTTTTATGCAAGATTTAAAAAAATAAAATAAAACGTGATTAAAGCTTCAGAGAAGAGCAGGAAAGGTTCAGTGTGCAGTGGCTGAGGGTAAAATGTGAATGAATGTGCAGAGCAAAGGTTGATCAGGACATTTCCTCTCCCTCTGTCTCCCTCTGTCTCCCTCTCTGTCCCGGGCCATCTGCTCCTGTGTTCAGAGCAGCAGTATTGATCTGCAGCTTTGTGCAGCACAGACCACATGCTAATCTATAGCGTTAGTGACAAACAGTGCTCCGCTTTGGCTCCCTCGCATCTGTCCCACTGACTCTCTCTCTCTCTCCTCGCTATATAACCGGTGTCATCCTCTCTCTAAATGACCCAGCAGTTTTAGGACGGGGGTCCATCTGTCCGGCTCTTCCTGCCCCTCCTCCTCCTCCTGCAGGGTTTGATCAGTGGTGAGACCTCTTCACTGTTTTGATCCGTCGTGGCTGCCGTATTTGATTCTAGATATTCGAAGAAATTCTTCAGAGTGAGTTAAGAAGCTTCATTTGTGCACAACAGTTGTAGATTTTATGATGGTATTCTTATAGTTTGATGCAAATATATGTTTTGTGTAGAGGACGACTTAACACAAGCGCACACCTGGGTGATACACAAACATTTATATGAGAGGATTCTTTGTTAGTATGTCCTGTATTTTATTATGCAAAAATAGGGGAAACATCTGGAATAAAGGTTAAAAATAAAAGAAAATAAAAAAAGTTAATTATTATAACATTTAATTTACAGTTTTGAGAATAAAGTCAAAAGTTGACATAATTTTGTGACACTTTCAAATTCTGAAGAAGGTGCAAACGTAAAGAATAATACTGAAAAAGAAAAGAAAAGAAAAGAAATCCAAATGTGTTGAACGAAGTTGAATCATAATTTTTAAATTAAGATTTAAGTGGCAAACATGTTATCAAAATTCTGTGTAACTTCTTGCATAGGAGAGAAACAGAGCAGGCGTTAAACTGACAAATAAGACAGCAAATAAGTACAACAGAAATTAAATAAAGTATCACAGAAATGAAATCAAGGGTGAAAACACAATTTCCACCCAAAGGCAGAAATTTGTCTAAGGTCCTTCACCCATGCTGCAGCCATTAAAAAGGCAATATTCAAAACTAAAAAAAATCTGACAGATGAATATATTCCATATAAAATGCATTCAAAAAATGCATGAAAAGTATTAGTATTTTCTGAGATAATTGGCAGGTAATACTCAATTAGGCATCAGAATATACATTTAAAACACAATCAACAAACACAAATTATAATTTATTTGTCAAAATGAATTTTATGTAAAGTACTGGATGAGAAAAAGTTTTTTAAATCATACTGAAGAAGAACACATTTTGTAAAGACTTTCAATCAAACAATCAATCCGTCAAATAATCAATCTATATTCATAAAGCACCAAATCAAAAAGTAATGTTATCTCAACACACCTTACAAAAGAACATACTCTGTCATACTCTTTAGTTTAGACATGTTTTATTTACTTTTCTAAAGTCATTTTTTTGAATTTTGCTTTTTTTTTTCTAAACCCAACATTAACCTCAGAGTCCTGCAGTGTGTGAAGGATGTTTTTTTTTTTTCTTGACTTCTGGGTTTTTTGTTTTTCTTTGACCATTCCACTTTGGACTGGGTTCACACTTCCTCTGCCCCTTTACTAAATCTGTCTAATAGTTTTCTTAAAACATGCAACAGCCAAATAAAGTGGGAGAATAACTACAGTAATGTTTGAGAAATAGTTTTAAAATATGTAGAAACAACAATATCCATATCTTTAAGTAAAATCTGACTTATTATCAAAGAAGAAGTTATAATTGTTTCACTTTATAATTGTCAGCTTAAGTGATCTCTGGGTTATGGAAAAGTACTTTTTTTTTTCACCCGATTTTAACAAATGCATGAAAATAATATTTCAAAAAAGTATCATATGAGTAAATAACTGGAGTCAATTGTGATGATTTCAGGAGGTCATGGGAAGGTAAATGAGGAGCTGGTGAAGTAGCAGCAGCTTCCACATATCTCTCTACAAAACACTTCTCTACTCGGGATGTCTAAAAAGTGAACCTATTTCAGGCCTACAAATGTTATCACTAAAAAAACCCACAATGGTTGTTTTATTATTTAAATCACTAAAGTCTTCATTTTTTTTACATCTTTTTTGCTGAAATCATGTTAAATAAAAGTTTAAATCACAAAGAAAAAAAATGACCATCCAACCAATGATAAAGCAAAAACAAGAACGAGTTGCTTAGATTTGATTGACAGAGACTTTATTTAGCAAACCAGTACAAGCTTCCTGTCCAGCTTTTCTTTAAACTTAAACCAATACAAACTAGATTTAAAAATATCTATGAATGAGGAAATAAATCAAGAGAATATTTTTCTAATCTATATTATCAAGATCAAAATACATATTCTAGCTATAGATGGCAAAAAAAGAAGAATTGTCAGATTATTACTGGTAAATTAATTTGAACCAAAATAAAAATTTAAAACTGAAATAAACAAAACAATAATATCTGAGGACCAAAATGTAGCATTTATTGTAAGAGCTAAAGAACACACCTAAAGAGGTGTAGAGCCCAAACAAAGAGATGTAGTGCACATCCAAACAGGTGTAGTGCAAAGACAAAGGGGTGTAGCAGCCGAACACAGAGGTGTAGAACACAAACAGTTAGGTGTAGGGCACATCCTAAGAGATGTAGCACACAAACATAGAGATGTAGCACATAAACAATTAGGTGTAGCGCACAAACCAAGAGGTGTAGAGCACAAACAATTAGGTGTAGAGCACATAGAAGGACTTGTAGTGCACAAGCAAAGTGTAGCACACAAACAAAGAGGTGTAGTACACACATCAAAGATGTTTAGAGAACAAAAAAAAACTACTGATGTAGAGCCAACAAAGAACTGGTGAGCACATGCAAAATGGTGAAGTGCAAAAACAAAGAGATGTAGACTACAAACAAAGAGGTATAGCACACAAACAGTTAGGTGTAGGGCACATCCAAAGAGGTGTAGCACACAAACATAGAGATGTAGCACACGAACAAAGAGGTGTAGAGCACAATCAAAGAGATGTGGTGCAAATCCATAGAGGTGTAGTCCACAAACATAGAGGTGTAGAGCTAAAACAATAGGGTGTAGGGCACAAACAAAGAGGTGTAGCACTCAAAGAAATGTGGTGCACAAACAATGACGTATAAAGCACAGACGTAGAGGTGACCCCTGGGCTGCCAGTTGACCACCCTGACACTTTGGTCGTGCACCAAAAAGGGTCATGAACAGATAAAAAGACAGATTCAGGAGAGTTTAATAAATGAAAATAAATATGACTAATGATCAGATCATTTGTAGAATTGAAGGATATGATATTCAGACTTTAATGCGGATCAATCAACACACACAAACACAATCACACTTCTCGACTTGTACACACTCACAGATGTAATAATACTACAATTACAGTGTCGCCGGAGCAGCCTGTCTTTGTGATTCAGCAGTAAAAAAACTCTGGCACACTTCTATTGTCCTCTTTCTTTCTTCACATCCCTCCCTCCTCTCTCTTTATCCTCCTCCTCCTCCTCTTTTCTTTCTCTTCCTCCTTTCTTCATCGTGCTCGGCTCTTTTCAAACTTTTGGACCTGCTGCCTCTTTTGTTGCCGTTCTGCTGGCCGTGAAATCGGCTCCTAATGTGAGCACAAAGGCGGCGTGCAGGGCCGACCCGCTGTATTCAAATGTGGCCGCACGCCATTCACACCGAGTTTACCACTGTGGATAAACCCTCAGACTCTGACAGGCCGCACTCACGGACATCTTTTTATCCCGATTCTTTCATTCACAGCTTGATTGGTGCAACTTCTCAGTTAACTTCAATCAAGTATTCAATCACATATTCAGACATTTTATGGATACAATTAAAAAATTATACAGAGGACAAACTCATTTTTAAACAGACTGTAAAAAAGTTTTTCAGATAAAGATGTGAAATATGTGGACAAACAGTCTTCATATTTAATATTTTTATTATTTTCTGACCATGTTTCTGTTAGCTTCAGTGCTAACCTGCAGCTGCAATCCTTCGATATTAAAAACAACTGTTCAGCTCATATTAGCAACATTAAAGCTCGGATATATAAAAGGTTTTTGCTCCATTCGGATCTAAGGATCTGTAATGTAATAATGTTGATTTTAATTTCTATCATCCATTTGTTTCTTTGTTTGCTTTCCACCTGAAAAATTGATAGCTTATAGGTTTTGTTCATCCTGAGGCCGTGCACCATAAGATCTGTTTCCTTTACATCCATGAAGATGAAGACTTCTTTATTGTTTTGACAGATTGTGTCTTTCAAGTAAATCTGTTCAGCTCTTTTTCGACCAAATTCTGTGGACTTTTCGTATCTCTGGGACTTCCTTTAAGGAGCGAAGCAGTTCTTGTGGCCTGTTGTTCTAAAAGACTGAAATCAATCAACCATGGATCAGTCAGACTTTATTTGAATGGCATGTTTCACAACACAATGTAAAACTTTACATAAACAAACATTAATTAAAACAACCAAAAAATCTGATCACAGTGTAAGAGTAAAGTAAAATAGGTTGCTTCCAAAGCTGAAGCATTTTTTTAATTTAATTTGTAAAACAACCAAAAATCTTGTTTTAAATAAGGGAGGATGTTCTGAATGGTAATTACTTTAAGCGGGGTGCTGCATTTTCAGAATCTATATTTTATTACAAAGAAATCAACACAGAAAATCAACAAAGAAATCACATCACATATTGTAATTTTCATGGTTTTCATCAGGTGTGTCACCTATGAATCCGGATGTGCACAGGCCAACCTAAAAATCTGCCTCTGCTTTCGATAAGAAATAACTCAGTTAAAACTAGAAAAAGGTGCTGAACATCTTCAGCCTGCTTTCAGATTTCAGCTCTCAGGAAAGATAACAAGATTAAGATTTTTTAAAATCTGTTTTTAATTTAGAGAGATTTTATGGCAATGATTTTCATTTTTCTTTTATTTCTTTTAACATTTTCTATTTTGTTTAATCGTTTTTTCACTCAGTCTGATTCATGGTTGATACAAATCCATCTATCTATCTATCTGTCTATCTATCTATCTATCTATCTATCTATCTATCTATCTATCTATATATATATATATATATATATATATATATATATATATATATCTATATATATATATATATATATATATATATATATATATATATATATCTATATATATATATATATATATATATATATATATATATATATATATATATATATATATATATATATATATATATATATATATATATATATATATGTATATATATATATATATATATATATATATATATATATATATATATATATATATATCTGTACCAGTAAAAAAACATGAATTAATTTTTGTTTGTCAAATTTTCTGATTATATTTTATCATTTATACTTTTTTTCTTCTTTCAGTCAGCCTCTAGTTGACTTGTCCACTTTTTTTTAAATGCTTTGAAAGAAAAACACTCTTTAATGCATGAAACATCTTTCAGAAACAAAGCTGCATTCATGTATTTATCCTGTTCTCAGGTCTGGATCTCTGGGCCATTAAAGAACTTTCCTCATCTGTAACGGTTCTCAACTGATGAATCAGGGCCTGAAAATGGGTCTCAGCACAGTTTTCAGGGGGTCTTAAATGTTTGTCTGCAGAAAAATGAGCTCATGACGTATGGAAATCTAATGCAGGGGGGCATCTGGATTTATTTTTATTCTTTTGGCTATGATGACAGGATTTTAATTTTATTTGTATTTTGTTTGTTTTTCAGGCGTCAGTGTACAAAACAGCGAGCTAGATGTTTAGTAATAATGTGTGCCTCCTGTTTCTGAGATCTTCAGAAAAATAATATTTTTCACAGGAAATGTGTAAATAAAATGAATGTATGTCTTTCAGGGATTCTGTAATCTTAGTTTTATATTCTCCATCTCCACTGAAGAATTTTTCTGTTAATAAACTGGAAACCCTCTCAAATCTGCAGCAGGCATGAAAAATAAAACACCAACACATCTAAGTTGAAAACCTTTTTATGGTACTTTGGATCTTTGTGGACCTTTATCCTAAAAACACAAAAAGAAGATACAAGATTCCCTTTTTTATGGGCTTTTATATCGGTTATATCTAAGTATAAATAGGTAAAAATTAAGAAGAATGTACAGGGACATGATCACTTTAATTTATACTTAATTCATTATTTACATCTTTAAAGGGGCTCACGCTGTCACTCAGAGAGGACTGACCAGCTCTGAGCACGATCACAGGCTGCAGCAGAGCAGCGTGTGTGTGTGTGTGTGTGTGTGTGTGTGTGTGTGTGTGTGTGTGCGTGTGTGTGTGTGTGTGTGTGTGTGTGTGTGTGTGTTTGTGTGTGTGTTTGGTACATGTAAATTCAGATCAATAGCAGCGACGACTGCGTGCTCTGTTTCCTCTCACTTTCTCTTCTCTCTCTAATTTTCATGCTTGTGTAAATAAACCTTTCCTCCTGCAGAATTCTCTGGAAGGAAAAAAAAACGTTGAGTTTAGAAGGGTGGAAAAAAGGATAAGACAGAGGGCAGGAGCCTCAGACATTTCAGGAAAAAAATTACAGAAATATCTTCTTTTTAGAAGAATTTGTGGGCCATCAGAATATTCATGCTCTTATGTTTATATTTATTATATTTATCATGATGTGATATTGATGCATTCAAATATATATGACCAAAGAGACAAAACAAGAAGTCAAACCTGATTTCAATATCACAAAGTTTTATTTAAATTACAAACAGAACAATAGCTGTAACTTAAAATATTTACACTTCATGCAACTTTGTTTTTTTGCTCTGTAGTTCTTTGTGCTGCTTACTGAAGCAGGTTTTTGGGTTAAAAGTTATACAGGGGAACCTTGCAGTGCAGCTGGGTTCACCTCATTAATTGTCTGTAATCAGGCAGATCTATATCGCCTAGCTCCAATCTACACCAACTGTGAGCAGCCCAAATTGGGATGGACCAGTCAGAGTCTGAGCCAGAAAGCAGGAAGTGACTGCTCCCACAGAGGTTAGCACAAATATCAACACCATTCTCTGTTATTACATTTAGATCAGAGTTTGTTTACAAAGTAGCTTACATTCTACAGCGTAGAAATAATCCTGCCCTCTGCACAATGATTATAATAAACGTGATTGGTCTAACAACCATCCAATCTCCTGCTGGATGTGCTTCTGGAAGGTTCTGCCCTACCCAAACACTTTCTCTGGGCTCTTATGGACTAGTGAAATATGTTCAGAGTCACAGACTACATGACCATAACATCCTTTGGCACTTCTGATAAGAGTCTACCACCTTAAAATAAGAAAAGAAGAAATTGGGCTCATCTGATTGGTCGTACAGACTGACAGGAAACTGTTGCTACAAATTAAAGGACAATATGACCAGAATATATCTCCACTGTGTTTTTTAAATCAAGACAATGATGTTTGAAAACCCCTTCCTACCAGTCTTTCACTGTGGATCTATTAGTTAGCATTTAAACAAAGCACATTATGACAACATTCAACATGTTTTGGAGGGACAAATGGAAATGAAGTGATAAAGTGATTTTTAGGCAGTTGTTTTTTACATAAATATATGTGATAGAGGTAAGAAAGAAACATGTAAGTGATGCTTCTTGTGAGGGTTAAACTCTGAATTCCTTTCCTTTTGTGGTTTTATATTACACAAAATGCAGCTGCATATGTAAATGTAAGCACTTTGTGAGGATTAGAGTTAGATCTCAGGTCTGAACCGTGCCAGTTCACATTAAATAAATCCGACTGTAACATTTTTGTGGTTGTGTTTGGCCCTTAAGGAGGTGACTCCTGACACAGCAGCAGGGGAGAAGCTCTTGGTCAAATTTTAAACTTAGATATTCTAACATTTTGTATTTTTTCTGTAAAAGAGGTGAAATTGTGTAACACAAAAAAATGATCAAATAGAACAATCCTTGAGGAATTAAAAATAATAATTTAAATTCAAATGAAAAAACAGTCAGACATGTAGCTCACAGTTAGCACCACAGTTATTCAGGGAGTTTGTTCAGACTGCAGCTGATTTGGTTTTTGACTGATTAAATGTTTTTAGAATAAATTAATGAAAAGAACAAAAGCCCCAGAATGACAGATTTAAGCTCCTTCTGTTCCTCATTTATTTGTGGACCAAAGAGGTGAAGCATCTTCCTCCTCTCCCTCCTCTTCCTCCTCCTCCATGTTTATTTCATGTCCTCAGGCGTGTTGCTCTTTTAATCATAACATTTGATTTATTGATTTCCTCTGAAGAAGGAGCCCAAGATCAGCAGGACGGCTGCAGACCGACGGTTTTTACACTCCTGATCAAAGAGAAGAAGAAGAAGAGGAGGAAGAGGAGGAGGAGGAGCTTTTTTATTATTTAGGATCTCTGCACTGAATCAGAGACGACAGCAGATAATCAGAGCTCTTCCATGAACCATCAGGACGGACTCAGTCCTCAGAGTTAAAGACATTCTTTGATATTTTCCTAAAACCTGATAAATGTGGTCATTTATTTGTTAAATTAAAATCTTAATGAAATCCCAACATGTCTGATGCTTTTGTGTAAATCTATGTTTTTATTTGTTTGGGCTCTGTCTGTTTATTTTGACAGATTTTTTATAATCATTTTATTTCTTCTTTAATTTTGATAAAGTACAAATAAGATCCTGGAGCAGTTTAATCCTCACGAGCTTTGTCAAAACAGAATCAAATTGCAATTTTTTTAAATAAATGAATCAAACTTTAAAAGCCAAAGATCATTCTGATTATTTGTGGGACCAACAGTTTTATTCTTTTTATTATACTTAAAGTGTCGCACAGAAACAATTATCTTTTAGAAATCTTAAAACTGTGGTTTTGTTCAAATGCACTGTCTAAAGTAGAACCATTCAGTGTAGAAATGTTATAAATTATAATTTATTAATTGATACATCCACCCTGATCTTTGGGCATAAGAGACTATCACTGTGCTGTCACATGGTTGCTGTTTTAACTGTCTTTTAGTTCCTGTTTCAATTTTTAGAGTATATTGAATGTCATTGATGTATTTTGTGGATTGTGTTTTAATGTGTGGACCCCAGGAAGAGGAGCTGTTGCTTCAGCAGTAGATTATGGGGATCTAAAAAAAGGAAACATTTTTTTATAAACAGTTTGTTTAAAATCTTTAAAATGCATTTATATCGTATGTTTTTTTTCTCAACACAAATAAATAGAAGTCTTTATGTGAAAAAAATAAAGTATTTGTGTGGGATTTTGATCAACCATTCCTTCTGACAAAATTTCATAATAATATAAAAATGCTCTCAGAATCAATCAATAAACAAAAATCCTTACTTTTTTAATCAACAATGCATGTATATCATATATTTTGACGCATTTCTTTTTTTCATTTTAAACTTTGTCAGCAACAACAAACTATTACATAAACACTTTAATAAATGGAACAGTGGTGTTACTGAAAAAGCTTTTTAATAAATTACAGCATTTCATTAAACCTCGATGTGTTTTCTTTCACACAGTTTTTTTTCTCTTTTGGTGTTAAATAAAAACTGTTTTCTCTTTGTTAATGCTCTGCAGCAGTGTCCTGGTTTTCTTCTTCAGGAGTTAACCCATTTTCTCCTCAGTTTTTTTAACTCTAAAATCACAAAATCAAACGATTATTGACATTTTCATTTATTCATAATGCACAAATTGCATCTTATATTTATTTCCTCATGTAGTTCAGCATTGCCAAAGCATGTGTTTAAGAAAAATCTTAACTGTCAGCGTTTGAGCCCGTTGACTGTTTGTCCCACATTTATCAAGAAAGACTCCTCAGTGAAAAATCAACTCTTTACTACATACATATTATGTTTTTCATCCTTTTGCTAAAATGATTGCATGTTTTGGTTTGATCAAATAAACTGAATCACAGTGATAATGCAAAAGACTTTCAGGGAACAGGTTTTTGGAGAAAATTAAAACATCTGTTTAAACTGGAATTATTTGTTTAAAAAAAAATCATATTATTTATGGTCCATTAATATTGAAAAAAAAAAAAAAAAAAGACCTGAGCACTGAGGTATGATTAATCCATTTTGTATCTGGTCACCTAAAATCATCAAACTATATGAAAAAAAACAGTATCAAGTTTTATTTATCAACAAAAGGAATAAAGTTAAATGAGATCTTTGTGTATTTGCTGTTTTATCTGTTGACATAAAGTAAATTTAACACGTCGATTCCTTTTATTAAAGTTAACAAATTGTTTCATTGATATTAAAATGATCTTAATCCTTGAGATTAATTTTCAGCCTTTTATGGATCCAGCTGTTTGACTCCTGCAGAGTTTTCTTTTGTTAGCAGCTGCTGTCAGGACGCAGCCAGGCTAAAAGGCAGAGGTCAAAGGTCAGCGGCCCCCGGCGCACGCCATCTGACCTCTGCTCATTTCCATCCACGCTGACCTACATCCACCAGAGCGCCATTTCTCTGCCCGCTCAGCACACATCCACCTACAGATACTCAGAAATAAAATGATAATCAAAGATTTCTGCAGGGTGAAATAGTTTTTAAAATACAGATTTTTACAAAATATTTGTATTTATTTTGACATTTGTTGAGCCGTTATTGTATTTGTTTATTTCTGCTGATGTGGTTCAAGTCATCATTTTTTATTTTTATTGATCATTTAGACTCACTGAGGGAGAAATAATGATGCCATTAATCAGACAAGGATCTGATTGATTATCAGTTTGAAGACATTTGTTAACAGGAAAACATGTCTGATAGCAAATAAAAAGTTCATAAATAAATAGTCAAAATAAAAAATCACATTCAGTCTCACTTTCACTTTGGTTTTCACAGATTTCTCAGATCACTAATTTATTTCCTACCATAATAACAAAAATGTAAAAAGAAAACACTTACTGTCTTCTTGTTCCTGCAAAAGCATTTCAGTCTTTGACAAGTGAAAATATTTGCTTCATAGGCAAAAAGAGCAATGCAGCATAGAAGAAATAGAATTGATTAAAAATATTAATCTGTGTGTAATATATATATGTACACACACACACACACACACACACACACACACACACACATATATATATATATATATATATATATATATATATATATATATATATATATATATATATATATATATATATATATATATATATATATATATATATATATATATATATATATATATATATATATATATATATATATATATATATATATATATATATACATATATATATATATATATATATATATATATATATATATATATATATATATATACACATATATATATATATATATAGACACATATATATATACACACATATTAAGATCATGAATAAATCTACTCATTTACACTATTTTATTAATGGGAGTCAATACCTGCAACATGGTATCATCTTTAAATAAATCATTGAACATAATCAACAACACATACATGCAATAGAAAATTAAAAAACTAAGAAACAAAATCAGAACAGCAGGGCAGCAGGTTGGTCAAATGAATGCTGGAGGATTATGATGTTTTATTACTGAAAATGTAAAGAGAGCAAATCTGCTGTTTATTTATCCATGAAAAGTCAAAATCCTGCGGTGCAAAAATCGTTAATGCACTCAAATCCTGCTTAATGCATATGTTTATTTATTTATGTATTTATTTATTTATCTATGTTTATTCAAATGAGATCCTTCATCCCATTTAATGATTTTTTTAAAATATTTGTTCAAAGTTTAAAAATCAGAAATCTATTTGCAGGAAATTCAAATCATATGTTTTGCTTGTCATATTTTGAAACAGGACATTAACAGGGGGAATGCTTTCAATTCAGAACAATAGCATAATTTGACAAAAAAAAAAGAAAATATAAGTGCATTGCTTTATAAGACCTGCTGAATTTTATTAAAAATAGTTTCTTCACTAGATTTCTGGTGTTTATCAAGACTAATCAACAAACAAAACTGTGATAGAAATGAGGTTCCTGTGAAGTGAAAATTAAACCAAAATAAGTTGATAAAAACTACAAAGTGTGTGCAACAAATAACTGAAATAAAATAAATGGTGACACTGAAGCCCGTCTTTATAAAGCTGTGTGTGCGTCTCTTTACTCACTTACAGAAAATGTTCTTTTTTTCTCACACATAAAACAATATTTATGTGAATGTGAGGATACATTTATTTTACAATTCTCATATATAGATAAATGTCATCAGATTAATTATTTCTCTTGTTTAATAATTCAAAGTTTTATTCCATATTTATGATAATAGCAATAAGTAAACAATTGATGTTATTATATTCATTCCATTTATATAAATTCAAATGCAAATACTAAAATCAGTTTAAAAAACAGAAAAAAAAGAGTTAAACTGAATTTTCAAAGCAAGCAGCAAAAGTTTTCACTTATCATTAAATATATCTAACATTTCTTTTCTCACAAATGATTAGGACAGTGTATAAATATGCTGAAAGAAATAATAACTAACAAATAAAGCTGTTTACTCTTCGAAAGATTTTTAAAGCCAAGAATTTCACAATCAGTTTGTTACCATTTCCCTCATATTTTTATGTTTTTTAATTATATTTTAAAATAACCAGTGGGCCACACAAAGAGAATAAGAGGGCTGTTTTTGGCCCCTGGGCCACCAGTTTCCCTCCTTTGGTTTGGATAAACTCAGATTATTTTCAGTAAGAGGTTGATAAATATTTTTCGCACTAAGATTTGTTTTACTTTTCCACTTCATAGTGTGAACTTTTCTCGGATTTATTTATTTTAAGACCAAATGATTTATCTCTGAAATTTTGAAATGTTAGACAAGTTTTTGTGGAAGTATTTTAAATTTTAACAAAAGGCATGTCTTAAATTTAAACCAGATTGTTTGAATTGGTTATTATCAGCAAGTTTGAATAATTTAAAAAACATTCAGTACTAATTAAACATAATGGAATATTTTTTCTCTGTATTTCTTAAGACTTGTAATCAGCTTGTGATAAATCAAATCTGTTAATTACTTTACGCAGAGCTCCAACTGATCACTAACTATGACTTTATGACTTATTATCAAGTGCATAATCTGATTAAGTTATACAAAAAGGAAATCTGTTTAATTTCTGGACTTTGTGAAGACGGTCAGTGACCAGAGAAATCTGACAGTAACACAAACCCTCAGTATTGAGTATGACATGGACTGTTGTGTGTTGGTTTTATAGCTGTAAAGCAAAATGAACATAAAGAAAATGTGTCTGTGCACACGATGAATAAGTGTGTTTTTAATTCTCCACAAATACTAATGATTTAAGGATGCTGTTAAAAAGCTTTTAAACTGTTTCTTATTTATATTAATAATGAAGCAGCACCGTGAGAGCATCTGAACATCATACAAACATGCTTGTCTTTACAGGAGCAGGTCTGAAACTCCTCGAGTGGGTCTGGACTGTGCTCTTCACATTTTTTATCACTGTCATTTGAATTGATTGAATTTTTTTTTCATCTGAAAAAATGTTTTTATTTCAAGATGTTTTCCTAAACCTCGACACATCAGAAATGATAAAGAACCTCCAGAATGTGGTAAATAAAAAAAGCACTGATTTAAAAGGCAAATTTTAAACAGAGGTCAAAATGAAATAAAAAATGTAAAAAAAAGTCGTCTGTCAGTTCTTCAGAGTAAAAGATGAATAAAACAAAGAGTAAAGCAAAAGTGGAGTCTTTAATCGTTAATCACAGCCTCCTCTTCATCTCCCTCTTCACACTCCCCTCACAGTGTTGGGAGGACACACTGACCTTTGACTTCTGGGGTTGCGTAATACTTGGGCGCCCCTTAAAAGCAGCACAAAGTATCGACCTGCAGGCTGCTGACTTCTCCTCTGTTTGTATTTCAGGAGGGTGTGTGTGTGTGTGTGTGTGTGTGTGTGTGTGTGTGTGTGTGTGTGTGTGTGTGTTGAATGTCCTCCTTTGTCTGCAGTTAAAGTTGCAGTGCGGTGAGGACACATGACTCCACATGATGGACAGTCTTATCTCCGGCTGTTTGAAGAACAGAGACACAGAAGACAGGGACGCTCACACCTGAATGTTAATCTGGGACAGAGGAGATGATTTTCACAGAAATATTATGGGATGGCTGTGTGCTGTGTGGCTGCTAAAGAAGAATGAAACAAACAACAGCGTTTAAACAGAATCAGGAGAGCTTGAAGCTCCAACGTCCCATCCTGACTGTCCTCCTCCTTCGTCTTCCTGATGATACTGAAGCATCGGGACTGTGTGAATAACACAGGATTCATTTACTGGCTCTTTAATCCTCACGTGCATGGTGTCCACCACACATTTTATGTCATTCAGGCTGTAGATTCACGCCCATGTTCATTTGGTGAACTCCCAAACCATGTTCTCCAGTTTCATAAAAACATGATCAGTATATCTTTTTGTCATTTTGAGATGTGAAGTCCACTGTTAATTTTGTTGACTAGTTATTTTTGCAATAGATTTAATCAACAACCTTTTTTTTGCCTCTGAGGAAAACTTGACATAAACTAATAAAAACAAGAGCACATGGACAAAAACTAAAAATAATTTAACTGACATCTTCATCAACAGATAAAAACTGTGTTTGACAGAGACTTAATCAGACCTAATTTAGTCATATAGAAATTAGGGTAGAGCTAGAAATATATCCAACCACAGCTTTTCTTGTTGTGTTGAAAGGTTAGATGAGTTAAGAGGGACATCCAACCACAGCTGGCTTAGCTTCATGGTGGTGGGATTAAGGTGGGGAGCGATCCAACCAGAGCTTCTCTCTTACATTGACTGAGATGCTCTGCCAGGTAGCCTTAATAAAGGTGACTGCATTTCAGACAAAAGTTACATTTGTTTCTGTTCATTTATGCATTCAGACTTTACTAGCATTCAGTAAAGGGTTAGTAGATGTTTCATTGTATCTAAGTGTAAAACATGACTTCAGAAATTCAAGGAAACATAAAAAAAACTTAAACTTTACAATTCATATTTCTAGTTGACAAAATTTACAGCAGATTTCATTGACTGAAATGTTGTGAAATTTAATCAGCTAAAACTAGACTAAAATTGAAACAGTTAAGATGACTAAATTATGACTAAAACTAAAAGATATTTTAGGCAAAAGGCTATAATTAAAACTAAATTTAAAAAGTGCTATTATAGGGTGCTGGTTTGGCGTAGTGGTTAGCACCCCATGTACTTGCTTCTGCCGGTCCAGGTTCGAATCCCGCCTGTGACCAGTTTGCAGAGTGTCTTCCCCTGCTCTCTCACCCCTTTCACAAGCCAATCCACTATCTCTCTCCTATCAATAAAGGCATAAAATGCCCAAAAATATACATAAAAAAAAAAGTGCTATTATAATCAACACTGGTTATATCATAAATCCAAAATGGTCAAATGTACAGAGCAGGAAATGCAACACTCCCTTCAAGTATTTATCATTTTATTTTAAAAGAATCAGACATTTTAAAAAGATCTATATATATCTATATATATCTATATCTATATCTATATCTATATCTATATCTATATATATATATATATATATAAATATCTATATATATATATCTATATCTATAAATATCTATATATCTATATATCTTTATATCTATATATCTATCTATATATATATATATCTATATATATATATATATATATATGCAGCAGCCTGCAGGTCGATATATATAGATAGATAGATAGATAGATAGATAGATAGATAGATAGATAGATAGATAGATAGATAGATAGATAGATAGACATAATTTAAAAGATGTGGTACATGTTATGTCAGTTTGAAAAATACTTTTCTTCTATTTTTATGACTAAAAAACTCATCAATATGCACTAAAGGGTACATTCTGTTTATTATTTCTGTATTTGGATTTCACCTACATTTGTTTTGTTTTTGGAGGACAGGAAAGCCTTTCAGTGTGTGTGTGTGTGTTTGTGTGTGTGTTGGGGGGGGGTAGTTTGTGTGTATTTATTCTTAAGTTTGTATCATTGCACTGTAATTACTCTTACTGTAATATATCATGTTTTCTACCAGACTTAAGGCAAGGAGACAGGGTGACTGAGAAAATTCGAGAAGGCTGCAGCAGTAACACATGATATTTTTTATTTTTGTCATATTGACATAATTTATTCTTTAAAAAATGTTGGTAAATAAATTTGCTTGTGGATCTTTATTAAATTCTACAACATAAATTTGTTATACTTCTGATGTAAGGTGTGGATAGATGCAAGCCTCCCTCTAAACAAAACACTGAAAAAAGTTTTTGCCCATGATTTTCAACCTGTTGAAAAGTTAAAACAAACATTTTAAATATTACTTCTTTGTGATTTAATCAGTCCTGCATGAAAGAGTTAATCCTGCAGTCATGTAATTATGCTGTTTTTTATGCTGTCAGTGTCCAGGTGACAGTGATCTTATGGTAAAAAACATACATTTGCGTATTTCCCTTTGGATCCATTCACGTTCACAAGCAAAGTTCTGGAGTGGGCTGAGTCCAGCCTGAAGCAGCTCCTATGACTCTGAGTCATGCTGTGCAACATGGACAGAAAGCAGGCAGGTTAAACTACGCTCAAACTATAAAATAATAACAATAAAAGCAGATAAGAAGTGTAGAAGGGTTTTTTTCCATTACAGTATGAGAGTCCAAGTGAAATGAACAAGATGTCTGCAAATTTAGGGTACAAAAAGCAAAAAAAAAAAGCCTTTAAAAAGAGATGTTAATCTGGGGGTTCGATTATGGAGTGATGCTGATATAAATCTGCCAATATACAATGTGTTTTTGTTTTTCAAAAGAATGATTATAAAGTACTTTCTGAATGTCACAACTTTATATAATTTTATAGATTATTTTTGGGAGCTTTTCTTGATTTATATTTCATGACTTATATTACTGTATTAGTTGTTGTTATGTTTTTTACACTTGACCATATATTATATATGGAGGGTCGATTAATTTGTTAATTAGGACAAGCATAAATATGATCATTTTGCTTCTGCCTGTGCCTTTTCATTTGTATTGAGAGACTTAATTAAAAAAACAAACAAACCGAAATTAAATGTCCTGTAAGATTATATAGAAAAACATGTTTATCAATGTGGGACATGCCTCACACTTAAGTGCAGTTAACATGGGAACATGTTTCAACATTAAACCAGCAGAGGAACAGACAGTGATGTGGGAAAAGGTCGAGAGCAGTTTTAAAAAGGATAAAATCTCTTCTCCTACATCAACGAGCTGGACTCACAATCTGGGACTTCCTGAGTCAGTCCATGTTGTTGAGTCCTGTGATGATCCGCAGCAGACACTCTTAGGATGTTAGCATGCTAATATTTATAGGAGCACAGAAAGTGACTCTGTGGGATCAGAACATTATTATTGAGTTTATCAGCCTGGTTATTAGGGGTGAAAATCACCATTTTCATAATGATATGATATTGATTTTTTGGATAACGATACGATATTTGCAGATATCACAAAGTCTCAGATATCAATTCAGGGGGCCCTCGATCAATCTAAGACAATATTATGTACTTATTGAACACAATCAGCTAATTTCACTAAAAGCAAGAAAGAAATACAAGGCAATGATGTTGTTTTGACAATTTTATTACTGAAATTTGAAACGTGCTGACCTATGGGTATAATAGTTTACAGAGGATTAATTACCTAATGGGTCTTGTTGTTACATTGATGTTGATGTTAATATCAAGTAATGATGCAAACAATAAGACAAATTATTGAATTATTGTTTAATTTTATTTCATTTTTGGCCCCCAACATTTGACCATGCTCTATCAAACTAAAAATGTGTAATTGTGTTTTTATTTAAATTGAAACATTTCTCGTGTTCTAAGTAGAGCTATTACAGTTTTTCATGGTTCTTAACACACAACAATCGATAGTTTGGCACAGTTTGCAAAACCCTCACTTCAAGTACCAATTGCTTGGCCCAATTTGCCACATCTAAACACTCCCTTATCTGCATTAGACTCTGACTTTCCTTGTTTACACTCTGAAGTCAATTACACATCACCTTGTTGTCAAAGCTGTACACACAATGGTCAGTTGTTGCACACACACCTCAATTGAAATCTCAAAGCATCAACCCACAACACACAATAATGCAAACCTCTAAACACCCAGGTCTGGTGAGCAATTTTCAATCAGGAGAACTGCAGCATAAAAGGGCCTTGAGCCTCTGCCTTGTTTGGTGAGCATTGAACAATGGACAACGACAACCAGAGAAGGAGAGGGGTAAGAGTGAGAGGACCTTTTGACTTTTTTTGTTGTTGTTGTTTACCTATATTTTCTTGAGAAATGCCTGTGCACTGAAACACTGTAAATAAAATAATGATTAGCTGCATACTTGTGAGATATTTTGTGTTTGAAGAAGTGGGCCTACACAGACATTTTCCAAAAGGAAAAATGGGTAATTCTCATGAGTCAATGCCATTCACATTGTGTGTTGCATTTCTATAATTGGGTTTTCAATATTGCACTTCCCCGTGCTGTGAATGCTCGGTAGTGTGCAGCAAATGCTGAGCTGTGTGTATCAATTGACAGGTATGTGTGTGTCATTGGAGAATGTGGTTGTGTGAACCAAATGAGAACATGAGTTCCATTTTGTGAACAGTTCAGAGATTTGATGGCAAAGAGTCATCTTGAAAAGAGAGTGTCAGGTTTAGCATTTTGTGTGTGAGGTTTTCAGGTTTGTGTGTACAATTTGAAGGAATCCGTTACTGTTTTGAGAAACGTGTGTTAAGAACTGTGAAAAACTAACTTAACTAACTCAACACTGATGACTTTGTTTTACTGTGATGCCTGGTAACCACAGTTTGCATGTCAGTGTGATTAGACTTTGTTTCACTGTTTAATGGCAGGTGTGAAGGAAGAATAATAGGCTCTCACTGTTTTCCTTTAGTATCAAAAGTTATTTCATTAATATGTGTTCAACAAAATCAAATGATGAGATAATTTACTGTACTCGTGTGCGTGCAGTATGCATCCTCTGTTGTCAGACTGCCCGTATCCCACCTGCAGTATTATTTTCTGACTGGCTGACATGTCAAGCTCCTGTTTAGCTCTGTGATGCTCAAAGTGTCTTGTACGCGTTTCAAAAAGCACACAGCAGTGTTACACGTGGGCACTACACAATACATCTGAAAACAGGAGAAATACAAGGTGTGTCATGTTAGAGTGTGGAGAGAGAAGAAGTGTGATTTAAGACACTTGGAATGCGGCATGGCCATTGGTGCCAGGTTGGCTGATCAGAGTGTTTTAAAAAAAAAAAAGGGGTTATATACCAGGGATCTCTAACACAACCATCTCTCAGAGGATGGTTTTAAAAAGAGAAAGTATCCATATATATGTTTGAAAATACCTTGTTGATGCCAGAGTTAAAGTTTGAGATGACAAAAAGGCAGCAATTATTCAGAAGCATGCAGGAGACCATTTCTGACCACACCACATTTTGATTCAGATGGGCTGTGGCAGCAAGGGACCACACCAGGTGCCACTCCTGTCAGTTAAGTGCAGTAATGTCCTGCAGCGCAAAGAGGTGGAAGGCATGTGGTCTTCAAACTGATGGATTTAACGTCCAGCTCAACTCAACTTTATTTATAAAGCACTTTAAAAACAACCACAGCTGAAACAAAATGCTGTACATAAATAAACAAGACATAAAATAATTTAAAACAATGGAAAAAATAAAGCAGGTATACACACTAAAAGAGTTGTTTCATTGTTTTGTAAAACAATGTAAAAACCATAGAACAAGTAACTAAAAACAAATCATAAAACACTAAAACAGGAGCAGATTCTCATGTTGGGTTTAAAGCCAATAAATAAAAATGAGTTTTAAGATGATTTTTAAAAATGGACAGTGAGGGGCTTGTCTAATGTGGAGGGGAAGCTCGTTCCACAATTTTGGAGCAGCCACAGAGAAAGCTCAATCCCATCTGAGCTTCCAAGCTCCTGAGGAACCTAGCAGGAGTGTAGGGCTGAAGAAGCTCAGAGAGGTAGGATGGGGCCAGACCATTTAAAGATTTAAGAACAAATAAAATAATCTTAAAATGAACTCTAAAAATGCACAGGAAGCCAGTGGAGGGAGGCCAGGATGGGAGTAATGTGCTCCCTCTTATGTACTCCAGTTAAGAATCCACTCAAAAAAGAGACAAGAATCACATTTTCAATAGATTATTTCATTCATTTAATGACTTAATGTTCAAATTAATACAGCGTAGATATATTCTCCTTCAAGTATTGGATGATTAAAACATATTTGTTATTCTACAGTATACAGTGTATGATATATTTAAGTGGTTTTAATATATATTCTCCCTCGTCAATAGACTTATTGATATAGATGGAACCAGCCTCATTATGCTTCATAATGCAAAAAATACATTCTGTAAAATATATCACCTGACAATTGTTCATACTTATCAAGCAAAATGACAAATAACACACTTTACCACTCCATTAGCTCTCACAATGTGCTTAAGTCAAAACAACATTACTGATATTAAACCCAAATGCAAACAATCATACTGTCAAAGTCCTGAAAATGTTACAATTCAAGTTGTAGAGATATTAAATAAAACAGTTGAAAATCAGAAAGAGGCAAAAAACAGCTGAAATTCAGCTTCAGAATACAATAAGGAGCCCCAGATTCTTTCATTTGTTTTCCATCAAAACTCTGCAGCAGATGCATATTAAAACACTGTAACACAAAACCACATGATCAAAATGTCACCCAAAAAGCGCATTTAGGGAGCCGTGATTCATATGAAATGGCCTAAATCCATACTGTTGGAAACGCTTGATTTGACAGCTGATCAATATAAAATTAATATTATGTTCATTATAAAAGCATACTGGTTGACTTTCTTCCATCCTTCCTCTACATCTGCACTTCTATCCAAGCATCTGAAATATGTAAAACTACGCTCTAAGAATCAAAATTTACAACTCAACATAAAAAAAGAATGATGCACAAAACACACCAAATCCCAATGAACAAAACACACGAAAAACACATATCTAGTTCTAGAAACTGCCTCCATATACACAGAAAAACATAGTATTGGGAAGAAATGTAATGTTGTTAAGACTGCCGTATATGAAACTCTTTTTGACACTAAATTTACATGTAAGTAAAACTTTCCTGTATCTTTCCCCAAATCTTCCCCTCAAGCCAAAACTGTTGCCCAGATTAGCTCAGATGTAATGGCTGACTGTCTGACCAACATGTTAGAGCAGGGCGAGGGAGAGGGAGTCAAAGACCTGATTTAAAATATATTACAGTAGACCACGAGTTCTTCATCATGAAAAAAAAAAATGGCTGATTACAAAACTGCCTTTCTCTCCAAAAGTCCCTGATTTCCTACTTTTAAACAGCTCAACACCTATCCTGAAATTCATTTTTGAAGTTTTTGGGCCAAAAGTCCTCTCAGATACTTGATGTTGGCATGCCTTTAAAGCATTGTGCTCCAATGTTTACTGTGGTTGCATGGGAATGCTTTGTCATGTTCCTTCCAGCTCCAGGAGTGTTGCTGATTCTGGGGAAGTTCTTTTCCCCTAATGACATAATTGGGGGGAATTTTTAAGCCAAATGTTGGGGCCCACATCTTTGCAGAGGCTGAGCAGGCGAAGGAGGGTAAAAGTGGGTGGTTCTCATGTTGGGGGCTTTGTAGGCAGACCATGTACATACGTTTATAATATAATATCTATACCCTATATCTATATCTATATTTAAATCTATATCTTTATCGATATACACTGCCTGGCCAATAAAAAGTTGTCACCTGGATTTAATTTAGTAAATAGGTACGAGCCTCCAATTGGATAATTACTGCATGGCCGATTATCTTTAAGCTTCCAACAAGTTATTTAACCCCAGCTGACGCAATGAGTAGCTTCTCATTTCTTAAACATCCATGTTGAAAGACACATCCTGTGGTTGTGGATAATATGTAAGTCTATTTAAAAAGGGTCAAATCACTGGCATGCATCAAGTAAAGATAAAATCTAAGGAGATTGCAGAAACTACTAAAATTGGGTTAAGAACCGTCCAATGCATTATTAAAAACTGTAAGGACAGTGGGGAATCATCGTTTTCAAAGAAGAAATGTGGTCAGAAAATCCTGCACGATGTAAGACCATTTCCACAAGCACAATGTGAAGGAAACTCAAGGGATTAGGACTGAACAGCTATGTAGACTTAAGAAAACCACTAATCAATAAGGCTAACCGGAAAAGAAAGGCAGGTGAAGTGATGAACCCATCATGCCTAGTGCCTACTGTACAAGCCTGTGAGGGCAGTGCTGTGATCTGGGGCTGCTGCAATTGGTCAGGTCGAGGTTCAGCAACATTATGACCCAAAGGATGAGGTCAGCTGAGTATCTGAATATACTGAATGACCAGGTTATTCCGTCACTGGATTTTTTCTTCCCTAATGGCATCAGCATATGCTAAAATGACAATGCCAGGATTCACCGAGCCCAGCAGCACAATCTGTTTTTCTTGTATTTGATTTATCATGTTCATTTGAAAACTTCAAATGCAGTTAAGGAGTCCTTTCTTCCATCCAACTACATTTACATCTTAAGCCAATTACAACAAGGCCTCTCAACAGAATCCAAAAGCAACATGTCGATCAGAAGGTTGACATCCTGCAGCAGAGATGTGTAAAATGTACACTTCAATGGTGAGTGATAAGGCAGGCTGTTTCTAACACATACTAAAAGTTTTCACATCGAAGCAGAGAAGGATAAGTAAAGTTTCTACAACTTCAACACGGAAAAAGCATAATACTGGCTGAAAGTGAATCTTCCTGATAAGTTTCATAGTCCTGGTTTAAAAACCAGCTTGCCTAAAAACTATCTTTCTAGAGTAGGACTCTAAATTTATATTCATAAATTAATATTTATGGTTTCTGTTTCTGATCACCATTAACAACATTTCATTAAATAATAAAGACATGGTCTCTCTGCCATTAGCCCGAGGGCGAGTCAGTGCGTTTACATGCATGGTAAGATTGAGCGGTGGCTACAGCTTTAGTTGAATATTTAACTGGACTCCTATCAAAGACCCAGAAAGCATTATCGAACTGATTTAGACACAGATAAAATCTCAGTCTCCACTTTGGTAAAGATGGTTTTGAAGACTGTTAGTCTGATTTATTGGTTCTTTCATGCACCTTTTGATGTTTTTGATATGAAACGTTGGTAAATTAGACTTCCGTTAACATGAAACGCTGTCGTTTAAGGGTCATTTACAAATCTCCAAACATTATTCTAATCCTGTGCAAACAAGGCTTAACATGGCAACTTTGTTTTAACACACTTGCAAACTCTTTGTATGTGGTGGTTAAGATGTATTGAAAGTATAGAAGCATCCGGCTAACACAGTAAACATCCAAAACCTTTAACAGCTTCATTCCTCTTATAGAAATACAGTCTCATTCAGTGTTATATCTGTAAACATAAACAGAGTGCTAGATATTGATATGGTTAACACCTAAACTAAAACACCTCCAGCCAATGTAACAGCTACAAATTTCAAATAAACACTGTACACACATGGCATATGGTATACTTGGCAAGTTGCTGGTGAATAAATAAAAACATTTGGCAGTTTTTCTGAGGCAAAAACAGTATCACAAGGAGAGTGAAATGAGAATTACATTCATCAGGTTGACACCAATGTGTCTATGATGACATGAAAATGGTTGTTTGGTTTGTAGAGGGAATGTTGTCGTACACTTAGGACTTTAAAATGTCATGTTGGTAATGATGAATGTATATGCATGTAATTGTCCTGAGGAGTGATTAAGTTACATATGCATCTGCCTTTGGGTCATCATGGTATGGATCAGCAACAATAACCAACAAATAATAACTAACAGTGTACAAACCAGGACATCCAGAGGTGTCAGACTTGAGATGGATAGCATCACCTCACAGACACTTCTGTCTCATCTCAAAACTCTAAGAAAAGTCCTCAAACAGAAGGTATCAGACAAAAAGTCCTTAGAAAACAAGGAGTCAGGATGATTAAGAATCAGTAAAAATGAATCAGAAAAAAGGCTGCAGACAAAAACGTACCAGTGAAAGGGTTCAGAAGACAGGTGACAGTCAAAAGGAGGTAGAGTAATAGATCACAGGAAAGGCATCAGACAAAAAGGAGAAAAGAAAAGAGAAGCTAGGTCTTCAGAAAACAAAGATTCAGAAAAATAACCAAAAAGACTCCAACAAGAAGGAGTCAGAAAATGAGGATTTGAAAAGAAAGGCATCAAATAGAAAGGATTCATAAAATTGAGTCAGTAGGAAGAGGATAAAAAAACAAGCAATAACAAAAATGAGTTGGTGTAAAGCAGTTAGAAGGAAAGGCTGCAGACAAAAATCCTCAGAAAACAAGGAAACAAGACAAAAAAACATCAGATGAAAAGAAACAGTGACAATGAATCAGAAAGAAGCTTCAGATAAAAATACACCATGGAAAGGGTTCAGGAGAAAGACATCAGACCACAAGGAGCCAGAGAAGAAGATTTTAAAAGGAAGGAATCAAATAACGATTCAGAAAGAAAGGCATCAGAAAAACAGGCAATAGCCAAAAAAATGAGTCAGTACAAAAAATATAAATCAGAGTAAAGGAGTTAGATAGAAAGGCCACAGTCAAAAAGGAGCTTGAAATCAAGGCATTATATGGGAAAGAGGAAAAACTACTGCCATCAGGCAAAAATAATGAAAAGAATGTGGATTGAAAAAGGTAAACATCAAATAGATATATGTCAGGCAGATGGAGTCAGAAAGAAACAGGCAACTGATAAAAAGAAGTTAGAAAGGAGGGTTTCATACAAAAAAGGAGTTGGATAAAAAGTGTCAGACTGAAAGCATCGTAAGAAAGACGGTCAGGGGAAAAGGGAGTCAAAAAGACAGCCAACAGACAAAAAGGAGTCAGGAATGAAGGTGGTGGATAAAAGGTAAACAAAGAAGTCAGAAAGAAAGGCATCACAAAAGAGTCAGAGGGAGAAGGTGCCAGTAAGACAGCGAACAGACAAAGAGGATTCAGATCCGATGTTTGTCTCTCTGTCTGCTCTCTGATTCTGTGTCTGATGCCTACTTGTCACTCCTGACTTTTATATGGCACCCACAAGGACTTCTCATTGGCAGTTTGGCCCATGAAACTCACTGCTGTTTCATTTGAGGTCTGAAACCTGAGGATGTCCGAACTTGAACACTGCACCAATGTTTTTGCGCCTTTAACCAAACTGATGATGCTGAATGAATAACTGAACATATATGTCCTATAAGCTCCTGCTGCATGTCTGAATCTGAAGTATTTGAGGTTTTCTCCTTATAACCTTGAAAACTAACAAATCATACATACACCAGAAAGTGCTGTTGTTAGTCAGGCCTGGAACAGAATTATGAGCAGCATCAATCAGTCTATTGTGCTTTGTTTCTAAAGTCTAGCTGTCATTTTCATTTCCAGGTAAGCAAATACCACATCCCCTATGCCTCCATATTTCCATGAGATATCCTTGAGCATCTGTGCAGGACGACGTTTAACAATCTCCAACCAAAGTCTAAAGAAAAGAAAGCTCAGAACTGGTTCTCAAAAACCCCCGAGCACCTCATGACTCCAGAAGCAACCAAGTATTTTTGTTTCTAAGCAAAACCAAACCCACCAGATAACATCTGACACATCTCAGAAAGAAAAAAAAAAGTTGACTCAGTATTTCAGTCTTGGGTGAGATGTTTCTGAATACAATGCACTGAAACGTAGAAAGCATCAACTCTTCTGTCCCCTGTGAGGACTCACCATAGCATGCCTCTTTCACATCAACCTGATTCCACTGGTTTTAAATAGTGCTTATTTGCAGATATGGAGCCAAGAATGAGGAGTGATTCAACAGCCATTTAGCATTTAAAGTTTTCATATTCTGCTGAGGAGCGGTCTGCCCAACAGTCCGTAAACTAGCTTCCTTTGGCCCCTGCTTCTTAAGATTCCTTAGTCATCGATAAAAAGCAGACTCTACATTTCTTGATGACTCAAAATTCCAGGAACAGCTCATCTAGAGTGCAGATTTGAGTCCAAAAAATGTTTAGGACCCAAAGCATTTACTCAGCTTTGGCCAAGCATTAGTTCATGGCAAAGCAATGCACAGTCCCTTCCCCGAGCTGTAGAAGAGCTCCAGAGTCTAGAGGAGCCCTGTTAGTGCAGCAGCT
Source organism: Scarus forsteni (assembly GCA_036419115.1). Lineage (NCBI taxonomy): Eukaryota > Metazoa > Chordata > Actinopteri > Labriformes > Labridae > Scarus > Scarus forsteni. The sequence goes on from JAZDUH010000269.1 coordinate 22,708,863, forward strand.
TCAGATTTAAGCGCAGTGCGACAGCGACAGCTTCAGCAGCCCCTCTGTGTGCATCTTATAGAGCAGTTTGAACTCAGCAGGAAGCTGGTGGGACTCCTGCCATTTGGTGGTGAACTTGGTGCCCTTCTTGTCATAGTAATGGTACGGCAGCTCCTTCCCTGTGTTGGGGTCCCAGCCGAAGGGCCAGAAGCCGTACAGGTGGATCTGGTTACACATGGTGGATGCCAGTGTGTACATCAGTATGCCAGTGCTCAGGCGCTTTGGAGAGAGCTGTTTGGTTTTCCAGTAGCTGTGGGGACAAACAAACAACACTTGAAGGATAAAAATGTCATTGTAGATATTGATATTTTGCCAATTCTGGCCTTTGAAGTGTTTAATACCTTTGAATTCAGATATCAACAAATTAGCTTGATTTCCAAGTAAAAACTGTCATGCTTGTCAGTAAATTGGTCCAAACATCACCGTATAGCTTACTTCCATAAGTGGTGCAAAAAGCAAATATAGTGTATTTTAAAGAGGACATATCATGCTTGTTTCTCCTTTTCACTATGCCAGACTAGGATGCCTGTAAAGCATTTCTGCCCTCAGTACAAGTCATTTAGTTCCTTCATTGCCCCACAATAGTGTTCTCAATATCCTCATTTTGGGCCATTATCATCTTGTTGAAACGCTTGGTCTCAAGGATGACCTAAAGTTACCTCACAACGTCACAGCCTTTTGTGCTCTGATTGGTCAGTTCTATCGGGGGTAGAGCCAGCCTGTCCTTCTTCTTCTACTGTATTTTCCAGCAGGCTCAAAGCAGCGACCGCGTATTGAGTCCCCCTACAGGCCAGAGCTGGTAATGAGGGAGAGTGAGCGAGGGAGCTTTATACCCCAGCTGCTGGATGTGTTCCTCGGTGAGGGTTTGGGGCTAATGGACATCACAGAGGAGGAAGTGTTTTATCAGATTACTCCAATAAAAAGAAAGGTACCTCGTGACGTCATGACGTTTGAAATCTCGCGGACATCTCGCAATGACCTATTTTCAGAGGCATCAAATCTCGTTCTAGGATATCAGGAAAAATACAATATCTCATTTTTTGAAAATTAAGGGGGTGAAAGGTCTTGTTTTCAAATTTATTATATTATATGTAAGTATTAAATCATGAATCAGCATGATATGTCTCCTTTAAAGGTCTAGCCTCTGTTGGTTCAACATAAGAGGGACTCTAATCTAACCAGTGATGATCCTTGCACCAAACAATCCTTCAAACAGCGAGAATAAACTCTTCAAACCTTCCTGAACAAAAGCATTTCAGAGTCCTTGAGGTGCTGAAAGCCATCTGAGCCTCTTAAACGTGATAATACTTCCCGGGCAGGTAGTTTTAATGGGATTGGTGAAGATTAGACTACTGTACGAGCCGACTGTTCTGCTGCTGCAACACTAAGCAGCAGACGTAAATCCCTCTCCACGCACACACTGTCACAGCTCTGTGCCATACCTTTCACTAAATAGCTGTTTCCTTATAATCCGGCTTTGGAGCTTAAATCTCTTCCTACCATTTGGAGCACAGCTCAATATAATACAACCACATGCTAGTTTGGACGTATGAGGCAGAATACACAGGGAGACCATGAACACAGGGACAGTGAGAGACATGTAACTTACCAGCATGCAATCTGTCATACAAGGCAGCAAGAAATCAATGTGGCCAGGTACAAATTTGGGCAAATATTTTGTCAGTTTCACAAGCAATCTTGAATATGTCCAATGCACTCATACAAAAACGGTATTTCTGTTCGGGGGATTCCTAGACAATTGTAAAGTGTCAAAATGTCTGTAGGGCTGGTCAGAAACTTGACTTTTGTTTACAGCAAAAGAATTCAAATGGTATTGGAGCAAAAAAGTCCAGAGGGGAGACAAATATGTTTGAAAACTGTACAATTGTCGTTGATTGTTGGATGTGTCCATCTGTGTAGATGTAATGAAGACCAAAATCTTCTTTCCCACATGGTTGTCAGATTCATGATTCTTTCAGGCAGGAAATTACTGCTTGAAAGAAGAACAACATTGAGTTTTCATGAACGCTACGTATTTTTTTAATATCATCTAACTCATTAAATTAGTCTTAAAATAAAACTCAGATTTGCAAAAGCCTTCCTGCTGGCACCAGTTAACATGGTTGCAAGTTAAACCATGACACAGATGAGACTTTTTGTTGGTGTAATAAATTTGGAAGTAAAGAGCCTTTAAAAAGGGATTTTGTGCATGTGAAGGATATGTTTGAATGCAACTAGACATTGTTTTAACACGACACTTGTGTTTTCAAATGCATAGGAGAAAATGGGAAAGACATCTGCACTACACACTAGGGGTGGAAATCACCAGTTTCATGACAAGACGATACGATACGATATCGATTCTTTGGACAACGATACGATATTTGCCGATATTACAAAGTCTGTCAGGATTCGATACGATACGATTCAGGAACCTTCAATCTATTTAAGACGATATTGTGTCCTCACTGAACACAATCAGCTACATTTCACCGGAAGCAAGAAATAAACACAAAACCATTTCGATAGTTTTATTACTGAAATGTGGAACGATGTGCTGACCTTTGGGTATGATAGTTTGTAGAGGACTATAACCATCTGTATGATCTAATCATGTTTAAAATTAAAACTAGTTTAATGCAGGTAAGGTGCTTTTTTGCCCCCACTATAACCTTATGGGTCTTATTGTTACATTGTAATGTTTGTTTATTATATCAAGTAATGATGCAACACTTTAATAAAAAATATTGAATTATTATTTAAATTTCATTATATTGACCTCCAACATTTGACCATGCTCTATCAAACCAAAATTGTGTAGTTTGATTTTAATTACATCCAAACATTTGTCATGTTCAAAGTAAGAGCTATTACCTTAACTAACTCACCATTGATGACTTTGTTATGTGATGACTGGTAACCACAGATTGTTTGTCAATCTGATCAGACTTTGTTTAACTGTTTAATGGTCGATGTTGAGGGGGAATGACACTAAGCTCTCGCTGTTTTACTTTCGAACAATGAAATTTCTTTAATCAGTGCACTACAAAATCAAATGAGATAACTCACTGCAGTCGTGTGATAATGCTCTCCTGTCGTGCGTGCAGCATCCTCTGCTGACAGGTCGACCGTATCTTACCCGGATACAGCAGAGCTATTTTCTGGTTGGCCGATATGTCTGGCTCCCGTTTAGCTCTGTGATGCTAACAGCGACTTGCTACACGTTCGCCTACAGCGGTGTTACTCGGTGGGCGCTTCACAATACATTTTACAGCAGGAGAAATATCAGGTGTGGCGTGTCAGAGAGTGAAAACGTTCAAATGTGTGTCTCATACGCTACAACTTGGGCGAAACTTCAGAACGACGCGCGGTTGGCCGGAAACGGACACGCATGTCCGGTCAGGATTTCAAAATAAAGGCGTACATTAAAGACCACGATGTTGATCGATGTTTTAAGTTTCCATTGATGTGATTGGATCATTGCTTAACCAATTGATGTATCGATTAATGGATGGATCATTACATCCCTACTACACACCTTTTTTTTTTTTTTTTGCCAGTTGAATGACAATGCCCTATGACCTCCGAGAAGACTGACCAGCGTGATGAACCTTTCTCTGTCTTCTTTTTTGGCATGTTAGTAATGTTGACCTATGAGTGGACTGATGTTTTAAGTTTCCATTGATGTGATTGGATCATTGCTTAACCAATTGATGTATCGATTAATGGATGGATCATTACATCCCTACTACACACCTTTTTTTTTTTTTTTTGCCAGTTGAATGACAATGCCCTATGACCTCCGAGAAGACTGACCAGCGTGATGAACCTTTCTCTGTCTTCTTTTTTGGCATGTTAGTAATGTTGACCTATGAGTGGACTGAGTACTCACATATTTGCGCATTTGTGGAGGCATAAAGTCAAAAATGGAGCAAATAAATGATAAAGTTTCTGCTGTGAAAAAGATCCATGGAACAGAAAGAACTTGAGCTTTGCCCTGCCTTTATGATATTACAAAGGTACTACAATGACTGACTAAAGAAATAGAAATGTTGGAGAGGAACTATAAACATTCATGATCTGGTGTGCAACTGCTGTTAGCATTAGCATCAAGCTGGCATCTCATTCAACAGAACATTTGAATAGACAAGTACAGTGTAGTGCCATAAACAGTCTTCCTTTTGAGTCATCAGCTTAAGCATTAGTGGTACTCACTTGTTAATGTACTGCATGATGTTTCCAGGCCAGGCCAGCTGGACCTTGAGCTGACCTCGATGTTCCACAAAAAAGTCAACCAGTGTCCTTGTCACTGTGGCCGACGTGTGGAAGAAGAAAGCTGGGATCCACAAGATGACCCCGTCCAGTCTCTTCAGACTTAGAAAGAAGTTGTTCCTGTCCTGCACAGTCAGTAGATTATTATAGTATTTCTCCAGGATGCTTGGGTTAAATGTGGTCATGTTTGTCCGCCTTCCAACGTCCTTCTTAAACATCTCTGTTGGTGCAAAGTTGCAGCGAAAAACAAAGTCAAACTTGTCAATCTGAGGGCCACAGCGTGAGCCAGTGAGGATGCCGCTGTTCCCGATCACAGCGCAGACATTGTACTGCTTGTTGAGGATCGGTGAGACCTCAGGAAGCAGCGAGCGAAAGTTCTCTCCGATGGAGAAGACGTACTTGTGGCTGGAGTAGTCGTAATGCATCAGCTGTCCAATTCTGACTGAACCTCGTGTTAGGGTGAAGTTATGAGGGATGTCGATATACTGAGCGATCTCATTTCTGAAAGACAAACAAGATAGCTTTTGGTTGGCACTAACTAGGCAAAGGCAAATCTATTATAACATAATCATTCCTCATGGAAAACTGGAGGGATTATAAATGTGGGGCTTAGAAGAAGTCCGAGACCATACAACCAACAAATCACCATGTGGAACAACAGGCAGTCTAGCATTATCATAGGCATTGCAGTTAGCCTGTTAGCAGCTTGTAAGCTTGTCTTGTACAGTTTTTTATTGTGCTCTGCTGGACTGTCAGAAGCTTCCTCTCTGACCCCATTAACATTTTTCAGATCTGAAGATGAAGCAGCTGTAAAGCAAGTAAGTGGGACCATGGCTTATTGTTAACTTTATAATGACTGTACATGTCAGATCAGCCAACAACCCCCCCCCCCCCCAAGGGTTTGTCTACTGACTGTTAATCCACATTTTAAAAGCCTGCACATAGTAAAAATAACAAAAACAACTGTTTAATGGGGGCAATATGCTTTTTTGTCAAGATTTACATGTGTTTTTACAGAATGTGAAATTTTTCCCTATTTCCACGGTAGAGTCCAGACTGGTCTGTGACAGGAAAGTGCTAGGATCTCACATGGCTCCTCTGAGGCTACGTTTACATGGACACTCCTGACTCAAAAACACCAAAATTTTTGCTTTGCATTTCAAAGTCGATCTGCATTCAGACGGCAACACTGGAGACGTATGAACCCGCTGTAGTATGCATGCCGGTTCAGTAGATGGCGGTGTAGGTCTGCAGAGAGGCAGCGCTGCTACAACACAGATACGAAGAAGAAAAACTTTTCACAAACAACAATGGTGAGTAGACGCAAAGAGACGCAGGAGTTCCTTTTCTGGACAACAAATCAGTTCGTACAACAAATCTGTCTGGATAGTTTTGTCTGGATAAAAAACGGAGCACAGTAAGCAGCTCATACGTTACTCGGCAGACAGCCAAAGCTGTTGTTGTTCCTGGTATGCACGCGCAGCCTTCATGTGAAAGAGTACTGCGCATATAGTGACGTCAGTATTGCACCCTGAAACGCTCTGAAATGGGTTTACATGGAACTGCATTGAGGGCGTATTCGAAACTTTCCACTCCGGAGCCTGTTTTCAAAAGTTACCGTAAAGAGTTACAATATAAACGCAAGGCCAAAACACAATGAAAACTTAAAAACGGGTCTGACCGTATTCGGCCCTGTGTAAACGCAGCCTGAGATCCAGTGATAATGTGATTGACATGTAGCCCCTGCTACTTGATTTTTTAGGTTATATAAATAAAAAATTTGTCATGGATAATTCCAGTAAGTACATAAATTGAGAGCAGAAACAACCAAAACTATTCTGCCTTATTTAGACTGTCATTAACTGGAATGCAGCTGGCATTTGTCTGTGTGTGTGTGTGTGTGTGTGTGTGTGGGGGCTATATCAGATCTGTTGAACTGATATAGGCCACAACAAAATGTAATTGTAATAATGGAAAACAGCGGATTAAACCTAAATCTCATATGAGGCTTAAACCTTGTACAAAACTGAGCTGATGACCTATTACCACAACAAATACCAGCTCTGCTTTTAAATCCTCTGGATTGATTACCATAATGACAATGACTCAGTGACTCAGTAACGTGCATAAGTCTCAGTACATAATAATCATGATTTGCTTTGTATTTATTTGTCCACTTTAGATTTGGTTTCACTGAAGAATTCAAAGACCAAAAAAACATCTCAAGTTCTACAGACAGCTTATGTCACATATTTATTATTAAGAAAACAATCCAATCAAAAGTGTATTTTACTTATAATATGGACCTTAAAGGCCAAAGCTAGAGAAGCTATCCGGACTCAAATCCAAATTCAGGAACTGTGTGAGTGATTTTGTGGAACCTACCTGAGCCTCATGAAAGCTGTACTGTTGTATCTCCATTTAGACGAGTTCTGGATGTCCTCGCTGAGAGAGCTAGCCAGAGGGCTGAAGGCCGGATCCAGATACTTCATGGCCAACTGGGAGCTACAAACAAGTGAAGACGAGGACAGAATGTGGTTAACCCAACTTTCGAGGGGGTAAGCTTCATGTACCTGCACCTAAAAATAGGGATGGGAATTGATTTGTTTTATTGATCACCATCGATTCCTATGACTTTTCCGTGTGGGCACAAGTTGGCATACAAACTTTTTTGGACGTAACAATGTCAATCACGTCTCTCCTGATATTCAATACTGTGCTGAATGAATAAGTGCTTCTACAAATGCTGTTGTTTCCACACAGTAATCATTGTGTGGTAAGCATCTCTGTCTTTTTTTAGACTAATTTAGATAAGAGGATGACATCATGATTTACAAGACATGAAGATCAAAATGGAAGCAACTGATCAGAGAATTGATAAGCAAAAATACTACTGATGTTAATCCCTTAAATGAATTATAATCAATTACCGTTTTTAATACTAACTGGAGCTAGTTTTCAATTCCCATCCCTGCTTAAAAATATTTAAAGGGGAATTACAGCTCTTTCCAAATGTTAGTAAAAAAAATCTGCTAAGTTTAACATGCACACCTTACAGTTGGTTTCCTGGTTGATAAAAAAGCCTCACTTTAGTTGTAAAAATGTCACTTTTCTCAGGCAGATCATGTTGACTTGTTTAATATCTTGTAAACAATCACTAAACCTGTTAAGTGTTATTGCCTGACAGCTTGTGCATCTTCATGTTAGATTTCAAAGACTGCCATAAAATACCCGATACATTTTAGAAAATGAGTCCAACTAGAACCTACCCTGTTAACAAATCCCTGAAAACATCTCTGGATCCACATTAACATTTGGATCACCACCAAAATCTAACCCCTTGTCCCTTTTACCATGACCAACATTCATAAAGCAGACTAGGGAAGAGCTTGAAATGTCAGCCTCTGTCAGACATTAGTAAGTCGATGATCTAGGTGGTCACCTGGGAGCTGGTCCTAAAGAAGAGGTAAAGAAGCCAACAAAGATGGACAAACTGAACTAAAAAGAGCTACAGGTTGACATATTAAAAACACTCTCCAGCCTTTTTAAAGGAAAAGTTCGGTTCCTGCAGCTTTTAAATTGTTTCTAGAATGAAGAACAACAATATACTCACCCAGAAGGCTTTCCTGATGCAAAGAAAGGGAATTTAGACTTTGAATGTGGCATATTTAGATAGGCTAGTTAAATATCGAAACTGCAGCGGACACCGATATAATGTAGCCTGTAGGGGGTATTCCATCATGATTCGCCAGAATGGTCTGAAAGCCATAAAATAGCCTGTTCTCTCCACACAGCGCTGTGTGGCTGAACTAACCTCTAAACAAAACTTTGAGATGGCTCTGTATACTGTGGCTCCAAACTGTAAGGACGTCCATCATAATCAAAGTCCTCCTCCACAACATCTTCAACCCATTGATAATCGTCCATTTTGCACAAAACTGGGAGTAGTAAGTCGATATGTAGCTGCCCTGGAACAATGAGCACTGCGCATGCTTGAGAGCATGTAAACAAACTCGTTAGTTCAGCCACACAGCGCTGTGTGGAGAGACACAGGCTGCAATGGCCGTCCATGGAATATTGGTGAAAAACATGAGTTTTTGGACGATTAATGCAGTTTTTAGGAGCGGCGATCTATGCCCTACAGGCTACCATTATATCGGTGTCCGCTGCTCGATTTTGGATCTAAATATCTCCCGAAGCACCGTTTGCATCAGGAAAGCCTTCTGGGTGAGTATATTGTTGTTCTTCATTCTAGAAACAATGTAAAAGCTGCAGGAACCGAAGTTATCCTTTAAGAGCACCATAAATAAGTAATCAACCAGTAACACAGCAGTGCATCAATGCATATTGGGAAGTAGACATGGTCAATCTGCTGAAGTTCAAACAAGCATCAAAATGGAGAAGAAAGGGAATTTAGGGGACTTTGAATGTGGCATGAAAGTGTGTGTCAGATAGGCTAGTTAAATATTTCAGAAACTGCTGATGTGCTGGGAATCTCGCACACTGATCTCACAGAGAATGGTCTGAAAGATAAAATATGGGGCAGTTCTCTGAGAGCCCATGCCTTGTTGAAGGTCAAAAAATGGTCCAAGAGGTTTGAGATGGCAGTAAGGCAACAGTGACTCAAGTAACATTTCCTACAAGCCAGGGTAACTGAGAAAGGCTATTTCTAAATGGTTGAATCTTTAAGCAGGTGGGCTGCAGTAGCAGAAGCTCACATCAGGTGCCCCTCTTGAAAGTTAAGAACAGGAAACTGCAATTCACACGTGAGCACCAAAATTGGAAATGTGTTTTTTGGTGTTATGAGTTATTGTTTCTGCTGCCAGATTCAGGTGGTAGGGTCAGAATTTGGTGTAAACGTCATGAAAGCATGAATCCATTCTGCCTTGGATCGATGATTCAGACTGCTGATGGTGTGATCATGTGGGGGACATTTTCTTGGCACACTTTGGGCCCCTTAGTCCCACCTGAGCATGGTTTAAATCCCACAGCCTACCTGAGTGTTGTTGCTGACCATCGCTACCCCTTTATGACCACAGTGGACCATTTTCTGATAGAGACTTCCAGAAGAATAAAATGCCATGTCACATGTTAGGTGTCTTCTAAGCTGGCTTATGGACATCTTAGGTTTCTTGAAGGAAGATGGAAGAAGCCAAACAACCCCTCCATCGACATGTGGTCCAACACAGGATAGCCAACTGTCAAGGTCAGGATTCAGCCATCCTCTTACATCTCTCCTTTGAAGAGAGCAGAGTCCAAATACTGAATTTAGGATTACGTTGGTTTGAATGTTCATGAATCCTGAGAAGTCCATGTTGCCAACTTTGAAGAAACTTAAAATAAACATGGCCTGGATGACTGAGCACCTACATAGACATCATGGCATTTCTAAAACCTCAAATCATCTTATACTGGTTTCTTGAGCATGAAAATGAAATCATTGTACTCCAGTGGCCTCCACATCAACCAGTTTCAATCCAACTGAGCACCTTTGAAATATGGTGGAACAGGAGATTCTTGTCATGGATGTATAGTCAACAAATCTGCAGCAACCATGTAAAGGTATCGTGTGAATATGGACCAAAATCTCTAAGGAATGCCTCCAGTACCATTTTGATCTATGCCATGAAGAATTAAGGAGCTCTGAAGCTAAAAGGGTCCGACTCTGAAGCTTTTAGAATTGGATGAGACTTCTACAAGAGGCTAAATGTCTTCAAGGATTTAAACCAGTCCATTCATGGTTTGGCTTTGGCATAGGGACATTCAGTGGAGTTTGCTGCGTCAGGGCAGATGCAGCAAGATGAACAAACTGCTGTGATGCCAGGTCAGTCTGCAGCCAACCTTACAGTGTGTATGTTAATACTGCATGACCTGGATCTTATGGCAGTCAGACCTCCAGCAGATTCATTCTGCAGCATCTGCAGTCCTCCTATATTCAGAGAGGAACGTTGCTGAGTCAGGATCAGCATGAAGCATCTACTCATCTTTTATTCTAATAGAATTTGGAAACACTTCAACAGAAGCAAAAATGATCTCACTCCTCTCCAAAGACTCCAGATTTGCTTGGATTTTTGATGAGGTTTGGATATTTGTACTCATGTTGCCTCATGCCGATCCTTACAGCTGAGATGCAAACACATTATTATCTTGCATGCGGAAGATAATAACTTGATTATGACTGAATCTAAATGTGTAAATAACAGATATTTCAAATATAAAACGGCAAATGAAGAAAAAGACCTGCTAAAAGGGTCATTCAAATGTTTCCATTCCTGTGTGAGTGTTCAGTATGTATTTGTGGAGATATCAAGGTGAAATAGTTAGATAACATGACATATCGCTCTGCTGTGAATTGTGATTCATTGTGTGCTTTTAGGGTATTATTTATTCCATGCTGCTTCACATTCAAAATGACATCATTCAGGGTCATAGACTCACTGTTGCCAAAAAAAGGTGAAGCAGAAGCTGCTCATGGCTTTACAAAAAAAGACAAAAATCTGCTGCTTAAAACTGAGACTTATCAATAGCAGCAAATGCTCAATAAAAGCAAGAAAACAGGCACAATCCAAATCCAACACTGGAAAAAGGATTAAATTAAAGAAAAGTTTCAGTTCAAACATCACCACTCTGTATTCACCTCAGGTCTGGCTTGCGAGGCGGCCTCTCGCTGCAGGTGGAGGAATGTGAACAAAAACAACAGATATACTCACTCTTACTCAAACATGACATGAAGGACATTGAACAGTCTGCATGCAGCACAAAGGTGACTTTTATATACTTACACTGTTTGTATTATCACAATATTTTTTTTACATGAACTGTTTTTTAGTAACTCCAGATTCCCCACTTGATACAAACACATGCTAGTCAGGGTAAGATGGTGATCATAAATTAGCCTTGGGTATGACTGTTAACCAGCCAGAGAAATCTTTACTAGCTCCAACCAGGATGTAGCAATATCTGCAGTTTTACCAGAAAATGACTCCACTTCTTTAAAAAAAGGAGCAAAGAACATCACTTAAGGCTTGGGATGGATGGATGGTTCCTGTAGGTTTTGTTGTATTTGCACATAAAATGCTGAAAACATGAAAAAATAATCATTAAACACTGGAAAACACTTCTATATTCATTAAAGAGCTCTAATTTTGTCTTACCTCAGATTCAGATATTCATTTTGATGTCTGTATGTTCAAAACCATGTTTTGAAAACCCTCTGGGGAGCCGTACTCTGGTTTATTTACTGTATGCTGAGTATCCATGATACATCTGTATTCTCTCTTTCAGACGCTGTTGGAGCTCCTGCCCTTCCCTACCTGCACCCAGTCCACTCTGATTGACTGATTCACCTTGTGATAATTGGTTGATCCAGCACTGCATTGTATCCATGTTTTAAACAACTCTGCATTCATTCTACCATTTATGCATGAGTTCTGCTACCTTTTCTATCAATGGAGCAATAATGCTCGCTACTCTGCCAAAAGACACCTAAACCCTGAGAAGGTGCGTTCACACTGAATGTGACTTTGGCAACCTCAGCAACCACTCTCCATGCAGGGTCAATGTACAGTCACGATCAGCCAAGACCACAAATGGCCAGATCACACACGATGCAACAGGGATTCTGGGCAACTTGGTCGAATCTTTGGAGACAGGGGGCAGCACCACTGTTGCTGCAGATGGGAACTCTGGAGTCACTTTGGAAGCATAGCAGGTCGCAGTGCTCTGTCGGCAAAGTTTAAATATTTGAGTCTTTCAGGCAATCTCCTGCTGTGAGAGACAATCAGCATTGTGTCGGTGTGTGATTGACACCCACGACATACTGTTTTATTCTGGTTCACAGAGTTAAAGTCTATGTCTGTGTGGGAAGCATTAGTTAGTGAGTCCATCAGTTCTGCCTTGACAGCCCCCAGAAAACATCAGCTGCAGTGTTTTGTGGTTGGTAGATGAGTGAAAAGGATACAGTTGGAATAATGTCACTTAATACGTCCTATTATAGGATATGATCGTGGGGTGAAAATCGAGCAGGAGTGACGTCTGCTCAGTAGCGTTTCATCCGGAGCAGAAGCCATCGCTCTGACATCTCTTCATTAGTGCATGATTGTAGGACCTGTTTGTGTGTTTCAGCATATGTATGTAACATGTCTCAACAATATATCTCCATGAGGGACTTATACGTTTTCTTTTTCATCTACAATTATACCAAATTATGCTTCATTTATGGATCTAAAACTAAGATAAAGAATATACTTTATTTTGAGTTTACGTGTTCTCACTGTACAGTTCAAAAATCCAGCTAAAGACTGTCCTGGCATGGTGATACAAAAGTCAGTCTTGAGACAAAAACAAAAGACAAAAGAAGTAATCTTATAAGAAATATCCAAGGCAATCCAACATAGTTATGAAACAAAATATATAACTAGGTATTTAATTATAGCAGAGTTCCTCAGATTTTTCCAAAAAAAAAAAGAATCAGAACAGTCTTCAGTCTGTTTTTTTCCTCAATAGATGGAACTGTAAGTCCAAACTGATCTCATCTATGAGTGTGTGAACAGCTGTCATTCTATATGTGTCAGTCCTGACATTGGCTGGCAAACACTCCAAGGTGTACACCACCACTCACCCACTGCCAGCTGAGATAGGCTCCAGCCCCCGCGACTCTGGAAGGGATAAGTGTAAGCCGAAATCTGATACCAGGCTCAGCAGATCTTTAAATGAAATCACTCATAACATTTCATTTTATTTGGTGATTACCTATCCTGGACAGCACAGATACTTTTGACTCCTGCTGTTTCTCCCTCCTTCAGGACATACAGAGTATGTCTGAAACCTCACACAATGTCCTGGATGATGAACTCTCAGCACAACAGAGTACAGTAGGAGGCCTACCAAGCTGTTCACAGACAGTTTTCTCCTCTTCTCTCCTTCACATCTAACTCACTCGCAGCTCAACCTTGGCCTAAGGTGACAGGGAGCCGAGGAGGAAAATGATTACAGGCAGGCTGAAAATGAATGCAGCTCTCACGCAGTAAATCTGAGCCAAGGACGGCTCACTGGCCTCCAGAACCTTCATCTGAACGAGGCTGTTTTAGCTTCACACTCACACCTGACAGAACACAGCAGACAACAAAGATTTACTGAATGACTTTCATGAGCTGTGCAGCAGGAGACCAACTCTGGCCTGGCTGATGGTATCAGAAGGTCTCCTGAAAGAAGACTGCTGTTTGGACTAGAAACAGAAGGAGTCAAGAGAGTTTTATATAGATTAGGGAAAAACTAAAAGAGGCCAACCCTTCAAAGACCACCCTGTCACAGCAGATTAAATCCTGCTCAAGTAAAGTCACAAAATTAAATAGATTTTTCATTTTTAGACCAAATTTGATTACTGAAGGACTCATAGTCAAACTCGATCAGTAAGCGACATATGTTGGTCGACAAATCGTCAAAATGATGGTAACGAAGGTAACCTGTTTTTACAGATTCTGTAGTGTGGTACTAAAAGACTGAGCATTTTGGGATGGTTTGTAAAGAGCTTTAGTTTATAATTAACAGAGCAGTATGGTTGACGCTAGGTCTGTTTACGGCAACAGTCTGCAGTGTTGTTCACACACTTCACTGGTAAACCGTGTCATGATCCTGCTTTTTCTTTATCTTAGTTTTTACCCATTTTGTTTTCATTCCACATCTTGTCTATGTGTTTTATTTTGAAAGTTCATTCGTCTTGCTTTGCTTTGTTTTGCTTCCTGTCTGGTACTGTCACACCACATCCCTAATTGTGCTTCCCCTGCTGTGTCTCATCAACCCCAACAACCTCATGTATTAAACCCTTGTGTCTCCCCCTGTCTTGTTCTTCCTTTGTGTCACTTTCCAGCATTTCTCCCATAGTCATAGTTTGTTGACAATCTATTTAGCCTAGACCTTGCCTTTTTGCCTGCTGTTTTTTGGACAACTTTGCCAGACTCTGCCTGCTTTTGTGTACCAGACCTTGGACTGTTAATAAACCTTGCCTTTCACCTCACAGACCTTCTTCTCCTACTTCTACTTCTTCTTTGTGCTCTTTTTGCGCTGAGATAGTTCGAGTCATGACAAACTGAGAATTATTACAACAGATGATCAAAGTTTTTGTTTACGGTCTCTCTACCTGTAGGCAGATTTGCATGACCCCTCTTACTTGTCCCACACTGCACCATGTGCTGGTTGAGGGCTACATTTTTAAAGGACAGAGTGCCCAAATTCAAACTCCATTTATACTTGCAGAAAAAAACTAGAATTATCTTGGATTCCGTCAAGTAAGCAGCATGTATAAATTCAACAGCAGAGTGTGCAGAATTTACCCTGAAATTTGCCTCCGCTGAGCGACATGCAAACTCAATGTGAGTTTGTGCCAAACCATTTCTGTATGGGCTGGACTGTTTGTTACAGATATGCAGCTAATAAATAAATGCAGATCATGCTGTAATTCAAGTTTGTGCTCCACATGGACCTTAAGCTAAAGACAGTTCAGAGCTCAGACTGGCAGCCAAATCAAACTCGCCTGCATTGATTCAAGCTTCAAGTCAGAACACGCTTAAAGAGACTGTGAGGAGTTTCTAAGTAATTACAAAAAAGTCTCACTTTTAGATATATGCCTGATCGAAATACACACTTTAAGATGAGTTTTATAGCATCAAAATAGGTTATCTACAAATGCTATTCCTTAGCCTTCCGGTCGGGTCGGACAGGGCTGGACTGGCCTGGTTACTCAACTTCGGAAACAAGACCATTAAAACTAGAGCAAATTTATATTATTTTAATATTTATATTACACTTCTCAGAGCACTGGGCTGTAAGTAGCGATATACAGCCAGCTACAACTACGATAATAAGTTTTCTAAAAAATGCTTGTTGTCACACATCAAAAACTACTGCTACGTAACTAGAAAGAGATACAGAACCTGGTTGCTTTGCATCCTGTAAGTTGTTGAAAAAATAAGTTGTAAAGCAATGCAGAGTTCTGAGGAAGGTCCGAGCTGCATTTATCACAACAAACACACGCTTTGGCTTCAGTCACGTCTTTGGTGCGTTCCAGTTGTAGTCAGAAGTATACATTTCCGGGTTAGGAAACTGCAACTGGAACTTCCCCCGAAGTCGGAATTTCCTACTGGGAACTCGGTGAAACCTCACACTCCCGAGTTGACAATCGAAGATGGATGCCCCCAGTGTGAACAGTTATTAAGCTCCTGTAATAATCAATTTATTTGCACTTCTGACTGGGGTGTGTCGCTCTAGATCAGCTGTATACATCGTAATGTTAGACTTATATTTACAAAAATGCTGCCATAGCGATGATCACATTCTTCATGTGGTATTTGTGAACAACAATGCAGGGTGTGCTAACAACAGCTAACAATAGCCTGGAAGATCGGCATGTTTTTTTCCAACTTCAACTGGAACGCCGATAAGTCAGAGATGATGTCACTCCCATTTCCGAGGTTACTGGAACACAGCATTACGACAGTCGCCGCGCGTGCTCATGGGTAGCAGAGTCTTTATTTCGCTGGTAATAGATTCTCCTCATAGCACCTTTAAGTTCACATGACAAATTCAAAGTGTCCTGTTCAATGAAGGGCTCTCACCAAAGCACTATTCTCCGTTAAACTGATGCGGCAGCAGCCTCCAGAGTGCAGACCGCTTCTCTACACGCAACTGTTTTTGCATTTAGCACACAGTCACTCAGTTTTTTGGAAGTTCTTGCTTTTTTTATTGTATTTGTATGTGAGACTTTGTTTATATAAGGTAGAGAGAAGGGAGAAAGTGAAGAGAAAAATTAATCCAAAATGCCCATCCATCCATCCATTACCTAAAAGGTATGTCCTGTTTAAGGTCTCAGGGGCTGGAGCCTATCCCAGCTGTAGATGAGTGAGAGGCTGGTACACTCTGGTGACATTTAGAGGAACCAGTTGTCCTAAAAGGTATGTTTCTGGTTCAGAAAACCCATGCATGCCCAGAAAGACACTACAGATTGTACGACCAGTAACCTCCCAGCTGTGTGGCATGAGAACTACCTGCTACACCAATGTTTAGTCCAGACCTCCACTTTGATAAACACAAATTCTTCAAAAATATTTACAAAACCCAAACCAGTGAAGTTGGCACGTTGTGTAAATTGTAAATAAAAGCAGAACACAATGATTTGCAAATCCCTTTCAACCTATATTCAATTGAATACACAGCAAAGACAAGATACTTAGCGTTCGAACTGGTAAACTTTGTAATTTTCTGCAAATATTAGCTCATTTGAAATTTGATGCCTGCAACATGTTTCAAAAAAGCTGGCACTAGTGGCAAAAAAGACTGAGAAAGTTGAGGAATGCTCATCAAACACTTATTTAGAACATCCCACAGGTGAATGGGCCAATTGGCAACAGGTGGGTGCCATGATTGGGTATAAAAGCAGCTTCCCTGCAATGCTCAGTCATTCACAAACAAGGATGGGGCGAGGGTCACCACTTTGTGAACAAATGCGAGAGCAAATTGTCCAACAGTTTAAGAACAACATTTCTCAACCAGCTATTGCAAAGAATTTAGGGATTTCATCATCTACGGTCCGTAATATCATCAAAAGGTTCAGAAAATCTGGAGAAATTACTGCACGTAAGCGGAAACGCCCAAAACCAACATTGAATGCCAGTGACCTTCGATCCCTCAGGTGGTACTGCATCAAAAACCAGCATCACTGTGTAAAGGATATCACCACATGGGCTCAGGAACACTTCAGAAAACCACTGTCAGTAACTACAGCTCGTCGCTACATCTGTAAGTGCAAGTTAAAACTCTACTACGCAAAGCCAAAGCCATTTATCAACAACACCCAGAAACGCCGCCGGCTTCGCTGGGCCCGAGCTCATCTAAGATGGACTGATGCAAAGTGGAAAAGTGTTCTGTGGTCTGACGAGTCCACATTTCAAATTGTTTTTGGAAACTGTGGTCGTCGTGCCCTCCGAACCAAAGACGAAAAGAACCAGCCGGACTGTTATAGGCGCAAAGTTCAAAAGCCAGCATCTGTGATGGTATGGGGGTGTATTAGTGACAAAGGCATGGGTAACTTACACATCTGTGAAGGCACCATTAATGCCGAAAGGTACATACAGGTTTTGGAGCAACATATGTTGCCATCCAAGCAACATCTTTTTCATGGATGCCCCTGCTTATTTCAGCAAGACAATGCCAAGCCACATTCTGCATGTGTTACAACAGCGTGGCTTCGTAGTAAAAGAGTGCGGGTACTAGACTGGCCTGCCTGTAGTCCAAACCTGTCCCCCATTGAAAATGTGTGGCGCATTATGAAGCATAAAATACAACAATGGAGACCCCGGACTGTTGAACAACTTAAGCTGTACACATGGGAAAGAATTCCACCCGAAAAGCTTCAAAAATTGGTCTCCTCAGTTCCCAAACGTTTACTGAGTGTTGTTAAGAGGAAAGGTGATGTAACACAGTGGTAAAAATGCCCCTGTGCCAATGTTTTTGCTAGTGTTGCTGCCATTAAATTCTAAGTTGATGATTATTTGCAAAAGAAAATAAAGTTTCTCAGTTGGAACATTAAATATCTTGTCTTTGTTGTGTATTCAATTGAATATAAGTTGAGAAGGATTTGCAAATCATTGTATTCTGTTTTTATTTACGATTTACACAACGTGCCAACTTCACTGGTTTCGGGTTTTGTACAAGTTTTGCTTTTCATTTGACATAATAAGCAGCAGAAAAGATTTTTCATCTGTTAACTTGAATAAAATTGGCAAAAACGATATTATTGGCCTCCCGCTTTTTGTTGAAAAATGATGGTATTGGAAGTAACTGATTCATTTTCCCATATTATGTTTTTTTTGAATAATGACTTCTTATTGCACACTAAATAACTGCAGAGCTACCTCAATAAAGAGACTTAAGCAGGGCAGCAAGTCTGTTAATGGATGAGATGGCTGTAGGATTAAGTGACAGATGTTTATTTTCCTTTATGCAGATTTAAACTCACGCTGACTCAGAAAACATGTCGACATGAACTATGTTTACACTAGTTTATCAGGGACAACCTGTCTCTCATGAAACATGAACAATTAATGCATATAAAAGCAGGAATATCATGGAAACATTCAAATCTTCAGTAACTTTGCACATTATTATGCTCAACAGTCTCTGTAATCACTACACCCTAAAGAAGGTTGATACACATTAGGGGGATGTAATGTTTTAGCCTCATAAATTAGAGGTCTTTTTATACATTTTTCATATCAGAAAATGTATGCTCACTACTGCGTTTAAAGTTTTGCTCATCATCCTTTTTTCTGTTTGCTTTTCTGTCCGTATTGATGATTGAGAGACAGTGAATGGAGTTGGTTAGTTGGACAATCAGCACAAAACAAAACACAAAACCATCTGCCAGCATGAGGAAAGAGCCTAAGTTTGTGGAAGTGCACAAACACTCTGTCATACCAACTCTCCAGAGATGGACATGTGTGTGCAAGAGACTTGAGAGATATGGCCTGTCTCAAACAAAGTAAACCCCCCAGTGTCTGATGTGCTGCATTTGCCTTGTCATCTGTTTCATCCTGATGTTGATAATGATGTTTCCAAGAGACTTGCGTGCACTCTAAAATCAAACCATAATATTAACGCCTCTTTGACCTTCACTGTGAAATTCTCTGAGGCAGAATGGGAGGAAAACCTGATCAAAAATGGCATCAAAGACCTACAGGAGAGATGGGAGCTTGCATAGCCAGCAGGGGAGCGCAGCTCGATGTGTATGTGCACATCTGACCATGTGTGCAGGTGAGACGTACCCTGACACACCAGATGGACTGTTCAATAAATTTCAGGTCCAATCATAATAGGAAGACAACAGACTGCAAAGCTCTGCAGGACTGTGGACAGAAAGCAGACTTCATCAAGGGAGTAAGACTCTTTCTCTGGCATGTCCTCCATGTTAAACAGTGATACTGAGGAAGGAGAAAACAACAGACAAAGTTTACTGCAGACCAGTGCTATCTGTGAGTTTGCTTTAAAAAAAAAAAAAAAAAAAAGCTAGCTCTTGAGCTAACAACAGACTGGAGCAGTCACTTCCTGCTGCCTTTTCACTCGTACCTCCTACCTCTTCCTGCTCTGAAGGATTCTGACTGGGCCACAATCATTGTAGATTGGAGTTAGGCCAGATGGATCTGCCTAATTCGAGACACAGAATCAAGGTGATCCAGCTGCTTAGCAAGCTGGTTAGGTGGGACTTGTGCTGTGCCACACTCTCTGGTACTCCTCAGAGCCATGTTACCTAAACTGACAAGAGTAACAATCAACAAGAATGTCTTAAAGAGAGATGTGCTTTTTTTTTAATTATTTGTTAGAATACTTGCCTGTACTGTGTTTTGAGCACTTCAACAGTCCACAGTATCACCCCCCACCCAGTGGGACATCCTTCCACTGTGTGATCAGTAGTTTAAGCCCATGACACTAAACCAGTGCAGAGCATCAAGAAGCACTGAACTGACCAATTATCACAGAAAAGACCAGTCAACCAATCCGAACAGACTGAGCTCATGTGAGAATGGCAGCCATAATAAAGGAACAGGAGCTGCAACAGAGCACCTAAACAGGTAGATTAGGGGTCCTCAGTCTGAGAAAGCTAGATGGTTTGTGAGAAATTAGTGACTGGGAATGTTTCTAGTCATCATCAAAAGGATGATGACAGGAGCTTTTAGCAGAGTTTCAGGAGCAGGTCCACATCTCAACCTTACCCCTTCCTCTATTTAAACCCTCCTAACCCCCGTTTCCTGTTTGTTCTCACTTTGTATGCCTCTCCCTCCTCCCATTTTCTCTTAATTCCTTCTTATTTCTTTCTCCTCAGGGTCTTAAAGGATAAGTTCAGTTTCTACAGCTTTCACATTGTTTATAGAATGAAGTAGAACATTATACTCACCCAGAAGGCTTTCCTGATGCAAACAGTGCATATTTTTTAAACAGATATTTAGATCCAAAATCGAGCAGCGGACATCCGTATAATGGTAGCACATAGGGCATACAGCGCCGCTCCTAAAACTGCATTAATCATCCAAAAACTCATTAGTTTCACCAATATTCCATTATGGTCAGCTCGGGCTACTCCTCCACGACAGTCTGTGTCACTCCAGACATGTTGTGTGACTGTACTGACCTCTGAACTGAAGAAGAAGAGCACTTCCTCCGCGCCTGCGCAGTACTGCTCATTGTTTCAGCGGCGACCGCCGGCTACAAATCGACTTTCTTCTTCCAGTTTTGTGCAAAATGGACGAATATCTATCGGATGAAGATGTTGTGGAGGAGAACTTTGAATATGATGAGTGACCTTACAGTTTCGAGCCAGAGTTTACAGATGAGGAGCTCATAGATAGGAGGACACGGAGGTAGCGCTCCAGAGAGCACTGTGCAGGCACGGGGGAAGCACTCTTCTTCTTCAGTTCTTCTTCAGTTCAGATGTCAGTACAGTCACACAACATATCTGGAGCGACACAGACTGTCGTGGAGGAGTAGCCCGAACGGACCATAATGGAATATTGGTGAAACTAATGAGTTTTTGGACGATTAATGCAGTTTTACGAGCGGCGTTGTATGCCCTATGTGCTACCATTATACGGATGTCCGCTGCTTGATTTTGGATCTAAATATCTCCAGAAGCACTGTTTGGATCAGGAAACCCTTCTGGGTGAGTATATTGTTCTACTTCATTCTATAAACAATGTGAAAGCTGCAGGAACTGAACTTATCCTTTAAAAAGGGGGTCCGTCGTGCCCAGGAGCCACGTGGACTCCTTGTCAAAGCTTCCCCACACCGTAAACTGTATACATGGTGTGCAATTTTTCTTGTTGTTAATAAACTGTTAAACTTCATTTTGATGGTTGGTCCTTGCTAGTAAAATAAAAAAAACTGCAAAATATGGGCTCTTCAGTGTAGTTTTTCGTGCTGCATTATTGAGTAAATGCTGTCTGAGAAGGTGGTACAGTTGCAAGCTGTTGTCTGACATTGTCCCTTTAGCTGGTTTCCATAGTTTGACTGTTTCTATGCACATTGACTACTTTTATAATTAACTGTTCTTGGACTGCATACTACACTTTGTCATTATGTTCTGTTTGTCCAGTTGGCTGTTGCAATGAACCCATGAGAGTTTTGGAAGAAGATTATAAGAGTGTAAATACAAAAGTTGAACTGTTTCCAAAGAACAAGGAATGGCTTATGCAAAGGGCCTGCTTGTGGTCAGGACAAAGACACTGAGCTACATTGATTTTTTTATTGGAGAACAGCACTGCTAATGCAAAACTGCTTTATGGGCACACACTGGTTAGCAGTGCGTGGATTGCCAGGCTTCATACAGCAGAGAGGCCTTTCACTGAGTGATCAGACCTTTCCTGCAGCTCTGATCAGATGTTCTGAAGGTAAAGTTTGGGTGTTTCTCTAAACCATGTGGCTCTACTTTTTCATGCAAACTAAGATGTTAAGGAAATCTATCAACACGACAATCAGAATTATGTTTGAACATATTTGTTTTTTAATGCAATTGAATATGTACGACTCTAGTGTGTTTGTTCTTTATTTATTTATTTACTTGACAGATTTTAAAGCCTGTTCTTGATTGAACTGAGTATACATGTGCTAAAATGTGTTCTCTAAATAAAAAATACTGTTGTTAGCTATCGTGTAATTAAAGGCTTATTTAAAGACATAGGCCTAAGCAGATATGCTGTATTAGAAAGCCAGGATAATTCTGCATCCCCTCTGATTCACCCTGTCAGCATACAGACTGCACCTGGACTGACTAAAAATAAAAGCAGCAGCTGATGGAGCACACCCACACTCTGCAGCTCTGCAGGCCGGCCTGCACTCACCGAAATCCGGCGTGGAACATGGCCAGCCTGGATCCTCCATTCGGTCCGTATCTGGGGGTGCTGAGCAGGAAGTCCTTCTTGATGGACACGTAGCTGATGAGCGACAGGATGAGCAGAGCCACGCTGAACATGACGAGCCCCAGCGCGCTGACTATCCGCACCATCCTGCCTCTCTGCGGGCACCAGCCCCCCCGGACCAGAGGATCAGAGCCGGGCCAGGACGAGGACACAGCGAGCACCCAGGTGCACCGCATCCGCCGCGCAGAGAGGACGAGGACGCGGAAAGAAGGACGACGCACGCTTCACGCAGATGTCAGAGTCCATGAGGAGAGGGGAAGAGGACGCGGCAACGCGGCAGAGGGGACGCATGGGCGGCAGAGGGGAGCGCAAAGACGCAAGAGGCCGGACATGCGGAGAAGAAGCCAAACACGGAAATGGGAGAAGACACGAGAGCAACAGAGTCCATCAAAGAAATGCGGAATAGGTGAAGGAGGCCTTACCATCTGCCTCATATGATACAAACGAGCTAAGGATGTAGCAATGCGTCTGCGGAAGAAAAGGCGCAGGAAGCAGAAGCGTGACGCATCGACAGCTCATGAATCAGAGGATGGCGAGAGGAGATGGTGGAGGAGGCGGAGGAGGTGTCTCTGTGGGCATGCAGTCAGGTCACAGCTGGCTGTCAGAGCCTAGACGAGCAGAGATGGAGCTGAGACTTCTGCAGGGAGAAGATGGAGGCGGCTGGTGGAGAGATGCTGCCGTCTCTCTTCATCTGCATCCTCCTTGAATCCCCCCTCCCCCTCTCTCTCTTTCTCTCTCTCTTTGCCTGTGTGATTAATTAAAGCGGATTGTCGCTTTAAGGAGACGCAGCTCTTGATCAGATCAACAGTACTAGCATGAGGCGGAGCTTTGCGTCCTGATGGAGACGCAGGGACGGAGTGAAGGGGACAAGTACCACTGCCAGTGTCAACATCTGAGAAACGTGGGGATGAGAGAACAGAAAAGCTAATATCATCTGTAAAACATATTTCATTCATTTGTTTATGTGTTGCTCATAGGCTGGATGATTGATTGCGGAAATCTTAAATAACACCATGTAACACAAGGTGCCATCTCCCAGTGGGACCCAGTGTGCTGTGCCTGAATCTGCAAACTATTGGAGCCAGAGTCCAGAGTGGAAAGATTTGTAAATCTTTCTGATATCCGCCTCTGGATATCAAATAAACAGGAGTAATGCTGGTGCATGGCACATGCGCAGTACTCTTTAAGATGAAGACCACCAAGATAACAACAATTCTGCCATCGACCAAGGAGCATATGTGCTGCTTACTGTGCTCAGTTTGTTATTCAGACAAACATAGCCTTTGTTGTTTTTCTTCAGTGGAAAGCATGTGTTCTAACACAGCTGTTTCACTACCAGCCTACATCGCCAACTACTGGCCTGACATGCACACTACAGTGTTTTTAGTCATTCTTGCGGATCCATGTGAATGCACATTGTTTTCACATGAAAGCTGAGTCATTTTGAAAACGCAAAGTGGTGACAGCATTGTCATGGAAACAGGACATAAACGGATAGTTCAGGATATTTGATGTGGGTTTGGATTAGGTACTCTTTATTGACCTAAACATTAGGTATAGCAATGTAGATGAGCTCTGTGCCTGTACAGAGACAGCCTGGATGGTTTACGGAGCTTAAGTAAAATAACAGACAAGATCAGCACAGTGTTATTGTATGCTGTATTGAACACATTTACAACAACTTACCATAATTTCTCAACACAGTGTTTTGCTCTTAAATAAGGTTATACACAAGCACAAGCAAAATATTGAAAATGTTTTGTCTCCCAACATTGCAATTACAACACTTCTGATACAAAAGCTGAAATATTCTCTTTCTCTGCAAAAAAATGACAGCTAAACTTGCATAATTGTTATTAAATTGACTGTTAAAGCGGGGGTTGGCGATTTTGGAAAACTAGCATGAATTTGAAAGTAGCATCTCCTCAGGGCTCCGCCTAGCCCCACCCCCTGCTCGCATGCACGCGCGCAGCCGCTATATCCAGAAGACAGATTCAACTCCAAACCCTCTGCACAACGTGTTTGTTTCACACTACACCAAGTCATGTCTCAGTCAGCAAGAAGAAAACACCAAACAAACATGTAAAGTCAGTTAGTACTCACAGCCGATGTTGATCGGGGTATAGGTAGTTCCTCTGACATTCTCCACGTAGCTGTCAAATCTCCCGTTTTGGCTATGAAAATACCATATTTTCCGTATTTTCTCCTCTTTTCCGCCGTCCTCCTGTATCAGTATTCTCCTGTAAATCTCCCGTGTGACGATATAATAATAAAAACATTCCTCTGCCTCTCCAAACTGAGCTCCGTCTCTAGCCTGAATGGGGCGGTAATGCTCCAAAATGATGGATGCCAACCACCGAAGAAGAAGAAGAAGTCTCGCGAGAACTGCCACCTGCAGTAGCATGGATGGCAGTTCTCGCGAGATTAGAGCCAACAGCGGAACAAACTTAGAAAAATAAAGAGTTTATTTTAGATTTCTTGTACATCTGTCTTAAAATGTGAGGGATACTGGAGCTTGTTTGTTGTTGAAGGACAGCTCACAGCGGACTTCCCTTATTTTCAAAGACAAAACTTGAAAAGTAAGCATTCTCCAGCGGAGTCTGTTCCCTACACTCTACATGCTACATGCTACACGCACTGTCTGTGCACGCCGGGAAAATGCACATGCAGCAGGCACGCAGAATGGCGACGGGATCTGATTGGCGTAAAAAAAGGTATTCCTGCAAGATTATTGGTTGGTGTTTTCCCTGTTTTACTCCTGCTGTAGATAGCGGATATTTTTCGCTCTGTTTTAAGAACACATTATGAGTTGATCACCATCGGGTCATAAAGACCATTTTAACCAGTATTTCAAAAAGTGTATCTAAATCAGATCGCCAACCCCAGCTTTAAGCTGTTCTCATGTTATTTTTGGTCTTTAGTAACCTTTGTAAAATGATCATGTAATTATCAAGTATTACGGTACCACTCACATGCAAACACAGATTGCTTCCATCTTGTGAGCAATGGGATCAAAACAGCTGATTGGTTGGTACACTAGAACAGAGCATGCTTGGGCATAAATGCTTGAAGTAAATGGTGTTTTCACATCCGTTTGAGAGAGAAAATCATGTACAGTATTTGTTGTGAAAATACTGAAATTTTATTTATTAAAACTTTAAATAAAGGTAATTTTTGGGTTATTTGAGGGTGTTAAATTTGGAAAAATGTGAGTGTGTGTTACATTTAAATACAGCATTTTTCCTGGAATAGAGCATGAATAAAATGGGGTGCATGTTATAAACAAGGGCGTGTTATAATTGAGGTAGTTTTCACAAACAAGCCACTTTAGTTTGGCTGTCCTTCAATCAACAATGCTGACCAGGAACAGTTGACAGGATTCACAAGAAAAGAAAAATGCCACCAAATTACAGAAATTGACATTTTTACTGTGAATATGACGCTGTTTACTTTGGACACTTTGAAATACTTGTATGCACTGCAGATAGAGGTTCAACAAGTCTGAAGGAAAATGGATAAAAACTTCAATTGGAACTGGAGGACCAGAGAAACACTTGTACAGCCTCGCAAAAGTGAGCTCATGTCAACAAACTGTTTGAAATAAGGCCACACACTGCAGGCAAAAGTGGCTCATATCTGATTTTATTTTGGACTGTCTAAATGGCAATCAGACACAGAGTACTTTCATGTGTGGTCTTTAATCTGATCCATATCTAATATTTCTCACTCTGAACACCCATTTCATCAGACTTTTATGTTAATGTAGTGAGACAGATGCTACAAAGCTCTGAAGGAGGCAGGACATGATGAGATCCAACATAAACAACAAACCAAGCAGTTATGACTGAACTCTGTCAGTGAAGCCCCTCACAACACAGTCCCACCTTTCCTGCTCACATCCTCCTGCACAGAGGCAGCAGCCATTCAAAGATCTTGATTTTAAAGAACTGTGATTCTATGAGAGACAAGAACTGTGGAAATGCCATCATGAGTTCAAAATGAGAAAACACTGGAGATGAAAGTGGGAAAAAAACAGAATATAAGTAATACTATAATTTTAATAAATAAATTGATTAAGATAATTACAATGCTCTTGGGTAAGAATGATATAAGACAGTTTAAAAATAGGATTCAATAAAAGATTTTAAAATGTATAAATGGGGAAGAAATTATTCGAAAGCGAAATTAATTCTTGAAATTTCTGTACAAAATACTGACACCCTATGTTGTCCTCAGGTCTGCAGACACACTGTTAAACAGAAAAAGGCCATAATAACTCAAAACTGCCTCACTGTGTCTTTTTCAGGCTTCTGGCAAGACTAAGAAACCTCCACCTTAAGACCTGTGGGCTCTTACAGGCTCCCACGATAAAAACTAACCAGACAAGCAATCTCGACCAAGACCAGTATAAAATAACCTTAAAATCAGCTCTGTAGGATTCTTTAATTAGTAATTGGAATGACAACAGGTCAATAAATACTCCAACAAATAAGTGTTCTACAAGAGGTCTAATGGAGATTTTCTTACTAGCATCCATGTAAGTGGGCCTTTAAGGTCTTTCAGTGAACAGACTGGTAATGAGTGTCCTACATACAGGATTCTCTTTCTCCCAAATTTGATGTCTAACCTGACACAATAGTTGAAATCTAATTGAGGATCAGGGCTGGGGATGTGGATCATGATACTTGACAGATTGGGGATGACAAAACACTGACTGCCTTAATGTGTACGAGTCATGCTGTGCTCCAGGAGCCTGTTCATTGTTGATGCTAACTTTATCCGTGGTGTAGCAGTTGAAAATCCTCCTAATTGGCTCACAGAGGTAATGGATGCATCTTGAAAACAGAAAGTCACAGCATGTTCGTCATTTAAAGCTCCGATGTCACTGATTGTCTCCAAAACACAAACAGATAGACAACAAGATAGATCCCCTATAGAAAAATAAGTAGCTCAGATAGACAGACAGGCAGACAGACAGGCTGCTATAGTAGCTGGCATTTCAGCACTGACCTTTCTGCTGGTCTTCAGGCCTGACAGAGCCTCACACACACATACACTCACACAGATGGGGGTCCGGGGTCTGAGGGCTTTGTAAAGCTGTCAAACAGACACAGATTAAGATCCTGAAGCTTCAAATAAAAGTCTCTTCCTTACACACACACACACACACACACACACATAAACACAAAGAGATCCCAGTCCTTCCAGTCAACAGTATGTTTTATGATTTGGTCTTTTACTTACAGGTGATGCAAACAGCAGAAGGGCACAAATGAGAAAATATAATATTTTATACATAGAGGATTCCACCATCAGGGGACTGCCAGTCAAACAATAACAAGAATGATGCTGAGGATCCTCAAATATCAGTTTTCCACAACATATCTTTGCTGCAACAAACTAATGTAAACAAGCCTTCGTTGAGCTTCCTCTGTGAACCAAGTTTCAGCTGATATTCTATCCCTTGGTCACACATCAGAAACAGATAAAACAAACAGATAAAACGTCTCAAATTCAGATGTGACTCTGTTGAAAACCAGATAGGAGATTAGCAAAAACATCATTCAATAACATAATCAGTTATTCAGAAAAGGCAAAGGTACTGTAGGCTGTTAAAAGGTGCAGCATATTTGCAGTTTAGTTCTTAAGTTCAGCATGAGGGTCAGCAGGGAATCAGAAGTAATCTCTGCTGCAGCCTCGCCTCTTGATATAAACGTCCTCCTCATGTCTGAAGCTGCTACAGCATACTCACCGGGGATTTCAGGTCCGAGGGGGAGGACAGAAGAAAAGAGGCACTCCTTCTCTTCACCAACTCCATAGTTATCCCTCCATTTTCCTCAGTCCAGGGCTGTTGCACAAACTTTGGCCTCCAGCCTTTTATGTGAAATTTCATCTTCTTTTATAGCACTAGTGACACCACGCCTATCAGGTAGACAGCTGTGGTGGTGCACGGATGACATTTGTCCTCAAACCTTGAAGTTGGCATCACAGTGGTTCTGTCGATGTGGTTTTTCATCCTGTTCTTTAGTCATTGCTGATAGTGAGATCTATATATTCAAAAATAGATAAAATATTTTTTGTTCTTCATGATAATGGACAAACCTACTTTTCACAATATATTTTAGCTTTAACGTAGTAGTTGAATAAATTGGCGAGTAAAATGCTATTGCTAAGCTCCAGTGGAAGTACAACACTGCGGTTCCACTAAGCGGCATTTAAATTTCTAATGTAAAACATAATGTAACAACCTTTTTTTCAGAATTTTCTCTTAATCCAATGTCCTAATGAAGTTGGTCCTCATGATTGTAGTGAAATGCTATTTAGAAATGTAACTGCCATAACAGATGGACTGTTCGATGTGCTGTATTTCAGTTGTACATTTGGGAAAGAATCCATAGAAGAGTTTGTGGAGAGTAAAACCTTTCAGAAGCAAATCCAGCAGGTAATTGGATAATCGTTCCGTGGATCAGCATTTATTGCGGTCCAGTCAGAGAATATCATGGGGAGCTTCTGTGCTGCAGAATGTGAACCTCTTTGTAAAACAAACGCTCAGCAAATCATGTCAAAGGTGGAGTGAAAATATCCTTGTTTTAGAGAAGTTTGTAGTGTTGATGTTTGTTTTTCATTTATTAAAGAAATGTGGTCCAGATCTGATCAAACTGCTACTGAAGCTATTAGCATCCATGCTAATGTCTGAATGTGCAGTCACTTCCTGATGGTGTGTTTCTCAGCTTGATCCTCTTCCTGCTGGAGAGGCCTCTGATTGGACCGTGCAGCTTTTGGCCGCTCACAATCATAGGTTGGAGCTTGGCAGCATGGATCTGTGTGATCACAGACACTGAATCAGACTGATCCACTGATCCACTGATCCACTGTGACTGCTGTGCAAGGTTTTCGGAAATGCATGCTGCAGGGACTCATGCCATTTTTAACTGGGGCCACGGGAGCCTTTGTCCTCCTCAGATCCACAACCAGCTCCTTGGTCTTTGTCACATTGAGCTGTAGGTGGTTCTGCTCACACCATGTGACAAAGTCTCCCACCACCGCCCTGTACTCCTCCTCATCACCCTTGCTGATACACCCCACAACAGCCTAGTCATCAGAAAATTTCTGAAGGTGGCAGGACTCGGTGTTGTGGCTGAAATCAGTGGTGTACAGGGTGAAGAGGAAGGGGGACAGGACTGTCCCCTGGGGGGCCCCTGTATTGCTGACCACCCTGTCAGACACGCAGTGCTGCAGACGAACATACTGCGGTCTGCCAGTCAGGTAGTCAACAATCCAGGACACCAGAGGAGCCTCCATCGCTGTCAGTTTCCCCCCCCAGTAAGGATGGCCTGATGGTGTCAAAGGCACTGGAGAAATCAAAAAACATGACTGTCACAGTGCTGTCAGGCCCGTCCAGATGGGCGTAGACCCTGTTCAGCATGAAGATGAGGGCGTCCTCAACTCCAAGTCTGGGCTGGTAGGCGAACTGCAGTGGATCCAAGTGGGGCCTGACCGTAGGCTGGAGCTGCTCCAGAACGAGTCTCTCCAGGGTCTTCATGATGTGGGACGTCAGTGCCACTGGTCTGTAGTCCTTGATGTCGTTTGGACATGGCGTCTTTGGTACAGGGACGATGCAGGACGTCTTCCACAGCACAGGGACCCCTGGAGACTCAGGCTCATGCTGAAGACGTGGTGAAGTACTCCACAGAGCTGGGGTGTGCAGGCTTTCAGGACATTTGGGCTCACCCTGTCTGGACCTGCAGCCTTGCCTGCATGAGTCTTTTGGGAGAGTCTGTTTGTCTGTCTGTCTTCTGTCTGTCTGTCTGTGAACAAAATAACTCAAAAAGTTATGGATGGATTTTGATGAAATTTTCAGGAAATGCTCAGCATGGGAAAAGGAAGAAGTGATTCAATTTTGGTGTTAATCCAGATCAGCATCTGGCTGCCATGTCGAAAAATTAGATTTTTGTTTAATAACAAAGTAGTTATTGTTTAATAACTACTGAACTAAAATAGATGTCATTATGAATCCAATTGCTAATGGTATGTTTTCATGGTCAAGGAATCTAAATATTTAGATGAACTAAAAGTAGAACTAATATTTCTGGTGAAAATCACAATATGGGTGAGGACTGTGGCGCTGGTGGAGGTCTGCGCTCTCCGAGTGCTTTCCTAGTTGTCATCTTTGGTAGCAATTGTGCCTTTTAAACACAACAATAATTCTTTAAAATTCCAAAATGTGTCAGTTTCAGATATTTCTTAGAAAAACATCAAAACCTCTGAAGCATGTGTATATTTTCAGGTTGTATCTGAAAAGGGTTTTCTATCCCATATTGTATTCTTTTAGCCTTGGGAACCAGGAAGTGCCAACTCCATATTTTTGGACTTATTCCTTCTCCACATTGTTGTCAGGAATGGGAATTGATGAGGTTTCAGTGCTGCCTAGTCCACTATTGATTCTGTTCTTTTTCTCTGCGGATTGCCTTGTTGAATTTTGGGAATTTTATGTGTGGAAAAAGTTGTTTGTGTGTCAACAACAGAGACAAAGACACTGTGCATCATGCCGTCACCTTCTGTTGCCTCCTTTACTTTTGTAACAAATGCTGATGTATGTTCCAGTCTCTGAACATAACATGAAAAATAAAGCATGTGCAAAGATATGTGCATGCTCTTATCGGCAAAATGGTCAAAAATGACAAATATAAGTTAAAAAAAAAACACAAATCTTATGCTGCATTTATCTGTTGCCCTTTGAAAACAATCAACAGTTTTAATGTATCATATTATCTGTAGGCCTATGTTGACATTGTGCACATTTTAACCAGGCAAGTTCTCTTCACTGTCCAGGCTGGTGGTGGACTGTAAGTCAGTCATATAATTGTCTGAAGCTTAATATTAATAAGATAGTTAAGTGGGATAAGTAGGCTACAGATGATGGATGGATTCTGGATCTATAGGTTGCTATATGACAGTGTGATTGGAGAGTTTGTCTAAAGAACTTTCAGCCAAATAAAAATATTATTTGTAATCAGAACAATGCAACCGTTCAGTTTTGGAGAAAGAAGGTTTGTGCCCAACAGAGACGATAGTTAATGTGTCCGTGCACTGCCTTTTACAAGTCTACAGAGAAAAAATTCTCCAAAAGCAGACAGTGATGATTTACTGATACTCAAAGCTGTGTTTTTAGGAAAAGCAGGGAAACAGAAAGAAAAAATAAATAATTTGAATAAAAGAGGATGAAAGTAAAAGGGGAGGACTCAGGGATCAGATGACTTTCAGAGGAGTGCAGGTGTGAGATGGTGAATGTGCCACAGACAAGCAGTAAGATGATCCAGATCGGAGAGAAAGAGCGTCTGTCAGATAAAACAGGCCATCAGGATTTGTGTGTTTCTCTCTCAGAGCAGCAGACTGTGCTGATGCATCTTCATCCTTCTGAGCCCAGAAAAGTCACCAGCTGTCGCTGTTTCATGCTCGGTCAACAGGAAGTGATGTCAGCACATGGACCGCCACCCTGGCCGGTAATGCTGTCATGGTGTAGCTTTAAATCCAGTGATGTGTTGGTGTTAATGGAAGACTAAGCCACAGGCAGCATCGATAATTTACACAAATACTAAAGAACTACTCTCCTTTAATTCTTTCAGTGTGAATTCTTTCTCTGAGTCACAAATAAGCTGATGTAAATCTCCAGAGCAGAGGCGCTGCCAGAAAATTTGGACCTATGAAAACTTTGCATTGGTCCCCATCCAAAACTATCTCTGTTAAGTCTTCTTTAAACAAGCATCTTTCAAGACAAAAGATTAAGAGATAAATAAATGGTCTCATGGTTAAGTTGATCTGTTTTAAGACCCCAAAAAGCTTCAAAAATTGGAGAAAAACTCTTCAGCTGTGACAATAAACTATATATAAAACAATGTTTTATGTGTAACAAAGGACAGCTGCACCATTTTAAGCCTTTAACCCGCAAATAATTAACTTCATTACCCTTTTTTAACAACTGATGTGTTTTATTTTGAAAGGATGGCAGGATCCTTGCATGTCCATCTGAGTTTCTTGACTGTGCACATGTTCTCCATCCCTGGTGTCATCCACAGGTAGACTGGTATTTTTAAAATGTATTTCTCCTGCATTAAAAAAAAAAAAAAATCACTTCCTACACCAAAATGCAAACACACATTAATGCACTGTTCGAGGCTGTTTGTGACCATGCAACAATGTCCATGAACTTTTTTTTTGCAGCTTCTGTGCAAAAACTTTTTAATTTTAGACCCCATTATGAGACATATCTGATCATCTTGATCAAATCCTGGTTTAAACACTTTCATTGGTATACCTGTTGGTTTCAATAACTGTTTTAATCACAAAACAGGCAGCCATGAGTCACCAGTCAACACAGTAACACGGGATTTCACTTAGGACAGTGAAGTTATAGGAAGTCTGTTTAAGCATGTAAACAGTCCAGTAATCAACACTTTAAAACAGCAACATTTAACAATGTGTGGTGCAACAATACATGCAGAGTGTGACGTTTCAGGCCCAAAATGCAGATTTTTCAAAATTACCTGTGACACAAAAATATGTATAAAATATTCTCCGAGAGGACTTATTACATGCAGACAGAAGGACAAACCAGAAAAAAACACCTACATGTGAATGTAGCCTCTTTTCCCACTGTGATGACCAGAAAGAACAGCCTGTAATAAATGCACTGCTATGCGTTATGCTAATGCACTCATCCACTTGTGATCAGGTCATTGCTGTAAATATATCTGACTCTGCACAATTTGTGTAACTGTACAGTCGAGGTGTGAAAGTTCCAGATAAGGAAGGATTCAGTTCAGAGATCAGGATGGAAAAAAAAACATCAATTACCAATAGAAACATAAAATCAGCCAAATCCATTTTGACAGTATCTTTTTTGTTCTCAGGCGGTGTACTGGTTTGATTAGTTACCAGATGACTGGGTTCCTAAATATCATTTTGTGTGTTTCCACCAAGCAGTCTGGTTCAGTTTGACTGAGTACAGTGCGCAATTACAGGTGTTTCCACTCTCCTATACAGAGAGAAGGTACCCAGATAAATGATCCATGTGGTCCCACTGTTTGGCACCCCTCTGGAGGTGCCAGCCCAAACAGGTGGAGATTAAACTATTGCAGTCTGGTCACAAGAATTTTCACTTTCTGTGAGACAGGAACTAAAAAAAACACTGAACCAAAAAAAAACACTCATTCTGTGCCATGTTCATATCACACATGGATTTAGAGTACATGGTTATTGCTGTAAAAGAATGTCTGCATGAAACAATGCCCCATGGAGAGCTGGAAGTACTCCACTGTGAAGAGAAATCGATAATCAGCTGATAAAAACAGAGTGAGTCCTCATTAAGAGTTTAGAATCAAGCCCATGGCTCTCTCTGACCCTGCATTATGGTGAGCCTCAGCTCGTCCTGCTGCTGCTGCAGTGCCTCTGTTATCCACTAAAGCAATGATTAAGTCAGTAAACACGAAATAAAGTAAATCTTAAAGGATGATTTTTTTTTTGTTTTTCTTGGCTGTCTCTGCATCAGCTCCCTGAGCTCCTCAGATAAATCACAGTGAGCTCATGAATGAGTGTGATCAGGTTTTCTTGTGAACTCTGTGATGGGAGCTCACATCTCATCAAAGAGTCAATTAATAATCAATAGTCATTAGAGAAGAAAGGACGGGGGCGATCAGAGGCTGCAGACTGGGCCAGAGGAGCGTGAAATTACAGCTCTGTATGTACTGTACGCAGAAATAAACACTCATAACAAACCCTCCCCCAACAACTCCATGTAAAGCTTCAAGATATTAGCCAGATTGAAGATGCATGAACTATTCTCTTTGTTCATTACTCTTAAAAACAAAGTTGATAATTTGGTCAATCAATTGCTTTGATTTTTCAAAATTAAATGCAGAAATAGTTTGACATGATGCATGTATTAAAAGTTTTCTTTAAAATGTGTTAATTTTTCTGTACATCTCAAAGAAGTCCAATTTAAGGTCTTTAATAGAGTACTAGCATATGTATTTGTGACTATGTGAGTCAAATTAATTTGAATAACCAGACTATACTAGGTTATTGCTTTCAGAAATCCCCTTGAACCTTCCCTTTTTCCATTTGATTAGATTCAAAAAGCAGTGGTCACCAACAGTTTCCATTAAAATATCCTCTATAATACAACATTTTCATATGTGATTTATATTCACCCCTATTCAAAACAGTAGATGCATCCATCCATTAACCAAAATTTTTTAGAAGATGGCGACAGGCTATTTAACATGGTGAGTCCATAAGAGAACAGTTACACCTATAATGTCATAGGACTCATCATCTTGTTTTCACTGGAATGAGAGGTAAAGGGTAATTAGTTTGACCTGTCTGTTTCAGTAGATAGATAGATAGATAGATAGATAGATAGATAGATAGATAGATAGATAGATAGATAGATAGATAGATAGATAGATAGATAGATAGATAGATAGATAGATAGATAGATAGATAGATAGATAGATAGATAGATAGATAGATAGATAGATAGCAGTGGCGTAGCTGGGATGTATTCCACATGGGTTTTCATATGTGTCAAAGGGGCCTGCATGTTTGGCATGCCGCATTGCACAAAAGAATAGAGGACAGAAAAAAAAGTAAAATAAAAAAAAATGTAAAATACTGAATACAACCTGTCATTACTGCCACTATTTGAGATGTGTTTTTCTTTTCTTCATTCTTTCAAATTTATCAACAGCCTTGTCCAAGTTAGTCTTCCCAGACATCTCTCTCTCAATGAAAAGTAATGCCAGGCTTGAGAGGCGAGACTCACTCATTTTTGAGTGCAGATATCAGTTTAAGGCGACTGAAAGTGCGCTCTGCCTTTGCACCTAATGCTGCCTCACTTTCATGCTCTCCCTCAATATATCCTTAATAATAAATGTTATAATAAAGCCTATGGATTTCATTTTTATTGACAAAGAAAAGTAATGATTTATAATGTATGGCTTTTCTGTCTGTGCCCTGAACAATTATCTGGACTACGCATATATGGATTATTTTATGGATGTATTTAGTGGATATTTTCACCAGAGACAATTCTGTCCACACCACAGAATTATCTAGATAGATAGATAGCAATGTTAGATTAGATAGATAGATAGATAGATAGATAGATGAACACCAAGGTTTATTTACAGGGGACAAACAAAAACTGGTGATATGTACAAAGGTGGTGGCAGTGGCAGGAGCTTGTGGAGACCTGGGAGAGAAAACAGAGGAGAGATTGATTTAGTCCACAGGGTAACTAGATCAAAAACACTTCCAAACTCCACACATAGGGAAAGAAATCATTCAAAGAATAAAAGAGAAAGACTTCAAACCAGCCGCAGACTGTGAGCAATGCAGACCACTAACTGAAATGCAATCTAACCCGGCGAGTAGAGAAGTCCTCCACCAGCTAAAGTAGGGCAGCTTCCTCATCAGGTAGATCAGGAACAGGTGGTGAGGGAAGTGGAGAGCAGCTCCAGGTTCCGCCCATTCCGGAAACCCGCAGAGGTGTGAGAGAAGGGAAGATAGCTCCATAGCGCCAACTCCACCACAGGTGCTCAGGGTAATTGCAGGACAGGGAAACAGAGGAGACAACCCGAGAGGGGAGGGAGAGAGGAGCAAAAACTGGAGGACTGGCGAGCAGTCCTCACAAGCAAAGCTGTAAACGATCACCTCTGAGGCCTGAAATGTCATGCCCAGGCGGTGGTGGAGTTCAGGAAAATGTAAAATAGCACAGAAGAGCATTATCAGCAAGCACAGTCAAATGGTCCAGAAGAAGCAAATGCAGATTTGAAACTAAATAATAATAATAAAAAATAATAATTACGAGTTAACAAATGTATGGGAAACACTCTTAAGTGCAAGCATATAGCCCGTTACATGTGGACCATTATTGTTTACAACCACTTTTTATCGGTTTAAAAATAGCCGTTAATCTCCATTATATGGGTGAAATAGCTGCGTTTGTGTGGTTTAGATGATGTAGCACCATGTCGCTGCAGTAGACAGTGCATGTTTACCTGCATGTCTACCTGCTATAGCAGTGCTCGGTCCCGCATCGTCACTGTCCTGGGCCACCACCTGGATGTTTGACCTGAAAAGATCCGGAAGTTTGGCGCATTCGGCTGCATCTTCTCTTAAATGTTTTTTTTTCGAGCCATACGTTTTTCCGCTCCACTAGCGGCTTTTTCTGGCGGCATCTGTCTTTTCTTCATCTTTTTTCATCTCTCGTTTTCGGTCTGGCTCAATACGCGGCTGGGCAAATCACATTTCAATGGGCCAATGGATCAGCTCAAATCGGCAGGGGTATCCCCCCCTTAATATGCAACATAATACAGTGACCCAGTCTGAAGTCATGTTACACTCTGCACTAACCTGCTGCTGCAGAGAAGGCAACTGCTGCGCTCATTCCGCCTCGGATTTAAACAAACAAACAAACAAAAAATCCTTGGAAGTGTGGTGAAGAGGGCCTGTGGGTTTTCATAACCCACCAACCCCACGTAAACTACGCCACTGATAGATGGATAGATAGATAGATAGATAGATAGATAGATAGATAGATAGATAGATAGATAGATAGATAGATAGATAGATAGATAGATAGATAGATAGATAGATAGATAGATAGATTTATGCCACTTGTTTTGTAAGAAAGTTATACTTTATACACCCACCTATCACAATTATCAAGGAACTGCTCAACACTTTATGACCTACCTTGCTGATATATTTACCACTTTTGCATTAGGAACCTACAAATGCAATGAAATATTCTCATGAACATGAATAGTTAAATCCTCTTAAACATACCAGAATCTGTCTTTGTGATGGTCCCTAAACATGCAAATGTCCTGCACTGATAAGTAAACATAATTATTCTGTTGTTTTGTAGAAATGATATGAACCTGCAAAGATAACTTTAAAGTCCCATCAGTAACATTTTAGAGAGTAATTTGTAATCAGGCATATTTGTCTGCATAATTACCTGTTGGTTCTCCCCGAATCCTATTCCTCATGTTAAAGGGTGCCAGATGAGCTGCAGCTCAGCCGGTAAAGAAAAACACAGACCTGTGTGTAAATGAATCCTCTCCCAAACGTCCAAGGTCACTTTGAAGAATCCAGTTTCCACATTTCATAATTCATCATCCAGGGCTGCAGATTGAACCTGTTCCTCCCTCAAGATGAGCTCTGCGTGCGTGCGTGCGTGCAAGTGTGTGGGTGTGTGTGTGTGTAAATGGAGTGGCTGCAGTGCTTTGTTATGTCCACTGTATCGACAGCAGACAGCAGACAGACTGTACATCACTCATCGTGCAGACAGTGGATGGCAATAGTCTGAGTTTTGAGTGTGTGTGTTTGTGCTATTAATGTGTATGTGTGTGTGTGCGTGTGTATGGGGGTGTGGGTGTTTATGTGCATGTGTGTCCACTGTGAGACATTTGCTACCAGGCCAACTAGGCCAGACCTTCCAGAGCTCTGCACAGAGAGCTGATCAGATTGTGTGAGGGAATCTGCAGCTTAGTTCATTTGTTCTGTGAGGTTGATCATTTATATCTCTATATAACAATTTCAGTTATACTATATCACTAAAGTGAGAAACTGTGATGTTCTCTTTGTGCTCAAGTACAAACTTACTGTGCC
This sequence comes from Scarus forsteni, assembly GCA_036419115.1. Taxonomy (NCBI): domain Eukaryota; kingdom Metazoa; phylum Chordata; class Actinopteri; order Labriformes; family Labridae; genus Scarus; species Scarus forsteni. Next base: position 22,746,812 of record JAZDUH010000269.1, read on the forward strand.
CAAAACAATACAAATTGCTGTGTTGCATTTGTGAAAGCAACGTCGTTTGCTCAGAACTTTCCTGCCAGATGCCTGATGAAAATCTTTAAGAGATTTGATATGAGATTTGGCTTTTAAAAATCAAGACTGATGTTTTCATCCAATTTATTAAATAATTTTGTGTCTTTCTCCTTCTGCATCAACACTTCTTCGTCATTCAGGTCCTCACTGATCAAAGCAGTGCAGCAGGTCTTCTTGTCTTAGAGCCTCTGTGTTCTTGACCTCTGACACAGACTCTGGACGTGTTCTTCTGAGCACAGATCTGATCTCAGGAAGAAGGACAAAGTCACATAGTGCTCAATCAGGTCATCAGAGAGTATTATCAGCCCTGTGATTTATTTTTTGGACAGAAGCTGCTTTATCGAGAGCACAGTGTGAGTTGGAGCGTCATTCTGACTAAGAATGAAACCATATCTCCACAGCTGTGGTCTCTCTCTTCAGACTTTTTCTCAATGTTTTATATCACCTGTTTGTGATAATGTTTTTCAACTTTGACCCCTCTGGAGTCCTCTCCTGCAGAATGTTCCCCTGAATGTCAAAGAAAATAACATGGACTTGAGGTTGAACTTGCATCTTAATGCTCTTTTTGTCCTTGGTGATGTTCTTGAATACACAGATAACTGTTTAATCTCAGGATCAAAAGATCCAAGCTTCAAAACATTGAATTAGTCCTACCAAAAGAAATTAGGTTTTCTTCAATCTGTTCCAAAGTTTTGACACAAATTTGTCTGTATTTTCCCTTTTGATGAGGGGTCAGAAGTTTTAGGACAACTTCGGTACACACTTTTATCATGTCAAAATTTTCACAATTTGCTGAACCATCTCTGATCAACAGAGCGTTTCTGCACTCATTTTTACGCAATTTGAAGTTATTTGTTCAATTTGTTTTTCAGGTGCATGGGCCCCACGGAATAAATATCTTCTTGGGCATCCTCTCTGCCTTCACAAAATCTTTTATTGCATTTAAACACACAAGCACATGACATGCAGTGCTCTCAACAACATCAGTTAATCTACGGAATTCACTTAAGTTTAAAAAAAATACAAAATAGAAGCAAAAAGGGAAAAGACTTAAACATTGAGCCCCAAAATCCTAGTAGAAAAGTTCATTTGCTCACCAGGAAAGCGGTGATATTACCACAATCACTCTCTGCATCCTCAAATCACGCCTCCTTTGACTCGCCCTGCTGAACTCTCTCTCTTTACGACTCCTCTCTGAGTCCATCACCTGAACTCTGTCTCTGCAGGGCTCTGCTCTGGGTCCAGCGGCCCTGCATGTCCACAGGCTGAAAGGTCAATTTCTTCTTATTTCAGAGCAGAGGAAAGATAAATGGGGGAATTAGGTGAGAGGAGATGGTGTCTGAGGGAGAATATACACTCCCCTCCTCCACGCTTGTTCCTCCTGGCTAGTCATATTTTTTATCTTTTCCTTACCTTCACTCCATCCCCCGCTCTCCTCTTCCTCATTCTCTCTCTCCATTTCTTATCCTTTTCTCCATTTTCTCCCTTTCACATGTGCATGATACCTGCCCAAGAGGGAAAGAGAAAGGGGGGGGGGGGGGGGGGTAGTAGTTGCCTGGCAACCCTATTGACCAACAAGGTGTGGAGAAGAGAAAAGGGAAGAAGACCTGGAAGGAAGAAGAGGAGGCTAGGTGATGAGAAAAGACAAAGGAAGAGGAAGAGGAAGAAGGAGGTGAGAGAAGGTGGTGGTCACTGTTCGCTGATTGCAGGAGTCGCTCCGGCCAATCAATTTCAGCCAGAACGTGACCGCTGCTGTCCAGCATCAATCACACTCTCACACACACGAGCACTCGCAGGGGAAAACTCATTTGTACAGATGAATTTGGGAAAGTAACAAAGGCAGAAACAGAAATAACCTGAGTGTAAAAACATGGAGACGTAAAGAAGTCAAAGCCTCTGATCAATCAGAGTGTTACATTTTGCTGCTGTCATAGAGTTGAACACCACAAGCTGATCACTTTGTGCTTAATCAATACTGGTTATTACAGTCATATGCATTCATAATACAGAGAAGGATATCAATAATGGGATGGACACCATCTGCATGTGAGTCACACTTGCAGCTTATGCAGGAGTCCATTAAACAGTCCATATCAGTAACACTTGCAGCTTATGTAGATTTGAAGATATGAACCCCTGTGACTGTACGTTTACACCAAAGCAACATATGGAAGCCCCGTCGACAAAACACCTCCAGACATTCACATCAGCCATGTGAGGACATGACATTCAGTCAACAAAGTGCGTGAACTGATGTCACAAAATCTGCACTGGACTGGCAGCTCCAACTGCTGAGTGGTAGAGACCTTCGTAACTGATATCAGTGGTAAAAACCTGAAATGCTTTAATTCACAGTGTTTTTGGTCATTTTTAGGCCTTATTATTTTGATGATGTTTATTATAGATCATTAAAGGCAATGTAGGTGTGTACCTTCAAGATCTCCATGCAGCATTACAAACATTATTTACAGCAGCAGAAGAAAAAAGGCCATTCACAAAGATCCAAAGGATAAAAAAAAGTTTTCATTGAAGCTGCTGTCACATGGGAATTGACGATTCTTTCAACCAATCAACAGACTGAAGCATTTTTGGCTCCTCCCCACGAGGTCAGCACAGTGCAGTAACAGAGGGCTTCCAGCAAAGCAGGACAGACAGGCGGTGGGGCAGACCTCCCATCATAGTTTCATCATAAGTTCAAGCTGATTGGCTCAAACCCAGTGCAGAGTTAAGACTCCTGAATCAAAGCAGAGTTGTTAAAAACATGGTGCTGAACAGATCATAACCATGAACTGGATGAGTGAATCAATCCAAGCAGACTGAGCCTACTTGGAGAAGGGGGTTTTAAAGTGGCAGGAGTTCCAGCAGAGTGAGTGAGAATACAGGTGGATCTGGAGTACTCAGTCTATGAATGTAAAAAATTCACTTGGGGCTGCAGTTATCCAATCCACAGGACTTAAAGGCAATATATTATACAAAAGTCAGTTTTTGAAGGCTTTTGAACAATTTTTTTCTGCCTTCCCCCATAGCCCAGCACAATATGTGAGATTAGACAACAAAACCTGTATTGAGCAGGCTGCATAATGTAAACTCATGTTATTTGGTGAGCTGTTGAGTTTGTGGATATACAGTTGTATTAAAGCATTGTATTTGCATACGCCTGCCTCTATCTGAGCATCCCCATCCCCCTTGAGAAGCTTCTTTGCAAAGTGCCACCATTGTTGTTTATATTCTTAGCGAGAGATCAGCATATGCCATGCTGTGAGCAAAAAACAATCACTGTTCGGATGTTGCCCATACAGTATTTCTTGACATATAGGCTACCGGGCTCAGAGGACCAAAGTACCCAGTGGATTAACTTTATTTTTGAAAGGAATGTGACAGCTACAGTCGGCTAAAACTTGTATGTGTGTGTGAGTCACTTCAAGTCCAACTGCTTCTCCAACTTCAGGCAGTTCAGCACAGGTATGGGAACTAGACTTTTCCTGAATCTGGTCTCAGAACTAACGATCCATCTCCAAACCTGGTGATGGAAATGTGAGTATTTTAATGTTGTGAAGTATTTATTTTTCTCATTGCTACAAGTTATTGCTAAAAGCAAGGGAAAGTAATCCAGAGGTAACTGCACATGTTTGTTGATGTTCACATTACTTGTTGAAAGTCTGAAGGATAAACTTCAACATAAGAGCATTCTTACATCAGTCAAGAGAAGTTTAACAGTTGGCTAAATATAATCTGTCCTTTTCCTACACCATTAACCCTCTGTTTTATCAAACTTTAGCTCAGAAGGTAGGCTAAGTTGCAGTTGTCCCAGCTGTGACTAACCCAAGGTTAGCATGTTGTGCCTTAGCCTGTAATGTTTTGGGGAATGAGCTTCACTGTTATCTGGTAGCCGGCATGAATTTGCAGTTTGTGTGTGTTCAGGTTTGTAACGTGAAATCCCCGATGTCTGTTACTGTGATGGCCGCTGTGGAAATGAATAGAAATCTGATTACAATGCAAATACCATGCTCTGACTCATTAGCATATGAAGCTGACTACCCTCAAAACCAGCCATTCTGAGTAGAGGGGCCGTTTGAGAGCTGAAAGAATTCAGCTGTACTTTATTCATGGCTTTTTGGACCAAAGAATGTTACTAATGTTTCATGAAGACATCAAGGATCCAAGAAAAGGAGCCAAATATGGGACCTTTGAGTTGGGACCAAAGGGTGAGGAGTTAAAGCGAAAGTCAAACTATGTCTTGAAGTTGGTCTGGATGCAACAGAGGTGTCAGCTCACTTTTTTTTAACAATAATGAAGTGCACTTGAGCAAAGCACAAATCCCCAAACTGCTCAGACAGGGGCTTTCAGCCCTACATGGCCATAGAGGTCCTATGATCAGTTCAGCCTATGCTTACTTGCAGGTTGCCATTGTTAAGTACATGGCAGTGCATTCTGGGTGATGCATCAAATCACTCCCCATGTTCTGTCTCATCATCAGCATGAAAAGACAGTCAGGGTCTGTCCACACGGAGATGAATCATCTGCACAACTTTTTAATCGTATCGAAGTTTCATCATCACAGATACACTGTTTTGGGTGTCCAAGACTGAACACTTTTGAAAAACGAGTCCCAGAGTGGATAAACTTGAAAATGCCAGCCTTGTGTTTCCATGTGGACAATGACTACAGATAGATTTAGAAACTATGACATTTTAGCCAGATCTCTTGATTAAACCACATTCTGTAACCCCGACAACAGAAACCATGCTTGAATATGCCATCCCATTGGTGCTGCTGAAGGTTCTGAGCTTGCTTTTGCTTTAACAGTAAAATCTTCTGCCAACAAGAGGACACAGAGAACAGCAGATAGCATGTTTGTTCATGTTTATCATGATGTATGAGCATGCGTCAACTGGCACTGTACAACTGGCATAGAATAAAATAGACAAATTAAATAGGTAAAATAAAGTAGAATAAAAATGGAAAAATAAATAATAGGAATATGGAAATATTAAACATGGCAGTGGAATGGCAAGTGGAATGGAAAGACTATATACAGACATAAACATATGTATGAATATTGAACTTGGTTTGATTGTTTGAATTTTTGTAATTTTAAAAAATGTTGGTGTCTGTCTGCATTAGTGTTACAGCACCACTTACAGGTCTGGCAATTGTACTACAATGTTCTCAGTGTTTTGTGTGGATGGACACATTAAAGGGACAGTTCAGTATTTTTGAAGTGGGGTTGTATGAGCTCCATATGGTCACTAAGGACAGTAGATACTGTAGAAAGTTCTCTCCTCTCCACCAGAAAGCCACAGCCTGTGACCATCGGTGACGAAGAAAAAGACGCTAATAGAAAAGTACCGTACCGGAGTTAAAGGCTATTTTCTCCGCCTACGAAGCATCAGCAGCCGTTAGCGTGCTAATGTTTTGGTCAGCTGAGAGGCAAAGGGGCGGAGTGTCCCTCCGCTAAATCAGTCCCCCCCTCTCAGCTGACCAAAACATTAGCACGCTAACGGCTGCTGATGCTTCGTATAACTTTTATCAAGTATCATAACTCTTCTGTTTTGACTGTCAGCGGCATGAGGAAGAGACAAATCAGGAAATTAAAAAAGGGATTATTTTGACAGCGCCGATGAAGTCCCATTCAGTTTGGAGTCAAGAGGACACCTGTAACCGGACTTTACAGAGGACAAGTCGCTAAAGAGGAATATAGAGGAGACATCCACGGACACTGGACATCAAGATAGAGACGTAAATAAACAGTGGGGCCAATGTTTGACCTGGGAATAGGTGATATGGACGGCGGTATTACTTGCAAACGGATTTTCCTTTCCTGGAGTTTTGTGGACATACTTTCACCTCCCGAAGATCAACTGGAAAACGTCCCAGACCTGAAGGACCTAATGACTTTTTCTGCTCAAAGTAAGTAATAATGATCTGTCAGAGACAAATAAGCAGAGTAGAGGAGGCTGTTTGTTGATCATAACAATCTGTCAGCTAACAGGTAACAGAGATGCATTCACTATACTGTGTAACCGAATGCACTCGTTATGCAGAGGAATACGGTGAAAGCAGAGTTCTCCATGATGCACATCTGTTTCTGAATCATGGGAAGCATCACAAAAACCCATCTCAGCAATATTTGTCTTATAATGTGCTTTTAATTAGTCTAAAACAGCCATTAAAAGCAGCTAGCTAACTACGGCGGAGTGATTTAGCGGAGGGACACACTGCGTGAGTCGGCTTAGGTCCGGATTAACTTTATATTTCCGAAAGATTAATGCACTTCAAAAATTGCCTATGTAGCGTAGTCTTAAACTGTGGTATTACTTTTTGATTTGAGTTCTTGTAGGCGGAGAAAATAGCCTTTAACTCCGGTATGGTACTTTTCTATTAGTGTCTTTTTCTTTGTCACCGATGGTCACAGGCTGTGGCTTTCTGGTGGAGAGGAGAGAACTTTCTACAGTATCTACTGTCCTTAGTGACCATATGGAACTCATACAACCCCACTTCAAAAATACTGAACTGTCCCTTTAAAGATAAAGATATCACCTTTACAGAGAATGATTTCAAAACAAAAAAGTTTTCTTCTCTGTGTGGACGGGGCCTTCACGTCCATCCATCCTCTGTAACACTTGTCCTGTCAGGGTGGGGGAGACCTAGGTGATTTGGATCCATTAATTAGCCGAACTAGCCAAGCCTTGCCCACACCTGCTCTGTTTTTCTTGTTTTCTCCAGCATGGACGTGAGTAAAACCCCACAGGTGCCGCATGAAAACGTATTTAATTGTCCTCTTGGTTCTTTGTTGTGAATGGAAGTGAACACAGAGATGAGAACAAGAACACAGAGATGATCATTGGACCTGTAATATAAATGTACTTACAGCACTTAGACCTAATTATTTCAGAATAAATAAGTCTAATCACAGTATCATTTTACTTTGCACTGGGTGACCCCAAACACAATAAATGAAAATAAAATTCAAATATGTCAGAAGTGGCTCTCCCTTCATCACCTTCTCTTCCTCTTTCTCCCTTCATCCCCTTCTCTTCCTCTCTCTCCCTTCATCACCTCCTCTTCCTCTCTCTCCCTTCATCCCCTCCTCTTCCTCTTTCTCCCTTCATCCCCTCCTCTTCCTCTCTCTCCATTCGTCCCCTCCTCTTCCTCTTTCTCCCTTCATCCCCTCCTCTTCCTCTTTCTCCCTTCATCCCCTCCTCTTCCTCTCTCTCCCTTCATCCCCTCCTCTTCCTCTCTCTCCATTCGTCCCCTCCTCTTCCTCTTTCTCCCTTCATCCCCTCCTCTTCCTCTTTCTCCCTTCATCCCCTCCTCTTCCTCTCTCTCCATTCGTCCCCTCCTCTTCCTCTCTCTCCCTTCATCCCCTCCTCTTCCTCTCTCTCCCTTCATCCCCTCCTCTTCCTCTTTCTCCCTTCATCCCCTCCTCTTCCTCTCTCTCCATTCGTCCCCTCCTCTTCCTCTCTCTCCATTCGTCCCCTCCTCTTCCTCTTTCTTCCTTCATCCGCTTCTCTTCCTCTCTCTCCCTTCATCCCCTTCTCTTCCTCTCTCCCTTCATCCCCTCCTCTTCCTCTCTCTCCTTTCATCCCCTCCTCTTCCTCTTTCTCCCTTCATCCCCTCCTCTTCCTCTCTCTCCCTTCATCCCCTCCTCTTCCTCTCTCAGTCTGCCTCCTTCATTAAACTCTGGGCTCCCAGACATCAGAACTCTCCGGTGTTACTGATCAGTCTGTCTCTAAACAGTATTGATCCATCCTCGTGCGAGCTGCCATTGATCTGATCTGTTAGGATGATTTTAGCCCATGAGATGAACACTGTAAAATATGACAGGATCCACAAATCATCTCAGCCCGCCTCAGGCTGCAGCCAGAGTCTGTCACTGAAGTACAGGAGCACAGGAGCTCCAGCTGCTGTCACAGGCATCCTAAAATAAAGCTACGTTGTTTTAAAGAGACCTTGAAGATGATGGAGGATAAGAGAGAGCAGCCAAACATCCTGAAGAGTCTTTAAACCCCTGCAAGACTGTTTTAAGTGTCCATCCCTATTGTACCCCTTAGACCTTGTTTTACCCCTTATCCCTTAGTTTTGTACATTCACGTCTAGTGAAGGGATGTCCCAATTCTCTGTAGGGCTAAGGGGGAGGTCTAAGATGAAGTATTACACAACCCTTGAAACGAAGACAGACCATCTGGAAACAAGTGGTATCTCCTTTCTTGGAAGCCTTTCCCCTCTTCCCCTTGGCCATCAAAACAGAAGGCTAAAGGGAAGGGGGTAAGGTGAAAGGAAAGGGCTAAGGGGTAGATTCACCCTAACAGTTCTTGGAAACCTTTAGCATTGTGACAACTACGGATGGGCTTTTACGACAGGTCAGCGGTGGGCAACTGGTTGCCTGAGGGCTTCCTGCTGCCCTACTTCACTTAATGCTATCCATTAAGATGAATTTATATATATATATATATATATATATATATATATATATATATATATATATATATATACATATATACATATATATATATATATATGTATATATCTATATCTATATCTATATATATATATATATACATATATATATATATATATATATATACATACATATATACATATATATATATGTGTGTGTGTGTGTGTGTGTGTGTGTGTGTGTGTGTGTGTGTATACATATATGTATATATATATATATATATGTCTGATTTGTGACTACAACACATGCAAGAAGACAAAATGCATTACAGCATGATGGATATTCAAAATATATTTTTAAAAACTGTTTTATGTACTTACAGGAAATTAACAGATTAAATTCCATAATTTATGGTATTTTATTAATATATAACTAAATACCATTAATGTGTTTGGGCCCCAAGCCAAATTAATTTAAATGAACATCAATAAACAAGAATCTTAGGTTTACTGACTTGGCCGTGATTCTTTGTAAAAGATAGTTTAGCATTAAGAGGACTCACTGGCAAATCAAAGTAAATTAAATTAACTTAATTAAGAAATAGATATCTATGCTTTTCTTAAATTACAGGTTTCTTTATTGTCCTCTTCACATTATGTTATTATTTGGAGGAGTATGGCCCTTTAAAACTGAAGACACCTTTAGTAACCCTTAATGAAATAAAATTCTAGACCATTAATAAGCCTCTCATGAGGTTGCCCTGCTAATTGTAGTTCAGAAGATGTGTTCCTCTCATCTTCAGAAAAAGAAAAAAGAATAATGAAAGAAAGAAATGAATTGATAACTACAAATCTGGATTAAAGGAAGCCACATACAGTTAAAAATCAAACAGATGCTACAGAGGCTTCTCTTCAGCCAACCTTCTCCTCTAAACACCTACCCTCATAAAGCACCATGTAGCCCCAAGGTATCACCTATGAGTTCACCTTTATCACTTTGGTTTGGCATCTTTCTCACCATAAGCAGCAGGGCACTCAGATTCATGCAGCGCTCTCTCTCCTTCACAAAGTCGAGCCGGAGGGCACATGTAGATGTCAACATGCAGGTTTACATGATGATAAAAATGACTCCTCTTCACAGTCACAGTATTTCTTGTCTGAAAGTCTGCGACCCTGTGAAAATGGGCTCACAACTCAAACTTTGGGAAATGCAGCTTCAGACTGTTGGGCCTACAGCTGAAAATGTTTTAGCGCCTTTTTCCGGGGATTTTACCTATTTCATGATGCCGCATTAAGCAGTTTGAGTTTTATTTATGTTGTCTTCATTCAGACGGACTCAGCACCTTTACTCGTGGTTCCTGAAACTCATTTTTCCACACTCATTTTTTACAGTGTATGTTCCTGGCCTCATCAGTTGGGATAAACAGAGACAGTGGGGCACATGAGGCAGAGTGACACTGACTTCATTTGAGAAAATGTAATCTAGGATGTTTGATTATGAGATGATGAAAGTGAAAATGAAATAAATGTGATGGAGGAGAGGAGAGACACAGAAGAGGCAGAGGGGGAAAGCTGCGGAGGTGCACAGAGGACATTAAATGATTCACATTTTCTGCCTCATTTCCATCACATATTACCCAGAATCCCAAAAGAAATCTGTGCACCGTTGAAGATTTAATCAATCTGTCTTTGGCTGAAATACACGCAAATGTCAAATATTCAGCTCTCCTTCTTTTAATCATCAGTTCTCTTTCATTTTGTCTGTATTAGAGTGTGTGTTTTATTTTAAAATGTTTCCTTCTTACAGGTTAATTTTGTGAATAGTTCAGTCTACATGTGTTTTTGGTTGGTTTTGTCTCTCTCAGTGGTGTTGGTCTGTGAAGCAGTTCCAGAAATTAAAACATAAATCTGAACTTATATCAACATTGGAGCTGCTATGTGGATGTTTATTCCTCTTTAAGATGAAGTGCAAGGCTCAGACTGTACAGTGGTGGTCAAGAGGAAGAGCTGTGGAGCTTTTTGAGCACTTTAAGCTCACAGTGACCTTTGATCTCAGGCATAAAAGTCGACCCTCGAGTCTGAATGTAGATTTGTGAAAAATGAAACAAAACTCTTTCATTGCACTCTTAAAAAAATCTACAAGGTGTTAAGTCACTATGACCTTTGGGGATCAAAATCTGAGCAGTTCATCCTTAAGTCAGAGTAAACATTAGAGCAAAGCATGTTGTAATCCTCAGCAGGAACTGGAGATATTCTTATCACATGCAAGGGATGAACATGAAGCTCGATGGACTTGACATTGTTCAGTTCAGTACTGAATCTGGGTGAGCTTGTGTTCAGTCTGAAGAAATTTCCTCCAAATGTGTGTGAGGATGTCGAGGGGCAAAGGGAAGAACATAGCACCTGATGAACGTGACCTATGGCCTCAATAATCCAAGTACTTTATCCTTATTTCAGAGTTGAAGATCCCCAAGCCCATTTTTAGCTGCCTCTTTCTCTGTATCTTGTCTGCACGGATGTGAACCAGATAGAAACAAGTGTAGAGACTGTATCAACCCCCCATAATACAAATACTCCTGATAATCCAGGGACCATGACTCCATCAGTGTTTATCGTAACACTGTTCTGTACTTCACACAATGGTGCATCACCATATCAATGAAGCAAACAAACTAACTGGTCTGCAACACACCCACATCCAGTCTGAATCCCATCTCCACCGATGGATACTAAATAGAATAGATCAACAAATTCAAATATCCTGGACTCAACCTGGACAATAACCTGACCTTTTAACACCACGTCACCAACGTCTATAAATGCTCACAGCATAAACACTATCTGTTCACTCAGAGCCCTGTCCATCTTCTGTTATTACTGTAAAAGAGCATAATCCAACCCATCCTGATGTATTGTCCCCCTGATTTTACACCTTACATTACCAGGTCTGTCTCTAACAAAATCTGGGTCAACAAAATCACACACACAGCCTCAAAAATAACCCACACCTGACATGTCAGTGCTCAATTAAGGAGCAACAGTCTGCCAATGCAGAACAGTAGTCATGGACATGGAGCTACCCCAATATACCCACTTCAGGCTTCTGACCTCAGGTCACAGGTAAAGGACACTGAGGCAGAGAGGGGCATGCTTTAAAGGGATACACCAACATTTTTTTTCTTTTTGTGTCTTGCCTCACTCCCATGAGTCCATGACAACAGAGAGACACCGTTCTTTGGACAGTGAGTGCAGTAACAGGGAAAAGACAGGCAGGGCTTGTCCAATGCTAATTAGCTTAGCTCAAAAAATGGGAGTCAATGGGTACTGTAAGCCTACCTACAGTCATCAGATAAACTCCTCAACAAATCTAAATGGCCCTGTGTGCTTGTTATGACTTTTTACTGGGTTATGTTAGTTTTCGACCCAGATTAGCACTTTATGTAAGCTTTTAAATACACAAACTACCACAGACATAATTGTAAGTAGGTCAACAAAAGAAAGCATATCCACTTTTAGAGTTGCTGAACAGTTTATCTGATGACTAAGAATGGTGTCTCTCTGCTTGTCATGGATTCTGGGGAGTAGCAAAACATGAAAAATAGTAAAATGTTAGTGTATCCCTTGAACAAAATATTTGGACCATCTACCATCCTCAACAAAACAACCATCTGATTAATGGTCCTCCCTTTAGATGTAAAAGTCTCCGATAAGAACAGTGTGTGTGTGCTCTGTTTCCTAATGTATGTCTATTCTCATTTGACAGCCTGAGAAAACAAATATTCTGCTGGGACAAATACACTTATCTTTCTATCAAACACCCTCACTGTATCGTGTTGCGTTGCTCTTGACTGTCAGGACACTCATATTTGATTGATATTAATCGGCACAGTTTTGTCACTGAGGTTCACTTAAATTATGGTCATTTAGGGCACAGTGTAGATTGGACATCTGTGCAAAGTATAAAGCAATTTCCTCAATAGCAATAGTCAGGGGCGCTGGTTTGGCAGAGCGTTAAGCAACCAGACAAAACCCATTTCATGCTCCTGCCAGCCAGGGTTCAAATCCATCCTGTGGCCAGCTTGCAGATTGTCCTCCCCTTCTCTGTCTTACTCCCTTTCACAAGCTTTTCCTATTTCTCTGTTATCTTGATTAAAGCAAACAATGCCTCAAAATTATTACTATAATTTATACTTAAAAAAAAACCATTCTTTAAATATATTGTTCATATGGAAGATTTGGACACAATATGTTTACAGAACTGTCCTCTGGATAGAGGCTTTAGAAAGAAAATTTACTTACAGTTTGTTTTAATTAAGCTTCAACCTGTTCAACATCTCACTAAGACTAGATTGCTACAATATGAACCTTGGTGTACATTATCAGTATCAGTAACATCCAATTTTACAATTGTTTTTATTTTTGTCATTTCCTGAAGCAGATACCGGAGAAAACACTTAAATAACTTAAATTTTGTGTAGCACCTGTTTTGAATCTTTAATTCATTTTGTTCTCACTGGATTATTATTGGAGAATATTTTTAACCGAGGAGACATTTTCTTTGGAGGTGATACAGACCCACTTAGGGGGGACAACGGAAAAATAAAGAAACAGACATATTAACCATCTTTGGAGGAAGTGGCCTGTAAGAAATGAATATCAAATCCAAATATTAGCTTACACACCCATCACTGTGTAGGACTTAATTCTTTAATCAGTGACTTAAAAGAGAGGCATATAAAAACTGGTTTAACCATTAAGTCCAGACTGTTTACTGACCATCTGTTTTATCTCTGAGTCTTTAAGAACAATGGCTGACAGATAAAGTACTCACAGATCCATCTATGGTCTCTGATCCTACACTCTTCCATGTAGTGGTTAAATATCCTTTAATTGCCTTGGAAACTTGCTCCATTTATGAGTGATCAAATCTTTCATAAAACTGTGATCACAGAAAAACTCACTGTAAAACAAATACACTCTAAAAAAAATCAGGATTTAGTGGGAAACTATAATTAGAAAAGCTCTGGTTTATAGTTAACAGAATCATCACAATAGCCTTGTTTGTTTTAAAATTTCTCTTTATTTTTTTAACAAATGTATAATACAATTCTGAAGTTAAAATTAATTCTAGTTTTTGGTGGCCTATGAGGCAAGTGAAATGAGAAATGATGCCTTACTCTGCAGCATCAGTGGTCATCAGCGACAATTTTAGATGCACTTACAGACGAGCGTAGAAAATCTGTGACAATCAACTGTGAGCACAAAAGACAGATCATGTAGCGCTTCACTCTGAACAGGAGCAGTGGTTTCAGGGTTGTTAACATCTGTTAGTTACATATTGTTCAGCACATTCCTCTTCTGTACCCACCTCTCCTCCATCACCTCCCCCTCCTCCCTCTCCTTTTGTGTAGGAATATGTAGAGATGATGACCTATTGATTTGTGCTGCAGGGATGTTTGACGAACACACTCAGGTTGTAATCCCACTTGTTCTGTAATTATCAGCTGACTTATTACATGCAGACCAACAATGTGACACTGCACAGCTGAGGGTGGTGTTTTTCTCTTTGTTTTATTTTCATGTTTGTATCCTATAGATTTGTATGTATTTATTTTAACAGTATTGCGTCTATCCCTGCCACTCAGTGCAGTCCATTCATTTTCTTTACGGCTTATCCCTTTTGGGGTCTGGGGCTTAAGCCTATCCCAGACATTGGGTGAGAAGCAGGGTACACCCTGAACAAGGTGCCAGCCAATCACAAGGCCACATAGAGAGACAGACAACCATTCACTCTCACACTCATACCATGGTCTGTAGGAGGAAGCCAGTGCTTAAAGAGAACCAAGGCATGCCCGGGGAGGGTTTGCAAACTCCATACAGAAATGCCCTGACGGACCAGAGAATCAGTCCTTCTTGCTGATTACTCCAGCTTCCTCCCACAGACAAAAAACATGCTCATTAGGATGATTGGTGACTGTTTAGTTGTGCTTAGGTGTGAGAGTGCATGGCTGGCTGTCTCTCTATGTGACCCTGTGATTGGCTGATGACCAGTTCAGGGTGTACCCTGCTTCTCACTCAATGTCAGCTGGGATAGGTTTCTGCCCCCGCAACCCAAAAGGGATAAATGGTGAGGCATACCTGCTGTGCCATCGTACCACCTCGATGTCATGACAAAGTTTAAATCGAAACAGTACAAAATCAGAGGAGCATGCATCTGTTCCCTGTAGTAAGATATTTATCTGGACTTGTAAAGTGAATATGATTAAAAACAACTGCTTTTGGACCTGAATTTAGACAAACATACTTTCCAAGACCTGAGTTTATGCAGTGTACCATCTGAATGTGGGTGCAGAAAAACAACTACACACACACATTCATTGGACCAGGCAACATTTTCTGACCTGTTGTTCATATTTTGTGAGTTTGTGTGGGTTGTGCTCTCGGTCCTCTGCAGATCTTGGTTGTAACTACTCGTTATTTGACTGCTGCCATTCTTTAATCTTGAACCACCCTGTCCATCCTGCTTTGACCTCTTTCATCTTTTTTGGACCATTCCCTTTATACCCCAGAGATGGCTGTGTGTGAAAATCAGAGATCAGAAGTTCCTGAAATACTCTAACCAGCCCATCTGGCACCAACAACCATGGTACGTTCAAACCCTTCTCAATCACATTTCACCTCCACAATGCTCAGTTTGAACTTCAGCAGTTCCTATTGCCAATGTCTGTATGCCTAAAGGCATTAAGTTTGTGCCACGGAGTTTTATGATTGTCTGTTTGAAATAAAGAGCAGTTGAATAATGCACCTTGGTCGTGGAATAATCTCCAAAAAGAGCTAAAACTGGATTCAGTGATATCTCTTAATGAATTTAAGAGCATCATTAAGAATGTGGTGACAGAGGCATGTGGTTGTTTTTCTTGAAAGCCAAATGTGTATTTGCTTATTTACTTTAAACCTGTTGATTGTGTTCTGTCATTTTCTGTGTACCGTGACTCTGTATTTTGGCCAGGTCTCTCTTGTAAAAGAGATTTTTTCATCTCAGTGGGACTTCCTGGTTAAATAAAGGTTAAATAAAATAATAAAAATAATAGATGGATAGATGGTTCATCCAGTTGAATTACAATGTATGACCTTTCAATAGAATAATTTAAACCTAAAAAGACTTTTGTTTAAATACAGGTTTCAAATAGACAGCTGGATTATATCTTTGTGAATAAGAGGAAATTTAAACAGCATAGAGTTCAGTGAAACCCCCTTAAGACAAATAAATTTCAGCCTCTGAGTGCTGTCATTGTCCTCTGTCATAAATCTCAGATGTGCCTGAGCTGTGATCATTAAAGTGACAAAAGCGCCACAGCAGCTTCATGATACTCATTTATTATTAATATCTAATCCTGTCTGATAAAACTCTATGGACCAATATACACACACACTTACACACATACACTCATACAACTACACACACACATACAACAGAATGATAGGATCATTCTGATGTGATGCTGTTTGATCAGAGCTGATTGTTGAAGAGCTGTAATCGCTGAGTTCACTGAAAAAACACATTCTTCACAGGTTCTTCAGAATATATAACATATTCTTACTTTAAGGTGTTATATCACTGTAATAGACATGTGCTCAGCAGGAGTTATTTGTGTCACTTCACTGCAGGTTGTTGAAGGGACTGTGACACTGCTGGAGCTCCACATACACACAAATGAAGGACACACACTACTTCTCCCCTTATTAATGCCTCTGATTCTACCCAAAGAGCAAGACAGTGGAGCAGCTTGACTCACTCCACATATTCCATCTCAAAGGTTTATTTTTGTCCTCACAACAGTGTAATATATTTTTCTATTTAACTGTAAAATTCATTTTTGTTTGTGCTTTTTACTCATTTCTTATTATTCATGTCCTTTCATTTCCTTCCATGATACTTCTGTGTGAGGGTTGTAGGTTTATGACAATGTTTGTCTGTCTGACTTCGCAAAATAATATAAAAAGTAATTCAAAGATTTCTACAAGATTTCCAAGGAATGTTAGTCATGGTGCAAGGAAGCAGTGGTATAATTTTGGAGATCTGAATCTGGATGTGGATCCAGGATTTTCGTGAAGAGACAGGGCAAATCAGAAATGCCTTGGCAGCTCATCAACTTTCAATCTCTTTGGGGTAAATTTCAAGTTTTTGAGTTTAAAGCTTTTAAAATTCTCTGAATTTTGTGGCATTTTGTCTGTATGGATAGCGTTTTCATTTAAATTCATAGAAGAAGAGACTTTTGATTGTTCTTTGCTGCTGAGTTGATTATTGGGTGAAGTGACAGCCTGAAGAGGCTTCCCAAAAAGGTGAACTGTTTTCAGATGAGTGCCCAGCAACAAGAAACAGGTGAAGCTTAGCACACCAGGAGTGCTGCACCACATTAGCACCAAATTAATGACGGCAGTGGAAACAGGCCCTTACATTTCCTGTTCACGCCTTTCAAATCAACAGCTTTCCCAGATAGAAGCTTGTGTACTATGCTTCTTTCTCCACCATTGCGGGACTAGGTTTTCAAGCACCTTTTCAGTGTGCATGAAAGTTGAATCATTTTCAGCGGAAGGCAGCAAGTTGCATGAGATCATGTGACTTGCAGCCAAAGGGAACAACAGGGTGTGGGTGGTTACTGATGCCCTCTGTGAGCCAGCTGGTGGTTTTTAGGTGATACTATGAATCATTCTGACTGAGAATGAAGAGGGCAGAAAAGAGTCCTTCACCGGAACTGCTGCATGAAGACAACTCTACATAAACATTGTGTGTTTATGCAAAGGTGAGAGCGCTCCTCTGTTTCAGCTCAGTCTCCAGCTGTTTCATTAAGCTGCATGTATGTTGATGCATGTATATATATATATATATATATATTTGGGATTACTTTGGGATTACTCGGATTTCTGCCTAAATTGGTCATAAAATATGTTCTAATCATCTGGAGCGACTTCTGGAGTGGCCCAGTCAGAGTCCTGACCTAAACTCGACTAAGATGCTGTGGCATTACCTCAAAAGAGCGATTCACACCAGACATCCCAGGAATATTGCTGAACTGAAACAGATTTGTACAGAGGAATGGTCCAAAACCCCTCCGGACCGGTTGTGCAGGTCTGATCTACAACTACGGAAAACGTTCGGTTGAAGGTTATTGCTGCCGTTTACATAGTGTGTGTGTGTGTATATTAAAATAGATAGATAGATAGATAGATAGATAGATAGATAGATAGATAGATAGATAGATAGATAGATAGATAGATAGATAGATAGATAGATAGATAGATAGATAGATAGATAGATAGATAGATAGATAGATAGATGGATGGATGGATGGATGGATGGATGGATGGATGGATGGATGGAAAGGTTACAGGAATGGAACATGGAGATAGACACAAAGACCACCCAGAAGGATGCAGACCTAACCACCTGAGAACCACCTGAGGGAAGATTAGGGAGCTGGTGAGCGTACCTCAGGCCTTTGTGCCCAGACAGTGGGATCTGCGGTGGACTCTGCCACCAGTTTTCTTCCCTTCTGTTGTTTCTGTTTGGACTTGAGCCATTAAGGAACTGAGGAAGGACTCGTATCACACTGGGGATTGTCGTGTACCCAAGGACACTTTCTTCTTGTTTCATGCACTGAGAATTTTTTTATCATTATTTTATATTATTATGTCATTTCACCCCCTGGATGAATGTATTTTGTGTTTACATTTTTTCTTTGAAATATATTTCTGTTGAACAGTCAAAAGTGTTTTTTCCTTTGTTAAAAATCATTGCTCATTCACCAACTTACTATAATAAGTATTTTTAGACTTGAGGAGTCTTTAGTTGGTTGGCACCGGTTAATTGTTTTTGGCAAGAGTAAATCCACCTGCACTGGTGTTGGAGCAGTTCTCTTATTAGTTCTGACAAGGACGGATTGTTACAGTTTATCCCTGAGGGTGACTTTGGTGCATCTGTGCCATGTGATCAGTCCTTACCAAATAGTAGGTCAATGCCATACTCTGCTTTTCTCTTTTTATTTGAACAGGGCCTATTTCAGGGCCTATTGTGATTCCACAGAAAAAAGATCTTTTAAGATGTAGCGCTTTACTGCACTCTGCTCTGCTGGAGATACGAACCAAGACTTTTTTGACGGTTCTGCCAGAAAACGTAAAACTACTCTGAGCAGATGCACCCCAACAGGAGGTCAGGCATGCGACGCCCAAAGCACCACGATAATTTCAAAATAAAACATCATGAACAGACTGAGTTTAATTGATCTCTTCTTTTATTACTACACCTAAGAGTAAAGCAAATAACTGTAAACCATCAACAGGCAAGTAGGTTAATATGAACCATGCATGGTCCTGGGACCTCAGACACGAACTCCATGGGTGCAAGCATGTGCCCATGGGATGCCCATCAGAGGAAGAGTAACCCTGGTATGAACAGCATGTGTCAAACAAAGGAGTCTATGTGAATTTAAAGTCAGCGCAAAACATGGGCATAAACAGTTTTTTCAGGCTGAATGTGAAGGTGTGTTTATTCTGTGTCTGCTCTTGTCAAAACAGAACTGTGCACGTCCAGTTGTGTGAGTGAATGTGTAGTAAAATAGTGTCACTGGTTGAAGTTGTACCCTATGTGGTGTGCAGATGTTCAAAAAGTCTTTTCAAAAGTGTGAATTAATGTGTGCATGTGTGTGTGCATGCATGTGTTCTAACTAAATGGACGGGTCTAATCACCTCAGAGGGAGGACCCTCTTCCCCTTCCGCCGCCTCTTAACATTAACGGATATTAACGGCCCCCAACGCTCGTCCGTTTCCTTCAGAGAAATGAAATACATCACTAATGGTTTATCACAAACATGGCTAATGCTTTATGCAGACCTCTTACCATTAATAAATGATGCCATGTAAAAGAGAGGGGAGGGCAGCTTCATGAGCCGTTGGGGTCTAAAGGGGGACAGTTGAATCAGTTTCAGACATTAAACAGAAAAAGGGAGTGCTTGATTTGTGACTTTTTGTGGCATTTGGGTGATTTAATCTGTTTTTATCACCTGTGGGTGCTCAGATATTCTGGGATTTTTGTGCAGATTTGTGGCTTTAACACATTTAGTGCTACCCCTGATTTATGAAAACAGGATTACTGCAACTAATTTATGAAGAAAAATGGATTCTCTCTGTCTATGAATTAGTTTAGGAACTAATTTCATGACAAGAAAATTTTAGATTACACAGTAAAACTCTTATCAGCCAAGACCTTTTCACTTCGAAAGTCTAGCACCATTTTCTGAGGAATATACAGAAATGTTTCATCTAACTAAAGCATGCAGGTTTCTCAGTTTGACCCTTGACCCTGACTGTATTTAGAGAAAACAGAGTGATGCAGTCGTAATGATGTAGATGGCACGCAGAAATTGACAGCAGAGCATCCTGAATGCGACCAAATCAATCTGAAAGCTCTTTCAGATGACTCTGCCTCTCCTCTCCTCTGTTTAAAACCATACCAAGTAGCAGCTGGGAATTATTGTTCTCACAGTGATGACAGGATTCCTCTACTTCACCAAACGTGTCATTGTGATTTAAAAAGCCCTCAGATAGTTCAGTGAGCAGGTAAAAAGTGATCTACACATTGTAATGTTGCATACACAGGTGTTTCCGGACAAGGCTACACACTAAAAACAGTTGGGTTAAAAATAACCCAATTTTAACCCAACTGCTGGTTCAGAAAAGGGCGAACGCCTTTTTGGGTTATTTTAACCCAACATTTTGGGTTCTTTTTTTTCGACCCAATTTTTGGGTTGTATTATTTAACACAAAAGTTGGGTTATGCTAATGTTGGGTTAGCATGTTGGGTTGTGCTTCCAGTAGTTTGACGCGGAAGCAGTTAGGACCCAGAAGCAACACAGATTTTGCAGTTCACAATAACCAGCTTTATTATACAGACACAGGAACAACTGTAGAGAGCGGGGATCGAACCCTCGATCCTTGGAACACAAGGCAGTGATGTAATCCACTCAGTCACGCAGGAGCCACACACTGGAACTGCAACTTTAGTCTTTAAGGTAAAGCGAGTTCGGACTCTCTTTGTCTTTCAGAGCAGGAAACGGTTCTGATTGCCAGAGATCAGGCTGCCACCACTGATTCGGGCTCAAAGATAGGTACTCGGCGTCACACACAGGCAGAAGGGTCAGATACCGGATAACAGATGGCCACCACAGATCAAGATTCACGAAAAGGTACTCGGCGTCAGGAACAGAAGGCAAGGTCGGCAACCAGGGATCAGGCAGGCAGGTATGTGCAGAACAGAAAGTCTTGCTGAGGATCAGCCAATAAAGGTGGAAACAGGAACAGAACAGGTCCGCAACTGGTGATCAGTCCGGATATCTTGGCATGAAGGTTAGACGATCTGACGCCAAGTGAGTGTGGAGCTGGTTGTGATATAGTTCGGTTAAAATAATAGCCCAATAACCCAGAAAATGGGTTACTCTTTATAAAAATAAAAATAACCCAAAAATTTAACTCAACACTAGCAACACATAAATTGGGTTAAAATAAAAGCCCTATAACCCAGAAAATGGGTTACTCTTTATAAAAATAAAAATAACCCAAAAATTTAACTCAACACTAGCAACACATAAATTGGGTTACTAAAATAACTCAACATTTTTTAGTGTGTAATGTCAGCATTGATTTAAGTATCAAAGCTTGATCAGATCCATTCTCTTGTGCTGTTCTGGTTCTTCGACATTTTATCTGTTATAACAAGGCCAAACTTCCAGAATAATCGATCTCTCCACACCAAACCTAAAAGATTTAAGCAACAGGGCCATTACAAGCATTGCAACCTCATCAGAAGAGGACGTCACACATCCATTAAACTACCTCATCCTTCTCCCCTCAGGATGCAGTTGCAGAGTAATGAGGTGCAGAAGGGCTCTTACTGCCAATGTTCACACTGTTTCGTTGTCTGTCTTTAATGGTTGCTTTGTTTGGTGATGGACACAGTCTATCATATGGAGATGTTTCTCAGGAGGATGACAACAAAGTCTCAAAGTCTGAAGGCCAAGAGAAAGGAAGCATACCGTATGTTAGGTTAATGTTTAACCTTTTCTGGGTTATCTGAACAGAATAACCCACTAAACTGGAGCTCTTGGAAAATGAAAATTCTCTCCCTTTGACGAAAATCACTGCATATCAGAGTCATTTAGCATTTCAAAATGTATAAAAGGTTTTCTTGTGAAGAATTCACATTTAAACCAACAGTCTGTTAGTGCCACCTTACATCAGTGACTTGATGTCCCAAGTGAAACAGTGGCTCTTCTTTTTTATTCCAAAGCTAAAACCATAGACCACAGAAAGGCTGAAGTCTGATGTGTAATTCAGAAACAAATCCAAAACTGACTTCAAATTACACAAACTACGATTTCTATAACCAAGAGCTACAGCCACTGAGTACGGAGCCCTAAAGGGACAGAAAAAAAGAAAAATATAAGTTTCTCATGCTCATGCAAAACTTCTTTGTGCTCACAGACATCTTCAGGTATGAAGAAAAACTATGTCATGCTCAAAAGACACACATGTATGTCAAGAAAGTTTGAGATAGTGGAGTTCAGCTGCAGTTCTTCTCGGCATGTTTTTTTTTTCAGCTTTTTCTCAACCTTAAACTCAATTATAAGAATATTTCTGCACTGTTATCTTGTCTCAGAGTGACATTTAAAATGTATTTCAATGTCTTGAAGTCTGTATTGGCACAAAGGATGACCTTTAGTACCCACGCACTTTTCAAAGGGAGCTTTTCAAATGATAATCAGTTGGGCTGTGCTGATGTAGAGCAGTTGTTGTTTCGGCATTATTTGTTTTCTCCATTTGCCACAAGTGACTCTGGCAACTAAACCCACTGAGAGGTAAAACTGTTGGTCTGCCTTGAAATTTGTCCAGAAAACCATGCTCACACCAAACTTCCACATATATATTCTCATGTGCACAAGGTCCATTTGCAAAATCACCACAAAGTTTTCCCTGAACATGAGAAACTTCTTTTCCTGCCAGTGTTTCTTCTTTACAGCCTGTAGAGAGGGGCTGTAAATCTAATTTGAAAGCATAAGGCCAAAAACGACGCTGGGACCAGGTCTTAAAAATATAAGATCTTCCAAAGGTTTGTCAAACATCACCTCTGGATGTTGATCAAATCCAGACTTTGCTGTGGTGTTGCAGAAAATGTGCATGATTAATTTTTTAGACATTTCTGTCAGTATTTAGATCTGTAGGAAAGAAGTGGAAAACTGCAATATATCCCGTTACTAACAAATTAATAAGAAATTCTTGGATCCAGATTACAATCGAATCACTTCTATCTGTACCATATTTCTTTCATGAGAAAAATGGATATATATTCAAAGTAACATCTTAAACATGCAAGTCTCATTTTAATGTGAGGATTTGAGCATATTACCTTATTTTTCATTGAGTTTCCTTTATGCATGAACTCCATTCTTACACATCAAAGGCTTTAAAAGTTCAATATTTATTTTTTTGCGGTTAAATTTGTCCCTAAGTCAGCCTTTACATGTGTTTGAAAAAGAGCAGCTCACTGATTTTTCTGCTCCAGCAGGAAGATAAATATCAGTGAAATCGTGGGATGCCTTTAGACTCTGCTCTTATCCTCATGAACCCTGCTAATGTTTTAAACACACACATTAACACACACGTTTACACATAGGTTTGACCCTCATGTCCAGGATCCTGCATGCTCCCTCGTGTCCTCATTAACCCAGCCTGTGAGGCCACCATCCATCTCCACTCTGCGCCTCATTCCTGTAATAACATCCTCGCCCCGTCCCCTCGTTTAACTTTTTCAATTAAAAGAGGAGGATCTCTCTATTAACCCCACGCTTCCTGCTGCCATTTTTCCAGCCTAACGTTGTTTTGGAGAGGGCCGCCGGGATGGAGCAGGCTGCCATATTTCACCCCAAACACGGCGTAGGTCTGCGTGCGGTGACAGGTAGCTGCCAGCGTTGGGGTGAGTTATGGGGCCTGGATGGAGAGGGTGAATCATAAGTTTGTGTCCCGTCCTGCTGATGATCCGTGTGGACAGGGGAGAGTAGGACGGATACATGAGGGGACACTTCAGGGGTCAACAACAGACCCTGTGTGTCTCCTCATGCCTTTTCCCTCAATCCATGAATGCTTCTGTTTTTACCTTCATCTGAAACTGTCCCTGAATCCAAACCTTTTTGGTTTCCTTCTGCAGAAAATACAACAAAGAAAAAAAATCATGACATGAAACAAGTTATTATTTTATGAACAAAAATATTTCCCCTCATGGAACCTTTACAACAACAACAACAGCATCACACTGCACCATGAGTTTGACATCACAAAATGAGCTCCCTGGCCACAATATTAGGTACCCTGTGCTCATACCAGGTTGAACGCCCTTTAATCCTTCGTGGCACTGATTCAACAAAGTGATGGAAACATTTGGTCCATGATTACAAGATAGCATCTAACAGTTGCTGCAGATTTATACACATCCCTGATGAGAACCTCCTGTCCCACCACATCCCAAAGGTGCTCTACTAGATTGAGAGCTGGTGACTGTGGAGGCCACTGGAGCACAGTGAACTCACTGTCATGTTGAAGAAACTAGTTTGCCATGGAGCTGCTGGAAGTCTCCATCAGAAAATGGTCCACTGTGGTCATAAAGGGATGGACAACAATACTTAGGTAGGCGGTGGGGTTTAAACCATCAAGTGGGACTAAAGGGCCCAAAATGTGCTGAGGAAATCTGTTAACCGTTAACGCAAGGCAGGATGGATCCATGCATTCATGTAACTGACATCTAATTTGAGCCTACCATCTGGATGCTGCAGCAAAAATTGAGACTCAACTGACCAAACAATATTTTTCTTATCTTCTACGGTCCAGTTTTGGGGGACACTTGCAAATCACAGTCTCCCTTCTCTGTTTTTTGCTGAATCTGCTTCAAGATTTAAGGTGCTGTGTTCAGAAATGGTCTGGACACCTTTGTAGCAATGAGTGGTTGTTTGAGTTACTGTTTCCTTTCTACATCCTGGACCAAATCTCCTTCAACCTCTGACCACTGGCATCAACAATGCAGATGGGCCCAGAAAACTGCTGCCCTCTGGATGATTCCTCTTTGTCATTCTTTGCAAACCCTGGAGATGACTGTGCTCCCAGTTGATTAGCAGTTTCTGAAACACTCAGATCAGTCTATCTACCTCAAAGTCTTCACATTTCCTGTCCGTTGTGAAGCTCTATTTGAACTTCAGTGGATAGCCATGACCATGTATACATGACTAGATACTGTATGTAGAAGATTGTTTCAAAAGTCATGATTTTTTTTCTTTTCTTTTTTTTTTTTTGGGGGGGGGGGGGGGGGTTGTGAACCAATTGGTTATTCATCACTGAGAAATCATACTTTCTCTTTTGCAATACTTTAATTATCTGTTCAATTATCATATTCCTCACTTTTAATTAGCTATTGGCTTTTCCAGTTTTAATTATGAATCTTTTTTAATGGATCCATGTGCAGTCTGCTGTTATGAAGTTTTCCAGAGACAGAGTTCAGATGTTTAACCAGTCAAATGGATCTAAAAACTTCAAGTAACTCAAAAGTTGTTCTTCAAAATAGATTTTAGAACTCCTACCACCTCATGTTTTTCCACCCCTTTTTCGTAATCTCAGTGAGTTTCTGCGTTTCCTTCCCCGCTTTTACCTCTCAGAGTGTTTCTCTCCATCAGGGTCGGCCTCCCTCCTGTCTCTGTCCGCTAACAGATTGTGGGTCAGGCCAGAGCAGACGATGTCCGAGATGAGCTGCAGTTATTAAAACCGTCACCGCACAATTACCTGCAGTGATAGATGACATCAGTGTGACATCACCACCATGTGTCTGATGCTGAAAGTCACCTTTATTTGGATGATTTGGTAAAATAAAAAATATTACTGGAGATCGTCTCTGCCATCATGTGTTAAATTTAACTTGTGGGGGAAATGCAGCTTTTAAAAAAAGAATTGAGCAAAACCTGGAATGAAGGAAAGCAAAGAAAAGAAACATTTATATAAAGAAGTAGAGTTTTGTTCTTAACACCACACATTTCATCGCTCACAGGATGCTCTGATTTAAGCATTCAGGTCTTTGTGAGTGTGTGTGACGGTGTGTGAGCCAGGTAGGCTATTGGCAGTAATGGGCAGCAAATTCAACACAAATGCAAGAGTGGTGCAGGGCTGATGAATTAACCCTTTAACTCCCAGCTCAACTGTTTGGCAGAAGTCAGTACATTCAGTCAGTGTGTCAAAAAGTTACACATCATTGTTTGTTTTTGTCAATATTTTAGGATTCAGAAAAAAACTGCAACAAACCAAAAGAACCGATATTTCCTTTGTGTGGGATTTGCTAAAAGCTTTTATTATTTTCACCATCGTTATTATTTTAAATACTTAAATTTGATGCAATAACAGAAACTCACTAACATCTATTTTAAGTTATTTTTATTGCTATTTTATTGCAAACATTTAACTTTTCTTTGTGATTTTGAACCAAATAGTGCATTTTAATTAATCAGTTAATCAACTGTTAGCTTTAAATCCCACACCAAGAAAATATATTCTCGCTTTTGTTCTGTGTTTTTTTTTTTTTGTTTGTTTGTTTGTTTGGGTTTTTTGGGCTTTTGTTTTTGTTTTTTGTAGTTTTCTCTGTTCCATGGAATGTTAAGGGAATCAAACAATGATTTGATTTGTTCTGTTTTATAAAACATTAAATATCCCTGAGTTTATTGATGATTTCAGTTGAGCTGGCGGTTAAAGGGTTTATGTAGGCAAATATGGAAGTTAGCGTTGGGATTGTTCCCTCGACAATAATTCTATGGGATTATTGCAGGGTCACTGCTAAGAAAAAGAAGGTCTGCAGTCAATTTTTAAATAAGAAACTTACGTGATAGTTTTAACAAATAAACTGTTATGGTCTGAGTGTTTTTTCTTCTGTACTGTGTTATTCCTGCGCTGTTCTTTTTTCCCCTCCCATTTTCCTATCTCAGAATGTTTGTGGAAGAGGGTGTGGCTGTTTGGTTGGCTATCTTTCTCCTGGAAATGCAGCTGACACACACCTGTGATCAATCTACTCTCCCATAAAGACCAGTCAACTCCACCACTCTTCTGAAGGTTTGCTTTGTTTGGGTCTCTGCACATGTGGGATTATACGGATGCGCATGTTCTAGCTAAACAACCTCTAAAATCCACCATTGTAGAGGTAGAAGCACCGCTGAGCAGGTCAGAAGGGAAATCAATCATCAAAAATCACATCCAGGCAAGATGGCAAAATTTTTGGGATAGTCATGTTACAGGAAAGCAACTTTGATATACAGAAGCAGGTTGCCGGGAAAAACTAAAGGGCAGGAACAGGAGACAAGAGGCAGTGATTTCTCGCATAAGAATGGGACACGCTGGGCTAAATGAAACGCTGTCTAGAATAAGAAAGCACATAAATGGAGAGTGTGATCATTGTGATGAATCTGAATCAGTACAGCATGCTCTATTTTAATGCAGGAGGTATGGGGAAGAGAGGAAGCCTTTGTGCCTATTAGTTAAGGGATGTCTTTGTGTTCTTAAAGAAAACAGGACTGTTTGACATGCTTTGGATTTTTAATTGATTTTCTGTTTTTCTTTCATTTGTCTGCCGATCTGCTGCTCACACTCCAGTCCAGTAATGCACCTTCAAGCTGGTTTCACATTGCCATTAAAAAGAAATAAGAAGAACAAAGGAAGAAAAAAAGAAATAAGAATAGCACTCTCATCATTCTGCTCAGTCTGTAGCGTTTTCTTTCAACCTGTGATTATTTTTAAACCTTTTCTGGTGTTATGTTTGCATTTGATTGGTGTGAGCTTTATTATAGCTATCCCCGTGCCTCCACATCAGCTAATGTTTTCTCTTTCTGGAATTCTCACTATTGTGTGCCCTGGTGCCCTTTTTTGATTCACTAGTGAACTTGAGCCTCGAGTTGTCAGACAGCATCTAGCCCTGGCCTATTTTTTTTTAATTTTCATGGACTTCATATTGTTTGTTGTCTGTCTGTCCAAAAATCGAATTATTGCTGTATAGCCCTGCCCTTGTTATCAGTCTGTTAGCCTTTCAAAACATTATAAAAGTTTGAAAACAATGCTTTATGCAACATTCACAATCAAAATCTTGCATGTTTGTGTTAAACAAGATACTTTTTTCAGGTATTTATTCAAAAATATGTTATTTTTTTATTTGGTAGTACAGTACACTGCAAAGTGAATGAATAACATAATAAAAGGACAAGGGAGTTAACTAAAATAGAATAAACGAATAAGTCACTCTGAGAGTGCAGACTTATGGCAGTGGCTCTGCTGCTCCACATGGACAGCCAAGACCCTTCTCATGTCCGTCCATGTGGAGAATGCTGCGTTATCAGAATTCTAGTTACAAAGTAGGAAAAAAATTGTTCAAATCTACCATGTAATTGTTAGCAGAACTTCTCCGCTGACATTGCAAGGGTGGCTGAGAAATGTAGTGGCAAAGGCCTGACAAAAGTTGACATTGGTTTGCAAATAAACCAGAATTCCCATAATGCTGTAAATAAATGGGATTTGCCACTATAAGCTACTATGTTTTTTTTGGTGAGATCAGTTTGACCAGATTAGCACCAAAATGTAATGACTACTTCCTTGGACCAGACCACACCTCTGGTAAAATTTTCATGTAAATCCATCCTGGAGTTTTGTGTAATCTTGCTGACAGACAAACAAACAAACAGACAGTTCCTGGGGACAACATAATCTCTTTGGCAGAGGTAATTAAAGAGGCATTTCATTAAATTTTACAGTTGCAAGAAAAAGTATGTGAACCGTTTGGAATTACTTAGATTTCTGCTTAAATTGGTCAGAAAATATTTTCTGATCTTCATCTAAGTCACATCACAAACACAGTCTGGGAAAAAAAATTTAGTCAACTAAATTACAGTTACATCATAATGCAAAAATAGTATGAATGATGATAAAAGTACAACAAACAATAATAATTAGGATGTTAATATAATTATTTTAACAAAATATCTGCAACATGTGATCACTACTATTCACAGCTAGTTGGTTTACGGGGCCTTTCTTGTTGTAAAAACATTTATGTCTCTCTCATTTATGTCTCTTGTGCATTAAAAAACTGTACAGCTTCTTTAAAAAAAAGTGATAATGTGACAGAAATATATAGACAGGTCGAGGTAGAGGTAGAATTAAAACTCAGAACAGAAAACTTCACTTTTGAACATGCTCTCTTTCTCTCTTTCTACTCCGTAGAGATGTGTTATTAGGCCTTGGATCCATACTGTAGTGCAGCAGCTCTGTGTGTGCAGCTCTACATGTTGTCTATTGATTGTCCTGAGAGAAGAGAACAGACCAGAGGCCATGCCTGTACCGATGTGGTTGAGGAAGCATGAGTGTACATGTGTGTGAAACAGAGAAAAATAATACTGATGAGAGAGTTAAATATGGAGGGACAGGTAAAAAAGAAATTCTGAAGAACACAGCTGCTTGCTTATAGATTAAACAGCTTTAGATTACATGCTTATTGCTGTTTTACCCTTTACAAAGTTATGAGAATTATGTTACATAGACAGCTACACAGTCGTTTGATCTCCAGAAGCTGAAACTACATTTATTTTTATGAGAGTGAGAACGGGAGGACACACTGCAAACTGGCCACAGACTGGATTCGAACCTTGGCCAGCAAAAGTATGTATATGGGTCATGCCTGGTTGCTTTCCACTCCACAAAACCAGCACCCATTTATGCACATTTTTATGCATTAAATATTTTTAGTTGAACTTTTAGTTCTTTCTAATGCACCGAGCAAAAGGAGCACCACATAGGCATGAGGTTCCTTTTGAAAATGGGATGTCACATCTATGCACTTGTGGTCTGGGCACCCATGAGTTCATCATTGCCATAAATTATGTTTTTGTCAGTAAGAATATCATTGATTATACTTCTATAGAACTATCACCACAACCATTCAGGCATGAAGACCCTCCTTGAAATGAGATGTAGCATCTCAAGAGGCTAACCTCTAATAAATTTGTTTTCAGGAGAAACAAATTTGATGTCAACAGGTCAATGGTTCATGGATCTGTCACTAACTTTAGTTCTTACCTTCGTCCACTTGTCTCTTACCTCTCTTACCTCCCTTCCTTTGCCCACACACCCAACACAGAATTATGTAGATTTGCTGTTCATCATGAGACTGGGATCCACATTCAAGATTTCCTGCTGCTTAATAAAAGGTTTTTTCTTGCCGCTGTGATGGAGGGATTCATGATAGGCTATCTGGATTCATGTTGGGTGTTGGATGTGTAAAAAATATATATATATATATATATATATATATATATATATATATATATATATATATATATATATATATATATATATATATCTATATATCTATATATATATGTATGTATATATATATGTATATATGTATATATACATACATATTCATATATATACACACATATATATATATTGTGTGTGTGTATCTTTATATTCATATATGAATCTATGCACATTTGTGTATCCATAAAATGAAGACTTTTATGCTCTATCATAAGGTGTCTTGAGATAACACTTGTAATGAATTGCTGCTATACAAATAAAGATTGATTGATTGATCAATATCTTCAGCAGGTCACAGACTGGACTATTTTAGCCCAGATTTCAGGCCTGATTTATCCCCTCCCCCAGTGATTTATCTCCCTCTTTGTTCCCATGCCCTCACTGTTTGATCAGGAATTAGCAAGCTCACTTCTGCACACTTACACAGACATACACACACGTATGCACACGCACAAACACATACACAAATATACACAACACATAATCTGACAGGGGGGACATTCAGAGAATCCAATACTGATGGATTAATTGGCAAACAGTTTAAAACATCACTCATCTTGTATTTTGTCAATCAGCTTCTAATGTTTAGACATTGATCTTTGTCTACACCACACTGATGTCCATCAGCAGATAAGATTATAAATGTCTACAGGGAGAATAAAAACTATCAGACCAAAACTCCACATACCCATCAATGATGATGTAAATGAAGCAAAATTTTTTAAATTAAATTCTGGATTTGCCTTCGCTATTTTCTCTGGCATGGATTGGCCACATCCAGCCCACAAGATTTTCCAAATATGGCAACACAAAGAAAAATGAGAAAATCTGCCATAAAAGTATGAAAAATCAGAATATTTTCACAATAATCTTAAAATATTTAATTCTTTGCAAGACAACAGCAGCACACTTCACATCTTAAATATTTCCCATAATTGTGGATGCATCACTACATGTATTTGTTGGAATTTCAATAAAAAGGAGAAGGGGAGAAGTGACCAGCATGTGCTCCCAAACAAAACTATCATTTTCATTTCATGGATTATTTTATCATACTGTACAAGAAATGTTTATAAGTGATAGCGCATTTCAGTTCATTGCTGCCGGTGCATCCAGGATGCTTAAGCCACTGTCCTTAAGTACATGGTATTAATTCATGAAAGTAGAACGATGTGTTGCTGACAAGTAAAAACACACTGTGGATTGCAGTTTTTGTCTGAGAAGACTCCTCGATTCAAACATGTTGGTTAGTGTCAGGCCTGAGCAATGTCAAAACTGAGCCGTATTCACACAAGTGCACGTTTTTTGGTCATTTTTGCTGGTTTTGAAGCAGATAAAGGAAGAAGAGGGTTGGAATTTCGACATTAAAAAAAAGAATGGACAGAGGGAAGCTCATGCATAGTTTTTACATATTTAGGGTGTTTTTAATCACTTTTGTCCCTCCCACCATATTATCTCTCTCTTACTGCATCCATTACATTAAGATGTACATGGTCAATTATGTAAATTAGGTGATGGCATCATCAGGCAATTTGTTGTGACTTTTGTGCCGAAGTCGGACTACACAATTTTTCAGTCAATAATGACAGTCGGTTTGTCAGACAAGGCCACCATGGAGCCATAGATTCCTACAGTGTCTTGCCTGACGAGCATGGGAGACAACACGACAGAGACTGACTGAATCAAACAGTTAATGTGATGATGGTGAAGGAGGATGAGCAACACTGAAGACCACAGACAGACAAGCACACTGTATTTAGCGAACAGGACTTTAGTTTGTAGATATAGACTATTTTGACGATGCTCTCCTAGCTCTTAAACCTCAGTTTGTTACATCTGTGATCATCACACATGCAGAACTCTCTGTGCTCTTACTGATTGATGTTTCTGACGTGAACCAACAGACTGTAGGACAGAAATCAAACCTGATGGAATTTCAGTCTCAGAGTCCTGAGACATCTCAGCCTGATCTGTTGTTGTCCCGAACCTCTACAACTGCTGCGTTGAGTCATAATCATGCAATTGTGTAGTCTGACCCTGGCACTAAGACAGCCAATAGCTACTTTTCTCACTGAGGAGTTGGCAGCACTGCCCACATACCTCGCTCTCCGACTGTGATGTGCATACGAGAACAACAAACTCAGGAAGATTCTTTTGCAGTTTTTTAGAACATATAAGTAAAACCAGCTTTGTAGGCAGAGAGAGACTGAGAGAAAGAGGAAACCAAACAAAAAGAAAGCACCATAATAACAGCTCTCCTCGTGTGTGTGTGTGTGTGTTGGCGCGTGTAGAGATGGGCTGAAAACAACAATGGATCAATAGGTTTACTGTGGCCTCTCGCCAGCGGCTCTAACACTCTGCTGCTGTGAACCAGAGTGTGTGTGTGTGCGTTTCTCTTTTCCTCTGCTCTCATCAATACTTCCATTCGGTCGGCCTGAGGGCCCCGGGCCCCCCCACAGTGATCACATTTATTTTTAGAGGGCCGACAGAGTTTCACTGCAGGGCAGATCACAGCTGCATACAGGAAACATACCACTGACTAATGTATTTACACCGACTCCATCTGCTGCACACAATCATACAGGAGGGATGTGGTACAGGGTTCAGAGCAGAAAAACTCAATAACACAGAGGAGGAGTGACACAACATGTTTTAACCTCATAATCCAACCAAACATGGTCTTTATAGAGCTCAACAGTCCGGTCCATATGTGGAAATCCTGGTCACTTTTGCCAAAGTGGACTTGATTATTACATACTGACATGATCATTCAAGGCAGACTTCCCACAGTGATAGAGATGGGGAGTTTGGTTTAAATGAAGAATTGGTTAAAGGACTTACGTATATAGTCCTTTTCTAGTAAGCATTTTCATACTTACATTCACTTGCTGATGTTCCTGAGTTTCCATGTCAGTTGTCCATCAGTATATAGCTAACACATCCTCGCCCTTTTATTCAAAGGTACACACCACTGAAGCAACATGAAGAACTTTGTGTCAAAGGTCTTGCTCAAGGAGAAATTGCCATGTCATGGCAGGAGCTGAGTTTGAATCCTCAACCTTCCAATTGATGGATGATCTACCAGACCAAGTCTAAGTACAATAAGTGACACTCTCAGTGTAAAATTTGGAGCCGACTTTGACTTTAACTTCTTTACTATTTTGTCAAAAAAAAAAACAGGACAAGTTTTACAGGATCCAAATACACATTAACAACTGAAGATATTTGATTATCAGCGACATTTCCATTTGATCATTTTGATATTTAGAGCCACATGTCCTTGCATAATATGCTTCATATTATGAAGCTTGCAATTTTGTCCATCATGGTCTTTTTACCATGCCTCTGCAGGGGGCTTGCCGAGATGGATGAGGAAGGCTGACAAATAGGCACACAGATTTGTCATAGTAGGCTAGTTCCTTTGAACCATCAGTGAGTGAATGTGCAAGCGAATCGGTGTGAATGGGTAAGTGTGACCTGCAGTGTAAAGCAGCTTTGAGTAGTTTAAGACTGGAAAAGCACTATATAAGCTCAAGTCCATTTACCATTTACATAATCAACACAGTGGAACCCAAAGAGCTTCCACATGGCTCTCCTCACATGTTTTGGTGTTGTTATTGCTCTAAGTGGATCAGCAGGTCCTCCATTTCAAGTGTCTTCTTCTGCTGTTGGTTTTTGTCAGAGTAGATGCGGCTGATGTTAAGCTCAAGTGAGCACTGGCCAAACAGGTTCTGCAGTATCCTCTGATGGATCAGGTGGTTCACTTCTCCAGTCACATTAATGTGCAGTTCAGCTGTTTATTTTCTATTTGAATGATTATTTAACCCTGTAAGACCCAGCGTTGTAATATTACAACATCAGGTTTAGGGGCCTCAAAAAACCACAGAAACATTTTTTTTCTTCAAAAGACCACATTTACATGATCAGTGAGTCCTATTGTAACCCTGCATTGCCATTGGATGGTAAATGTGTTTATGGGTCGAGCTTTTAAGCCACAAACTCACACAACTTGCAAGATTTTCTTTGGACTCACTTCTTTATTTTACTGGACTCAATTTCTCAAGATTAAAGTCAGTAAAATGACTTAAATATTTTTTCTTAGTTTATTACAGTGACTTCAACATGACAATTTTTTGTTTTTGTGAAATAACTTCATTAACTGTGATTTTGAGCCTGTTATGTCTACGTTATAATATTACAACGCTGGGTCATTGTGGTTGCAAAAACCAGGTACATCTTCCACATTACATCAGGATATTGGTCTTCTCTCATGTTCTCATATGGTCAGGTATACTGATAGACATAAAATGTTTTTGATGGTTATTACTGTGATTAACTAATAAATGTGTTTCATGTTAAATTCTTTAGTGTTTGGACCATAATTAATTTTTTCTGGTTACAGTATTTGAAATTTCGTATGTTAGTATTTGAAACAGCATCAATGTCTCATCAGTTAAAATGATTTACGGTGAATTAAATATTGACCTGAGTCTGTTTTTTGGTGCTTTGCTCAAATACAAGCTTGTTGCATTGCTATGGCTAAAACCAGTTTTGTAAATGTTATTTGGAGGAGGCTATCTGCAAGTCTCAGGGACAGGGGAGAGTGGTCAGGAGTGGTCATGAATGTGAATATTCCCTTTAAGATGATAAGAAATAAAAGGATACTAGGCCATTTAATAGGATTTTGCATTACTATGGGTTAATCTGGGTGTGGTTGTTTTTGCAGGGGGATTCTTTCAGCATCTTTCAGGGACAGGTGAGAGAGTTCAGAAGTGTCCACTCTCACGTGCCAGCCCCCACTTATCATCCCTTTAGGATGTTAATTAGAGGCTATCCAGACACTTCGGTGTGAATTTGGTTAAAGTTATAAGTAAGATTAGGATTTGAATTTAAACTATTAAGCCTGGAGAATAAATGCTCACATATCTCACTTACATATTTATTTATTTGATTTAATTTTTCCATTCCATAATGATACCAGCAAAGCTGTGTGTTCTACACACTGTGCAGAATGTGAAAGATGCCATCATGAATGGAGACAGTGACTTTAAAATAAACCATGACACTTACTTAAGTGATGAGGTGACAGATGTAGATGCCCTTAAAGCTCAAAAAGAAAATCTACTGTCCACTGACTGCACAGTTCGTGGACAACACCCAATGCAGCAAGTGCCACCTAATTTTCAGAGGAAAACAACTGTTTCTGAGACTATCATAGAAAATGAACATGGCTGAACACTGGACACTTCGACTGAATGCTTTGGGGGACTTGAAATTCTGACTTTTGTAAATACAGTTTATCTTCTTATTTATTATCAATAAATGACAGAAAAAAATGAAAAATGAAAAAAATTAAAGTTGTGTGGTTATTGTTCATGATATGGACTGTAATTGGCAACATAAGAGCTCAACCCTGCAGATGACCCCTTATTTGTTTTGTACATCTGTTTAAACAGTGGGGGCATTTACACTGAAATTCTGCGACCAGTAAGGCCCAACGTTGTAATATTACGACATTTTCTTAAAAGCTTACGAAAACATCAAAATTTTTAAAACTCTTTCATTTCTGCCTCAGAGGCCCCCCCTAACAACATTGGAGAGGTAAAAAAAAATTTTGCACATTTTTTTTAATATTTGGGTCTTACAGGGTTAAAGTACAAACACGATTTTTACATCCAAGCTCAAATGGATCTTCTAATACCAAATATAAGGCGACAGCTTTAGTTTAAACCTTAGGTGATATTACCCAAGGTGCACTTTACAGCTCCTCTGTCAATAGCTTGGGTCTTATTGATTCTGATTCCTAATGATGTATCGGCAAGAGGAAAGTGATATTAGTGCCATATAACTTTTTGTAGCACATCTCACTGCATTTTACACTCAACAAAAATATAAACGCAACACTTTTGTGTTTGCTCCCATTTTTCATGAGATGGACTTAAAGATCTAAAATTCATTCCAGATAAACAATATTACCGTTTCTCTCAAACATTGTTCACAAATCTGTCTAAACGTTTGATAGTGAGCACTTCTGCTTTGCTGAGATAATCCATCCCACCTGACAGGTGCGCCACATCAAGATGCTCATCAGACACCATGATTAGTGCACAGGTGCACCTTAGACTGCCCACAATAAAAGGCCACCCTGAAATGTGCATTTTTTTATTTTTTTTTTTGCTTTATTGGGGGTCCTGGGACTCAGAACCAGTCAGTATCTGGTGTGACCACCATTTGCCTCATGCAGTGCAACACATATTCTTCGCATAGAGTTTATCAGATTGTTAATTGTGGCCTGTGGAATGTTGGTCCACTCCTCTTCAATGGCTGTGCGAAGTTGCTGGATATTAGTGGGAACTGGTACACGCTGTTGCATACGCCAGTCAAGCACATCCCAAACATGCTCAATGGGTGACATGTCCAGTGAGTATGCTGGCCATGCAAGAACTGGGACATTTTCAGCTTCCAAGAATTGTGTACAGATCCTTGCAACATGGGGCCGTGCATTATCTTGCTGAAACATGAGGTGATGTTCATGGATGTATGGCACAACAATGGGCCTCAGGATCTCATCACGGTATCTCTGTGCATTCAAAATGCCATCAGTAAAATGCACCTGTGTTCTTCGTCCATAACAGATGCCTGCCATAACCCCATACCATAACCCCACCACCACCATGGGCCACTCGATCCACAACATTGACATCAGCAAAGCGCTCACCCACACGACGCCACACACGCTGTCTGCCATCTGCCCTGAACAATGTAAACCGAGATTCATCCGTGAAGAGAACACCTCTCCAACATGCCAGATGCCATCGAATGTGAGCATTTGCCCACTCAAGTCTGTTACGGCGACGATCTGGAGTCAGGTTAAGACCCTGATGAGGAAGACAAGCATGCAGTTGAGCTTCCCTGAGACTGTTTCTGACAGTTTGTGCAGAAATTCTTTGGTTATGCAAACCAATTGTTTCAGCAGCTGTCTGAGTGGCTGGTCTCAGACGATCTTTGAAGTGAACCTGCTGGATGTGGAGGTCCTGGGCTGGTGTGGTTACACGTGGTCTGCGGTTGTGAGGCCGGTTGGATGTACTGCCATATTCACTGAAACGCCTTTGGAGACGGCTTATGGTGGATGAACATTCAATGCACGAGCAACAGATCTGGTTGACATTCCTGCCGTCAGTATGCCAAGTGCATGCTCCCTCAATGCTTGCGACATCTGTGGCATTTTGCTGTGAGACAAAACAACACATTTCAGGGTGGCCTTTTATTGTGGACAGTCTAAGGCACACCTGTGCACTAATCATGATGTCTGATCAGCATCTTGATGTGGCACACCTGTGAGGTGGGATGGATTATCTCAGCAAAGCAAAAGTGCTCACTATCAAACATTTAGACAGATTTGTGAACAACATTTGAAAGAAATGGTAATATTGTGTATCTGGAATGAATTTTAGATCTTTGTGTCCATCTCATGAAAAATGGGAGCAAACACAAAAGTGTTCCGTTTATATTTTTGTTGAGTGTGGTTCTTTTAAGTGATCATTGAATAACCAGACAAGATACACATCTTTGCCCGGGGTACTTTAGGGTAGTATGACTCCCAAATACTCTCCATCTACAGAGCTGTAATATCACTCTGATTCCCTGGAATAAAACCATATGGATATTTGCAATAACTCAGTTTATGTCAGTGCCCCAAGTCAGTAAAGGCTTTTCTGTGTGGGGTTGAAATGATTGTGTTTCTCTACATACTGGCCCTGTGATTGGGTGGCAACCAGTCCAGGGTGTACCCTGCCTCTCACCCATTGTTTGCTGGGATAAACTGTAGACCCCTGTGACCTCAAGAGGGATAAAAAGCATAGATAATGGATGTATAAATATGGTCCAGGAAAGCTCATCAATATTGGCTTTTTACCTCCGCCAAGGAGGTTATGTTTTGGTGAGAGTTTGTCTGTCTGTGAACAAAATAACTAAAAAAGTAATGGATGGATTTTGATGAAAATTTCAGGAAATGTTCAGCATGGGAAAAGGAAGGACTGATTCGATTTTGGTGTTGATCCGGATCAGCGTCTGGCCGCCATGACAAAAAAGGGGGGTTTTGTGATTAACTACTGAACTAAAATAGATATCATTATGAATCCATTGCTAATGGTATGTTTTCATGGTCAAGGAATCTAAATATTTAGATGAAATAAAGGTAGGACTAATATTTGTGGTGAAAATCACAATATGGGTGAGGACTGTGACGCTGGCAGAGGTCTGCGCTCTCTGAGTGCTTTTATAGTTTTAAGAAGTGTTCATTTTTATAGATGACCACTTCTTAAAGAGCCCACAATTTGTCCTAACTTGGGTTCTCATTTTTTATGTGATTAAGTTCACAGTAACTGATGTCCAACTCTGAGACACTGTTGGAGCTCCTTTCAGGCTTCCTCCCCTGCACTCTGATTGGTGAAGTGATCTACTCTGTGGTGGTTGGTCTGTTCAGCTCTAAATTGCACTAAATTGTCACCAATTCTGCATTCATTCTTTAGTCTCTGTAAGCTCTGGGCTTGCTAACGTAAGCAACAAGCCAAATTTACAGCAAAAAACAATGGTAGGACATCACACTGGTGGGTCCATTCAGGGAGAGCAGAAGAACAAAATGTTTCAGTTGGTTGCAGGTTGCAAGTAAGAGATGTTGTGGACTTTTCAATCACATGGAGGAGATGTAAAACACACTAAAGGGTATTTGAAACTACACACATATTATGGGCTCTTTAAACTGTATATGCATATCACACTGGTATATCTATTGCTTCCCTGTAAAGGTTTCCCTGGCACGGCCAACTAAGACAAAACTCAAAGGTGTTTCCTGGCCTGTAAATAGCTTTGAGTTGAAGGGGAGAAGGAAGGCCTTCTGTCTCCACAGCAAAGCCCCTTTCACGCAGAAGAATAAACATGGCTTCTAAGAACCGAACATCAAAATGCTTACCTTGTAAAGGTATTTTTTTAATTATCAATTATTAATCCAGTCACTCAAGAACAAGGCAACTTCAGCACAATGAAAAAGCTAAAGAAGGATTATTTCTTTGTTGTGAGAAAAACAATTAAACATTATTAAACATTGATAGAAAAACTATGATTTCATTCTTTTTAGTTTCACATGAGTAGAGATTTTTTATCTCGATTGTGGCACTATCTCTACATTTCTTTCCCTCTCCATTTAACTCTCTCACACAATCACACACATAGCTTCACCCCGAGTGGCTCAGGATATTACCTATCAACTGGAGCTTGATTAATTAGGTCTTAATTGGTTGTCATGTCACTGACCAATCATGTGACAGCACCCCTGGGGGCGGGGTGAGACAGAGGACACCAGAGAGAGAGGGAGAGAAAATGAGGGAGGATATAAAAGTGTGTTCCCACAGCAAGAAACAAATATCTGAAATAACCAATCTTTCAACACTGTGGTTAACGAATCGCAAACACACCAACAGCAGCCACGGGGTAACAATACAGAGCCACTCTTATTGTCTATTCTTTAAAAAAAAAAAAAATAAGTGAAGCCTGAGAGCATCCAGGTGAACCTCCTGACTGAAGTGTAGTTTGGTCTGTAATCAGTGATTTTATGCCTGTAATGAAAATGGGCCTGCAGGGAGACATAAAGTCCATCGAGCCGAATTGAATTGTTCTTCCCTGAGATCTCTAACAGGCACAGACAGCCTGTTAATAAAAAGGCTGTTTGTCAGTCTGTCAGCACTCACTACTACAATCAATGAAGACTCACCAACTGTGGAGATGATGCTACAGGGGGACACAATGTGGTGGAGACAGCAAGAGGAGCTTACGGGTGATGATATGACCAGGAACCAAGGACGGTGTAACAGAAAGAAGTCATGTATCTATTCCCACCAAATCTTTAATATGAATGCAAGAAGAATCAACAACATACACACAACATAGGAGAGCCAAGTTAGAAATCAAATGTGTTTTTTACTGTTGAATGAAACAGTAGACGGAATACAGAGAAGAACCAAAAACAAGTTTGTTCTCTTCCTATGGCCAAAACTTAGAAAACAGATCATGTAATCCTGTTAAATATAAAAATAATTCTAGAAAGCACTCGGAGAGCGCAGACCTCTGCCAGCGCCACAGTCCTCACCCATATTGTCATTTTGACAATAAATATTACTCCTACCTTTATTTCATTGAAAAATTTAGATTCCTTGACCATGAAAACATACTATTAGCAACTGGATTCATGATGATATCTATTTTAGTTCAGTAGTTATTCACAGAAATCACATTTTTCGCCATGGTGGCCAGATGCTGATCTGGATCAACACCAAAATCAAATCAGTTCTTTCTTTCCCCATGCTGAACATTTCCTGAAAATTTCATTCAAATCCATCCATTACTTTTTTAGTTATTTTGTTCACAGACAGACAGACAAACAGACAGACGGATGGACAGACAGACAAACTCTCACGAAAACATAACCTCCTTGGCGGAGGTCATTAGGGGTAGAAAGCACATATATCGGCTGTGATCAGCAGACCACTCTTTGTTTCAAAACAGCTGGTGTGTGCAGGTTTTACTGGACAAGCTATGAGGCAAGAGAGGGAGCAGGAAGGACCCCACCCTGATAGGTCATTGCACTGATTTTGCTTTGTAAGCCCACAGCCCAATAACAAGGAGCCTGATAAAACTCTGTAAATTACTTCCAAAAAGATCATCTGATTTTGCAGGATCATTAACATTTCAAAGCAGGTGGATCTGCCAGATTCCCCGTCTGTCATCAGCCAGATCCATCTTGCAAAGCTTCAAGCTGGAGCGATGTTTTCAGTCTTTTCAGTGACCGTTTGAGGAAGCCTCTGGCTCGTCTTCATAAATATGACAAACAATGTTAACCTGCTGTAATTTTACACACAATGTTTTTGTTCATGTTATTATTCATGTTTGCCAATGTTTACAGTGTGTTGTCTCTATGTACAATATTCAGTTTTTATGGTTGATTTATGAAGCTTCAAATGCAGCAAGGAAGCAATTTGTATCTCTGAATTAGGAGAGGTCAGCTTGAAAACATCACGGGTAAGTGTCAACGCCCTTCCATCCCTGTCATTCTGCTGGCAGGCTACAATATTTGTCCAGAAGGGCCGTAGTCAGGCCTTTCTCATCTCCTCAAGACCAAACACTGGGCAGCTGAGTGGGGCAGGTGATTGGAAGTTGCTGATAGATTAAGACCAAAAGCTCTGCTTCTCAAATGAGATCCAACCTCAGACTCCACCTGGTGCTAAGGTCTGCTGTTGCTTAGGCAGGTATAGCTTACAGAGTATGACGCTGAGGTACATAGACCTAACCGCCAATGCCAACAAGGCTGAAATGTGAGGGTGCGACCAGTGGAAGTTGGATGCAGAGGGTTTGTCACCACCTCAACATCCAGGCGAGTATGAGGCCCACGAGGACCTCCAGATGTGCTGAAAAGGGGAGTCAGCTGCTGAGGATGAAGAGCAAGGACTCCACCTGGGCCTTCAGTGGGTTGTTGGCAACCAGGGGGTGAAACTGTGATGCTGTGATTCACTGCTGAACCCTCTAGAGGTTTCTTGGGCCTATCAGTGATACAGCCTTTAAGGATTGTGCCCACTTGTAACCTCGAGAGTTTCCATGCAGTCCTACTCTCTCAATTTGGCCCAACAGCAGGTAAAAAATTTGAAGAAATGTCCGTAAGTGGAGAATACAACTAAACTGTCATATTAACAGTGAAACTGGCAACATTTCAGAGGAAATTGAGCTTCAGTTGTCTGTAATTGTTGCAGTAGAAGTCCTGAAGAGCTAAAGATAGGGCAGTTAAATAAACTTTAACAATTATTATCTGTAGTTTAACTTGAACAAGAAGCTAAAAACAGCCTTTAATTCTTTGCTTGCCTTATTGAATTAAGTTTTGCTTCTTGCATTGGGAGTTAAAATGTGTAAGAAGCTTCAATTCTTCCTCTGATCAAATTCTGAATCTCCTTGTTAAATTGAAAATATTTTACAACTATGGACTGTCTGGTCCAGTTAAAATGAGGATGGGGGTGCTGGTTTGGCGGAGTGGTTAGCACCCCATATACATGCTTCTGCCGGTCCAGGTTCGAATCCCACCTGTGACCAGTTTGCAGAGTGTCTTCCCCTACTCTCTCTCCCCCTTTCACAAGCCTATTCACTGTCTCTCTCCTATCAATAAAGGCACAAAATGCCCAAAAAAATACATAAAAAAAATGAGGATGG
Source organism: Scarus forsteni (assembly GCA_036419115.1). Taxonomy (NCBI): domain Eukaryota; kingdom Metazoa; phylum Chordata; class Actinopteri; order Labriformes; family Labridae; genus Scarus; species Scarus forsteni. The sequence continues at coordinate 22,788,956 of JAZDUH010000269.1, forward strand.
ATTTGGTTTGTTTGTCTCTGTGACTAAAGTTACCATCCATGCTCTACAATCTTTGATTTCACATTTCTGATGAGATTTGGGAAATTTGATGTTTTTGCTGGAGTAATTTCAGTGTTAGAAGGAACAAAGGCGGGACAGATTACCCCTTATAACAACAAATTTCATAGTTGCAAAATACAATGAAGCTGGATATGTTCGATAAAAAGCCATTTAGAGGCAAATTTTGGGGGTGTTGTTGAAGTTCTACTTTTCAAAGAGATGCTTTTTAAGATGCTTAAAGACTTTTAAAACTAGTAATATCAGAGCTTGAAAATGCAAAAGAAGGGCGGCTGGCTGGAGGGAGGATGAGGAGAAGGAGGGGGGTGAACGAGAGAGGGAGAGAAATCCCAGGAAGACTTTCTCTCATAATTAATAAATGAAAGATGTTGTTAGTGCATCTGATCAATAGAGTTGTTAGAGAGAAGGAGCGATTGATCGGACGATGGGATGAAGGATGGAGGGATGAAGGGATGGAGGGGATGATGGGGTGGTGGGGTGGGGGTGCTGTTCACTCTTGTGGCTGTTTCAAATTTTCACCCTCATTGAGAACAAAGGAGTCTCCTGAGCCTCATCAGGGCTGATAGACACTTAGCACCATCCTGACCTTAATAGGAAAGGGGGGGGATAAGAGGGGGAAAAGTTGAGGGAGAGAGAACAGCGAAAGAGTGAGGCAAGGGGAAAACGTGCAAAAGAGAGGGTCAAAGGGAAATAGAAAAGACAGCAAAAAGAGGGAGGAAGGATGAGGGTGAAGGAGAAAATTGAGGCAAAACAAGATGGATGACATGACCTGGGAGTATGAAGAGGATGGGGGAGCAGTGAAGATGAAGATGAAAAAAGCTGGGCACAAGTGAGAAAAGGAGGGGAGGGACAAAGCTGAGGGAGAGCAGAGCTGGATGGTTTTGGTACACGGATGTAAACAAGGAGGACTGAATGATTTTTGACCTTTAAAGTCTTATCAGTTCACCCTCAAGGTAAAGGCTTTGTACAGCAATATTGGGCCCTTTGAAAAGAAATGACATCTGGCTCGCATCACAAACCAGCTCTACACAGGCTCTCAAACCAAGCATCTGTCACACCAATAACATAAATAAATAAATATGAAGAAAGAAACTTGAACAGAAAAAACTGTGTCTTCTAATCATGACAGCCAAGATGTTTTGTTTAAAGACACAAATAAACTTCAAATGGTGGAGTGAACACTCTCCAGCTGCAAGTCATAAAATAGTTGGTAAATTAAACTGAGATCTGTCGATAACACATTACAGATGTAGCTGCTTCAGTTTTTCCCTCCCAGCCAAATATCAGCAGAGTTCCAACCAGTCACTGGCAACTTCCATCTACTAGTCCAAACAAGTCTTTTTTGTTTTTTTGTATATGTCCATAATTGCATTTTCCATGCAAATAAAATCTCAATATATATATATATATATATGTATATATATTTATTTTTATATATATATTTATATATATATATATTTATATATATATATATATGTCCTATAAAATAGAGGTGGTTTGTGCAGTAGTTTGAAATAATGTTTAAACTCCAAGAACTTGTTTTCCTCTTTTGGGTTAATCTGCTCAGGTAACTTTAGATATGCCCATAGACATATTCAGCAGACTGGTGCGGGGTAATGGTGCTGACATGCACCAGAGTTGGACTAAGGCCCGAGACATGAAAACAACTGATGAACAAGACCAGGCAGTTTTCTGTGGAGGTTGCAGCATGGACAGAATGCCATGAATGCAGACCTTTAAGAAGGCTGGCAGGACAATGCTTTGTTCATCTGTCCTTTGTCCATCTTTGTATAGTTGAATGTCTGTCCAGGTCGTTTCTGTAAACTCAGTATTCATGGGTACTCTGTGAAGGTTCTACTCAAACTTTGCATTCATGTGCTCATGGCTCAAGGTTAAACTGATTCAGTTTTTGAGTCAAAGGTCAATCGTTAAGGTTTTTGGGCCTGGTGTTTATTGCTTCCTTGTGAATGAAAGATCTCAAGAAAACTTTCACTCTGATTTGAGGAAAAAAGAATACATCTGGGGGTCAAAGTTGTCAGGGTTGTTGGGCCTTGTGTTTATCCCCTTGTACCAGTGCTATGCCTCAAGAGATTTTCTTCAGTCTGAAACAAGTGCTTTTTTGTTTTCCAGACACAATTTTCCGTTGAATAATTCTAATTTTTTTTTGTAATAGCCAATCAGTGCAAGTTTACACATCAGCAATGCTGCAGAGCAAAAAGGCAGCTTTCTGTTTTTGCATCTGGTAAATCCAGATCTGACCAACAACGCTTTCATTGTTGACATGTGTGTCAGGGTCAATACTTTCGACATTGCAGTCAACTTTGTTATGTGTGTGTGTTTTTTTTCTTTCTTCTTCTTTTTTTTTTTTTACCAAGATCTTAAAAATTACAGGTACAGTGAATTTAAAGATAATGAATGAATAAGGATGATGTTAAAGCTGTGATATAAATGTGTGTGCTCAAGCTTCTACTGCTGTGAACAGCTAATCCTGAAAAAGCTGTGGCACAGTTTCAGCTCTCCTTTAGTTCTCCTTTACAGAATCAGACAGATCTGTTGGTTAAATTGAAATGGGGGTGGTATCATAGCCATCATAGTCCATTTTGACTTCAACAGCATGTTTACTTTAGAGTTTATGAAATATATACATTCATCCAAGTGGTTTTTACTGTGGACTGAAGGAGGCATCCAAAATTTTTCCTAAGAAATTCACAATTGTGTGCCCACAATTGGGTCCACAGTCCTGACCCACCACTGACTTGTTTTGTAAACCTCATGGAGGCATAAAACCACCAGGCTGCAGCTCTAGTTAACACAAGTATCGTCGCTCTGCTTCAGCTAAATGTATCAGCACTGACACCGCCTCGTCTTGTCTCACTGATAGCAGCACACAGCTATCTTAGACCTCCTTTATCTCCATGGCTCTGATCATAAAATCGATAAGTAGAACATGAAGATAGAACATATTTTCATCTGGCTAAAACAGGTTTACTACTGCCATGAATGAGCTCTCACTTTACTCTGTGAGTGTGTGAGGGAGGCCTGCACTGTGGTTGTGTGTTTGTCCATTAACAGCTAATAGCAGCTCTGTTTCCCCATTATCACTAATGGATGGAACTCTCTGGACACACACACACGTGTTGTCTGCCGGGACCATTACTTACTCTCTCATTCCCATGCTGTCAAAATTAGCCATGCAACATAAAAACTACACACACACACACACACACACAGCTCTCTAAATGTCTCAGTGGACAGGAAGTGAGGGCGTTAGGGCAAACAAGGAAGTGTTTCCCGCGGCAACCAAAGAGCTTCGTGTCTGGCCCGTCCGTCTCATTTCGCCTGTAAACTGAGTGTTAGTTTGTATGTGTGGTTGTGATGTAATGATGAGATGCAGTCGGGGGAATCCAAAGTGCCTGTTGACTGTTTTAATTGTCTTCTCACCTCCTTCCATCTCTCCGTCATCCCTCCATCTGTCCATCCATCCACCCCCTTTTCCCATTTCCATCTTTCCCCCTCGGTCACTTTCACCATCCTGCCCTTCAAACACTTTTTTCACCTCATACTCATCTTTACGAACCAACATTCACGAGAGACCAAAGTTATTCTCTGTCACTCTTTCCTCCATCTTGGTCACCTTTCTTACTTCTTCTCAGTTCCTTCTGTGCTAATTGCTGCCCCATTTTCTGCCTTCTAGCTTCCATTAATGTCTCTTCAGTTTCTTTCCTGGTCAAAAGCTGAATGCAGAAATAGGGTTTATATTTAAAAAGAGAAGTTAAACATAGGAAACATAAACAGTTAAGAAAAAGAAGTGATGAAAGGGTGTCTTTAAAAGGAAAAACAAATGGATTGGTAACATAATGGTGAGAGAAAGCTATCCTACTCAAAAAAAGGTTTGGAAGTGACACTTCAGTTGATTATTTCTTCCCTGTTATAATACAAACTGGATTTGTATTTAAACTGTTAGAAACCCTGATTAGTCACCTTTACAACGAGGTACAACTTGTAAGGATTATGTATTCACATGCTGCTTTCACACCGCAAGCGACCAGCTACCAAAATCGTGTCACCCACTGACGTATTTTCGCGCGTCCATAAATACCTCATTTTGGTCACCGTTGCCGTCGGCCGTTGCTCAATGACGTCACGTCCACTCGAGTTTCACTGTGATCATATCATATATCATATAATAGGATATACAAGCGGACATCATTCTGACTGTATCCTTTTCGCTCACTTCACAGGGGACAATTACGTAAAAATTACTTGTCGTTAACCTCAGTTGGTGCTGTCTGTTTTTAAATAAACTGTCTGCTGACCAAAGAACTATGTCTAGTTTTTGGTTGGTGCAAACTGCCTCCAGTGGAAAAATCAGTTTCCCCCCCAAAACCTACCTGCATCTGCCAATTGTTTCCAACCTCGAATATCCCTTTTCAACTGAGCTTAAGCTGGTGTAAGAGCTGTTGGCTCTATAAACGATAACCAATACCAAGCTTGAACAATACTTGTGTAACATCAGATTAAGATTATCAGATGAACTGTAACCAGTGTTGGGCAAATTACTTTAAAAAGTAATTAGTTATGGTTTCTAGTTACTTTTCTAAAAATAAGTAATAGAATTACTAATGGAATTACTCCTTCATGTTTAAATGCCAATAAAAACCCCAAAACAATATGTCGTCACATAAAAAGGAAGCACTCCTTCATAAATGACACTAGTTACCAGAGAATTATTGACTCTTTACTTTTTCTGAAAAAGCTTTTGCTGCTTGAACGGTGTGGCTCCGTCTCTGTGTCCATCCTGGTTGTTGCCTGGCCTGCCACCAGTAGCACTGGCATTATCAACGGTGTTATCTGTGTTTTTGGTCACTCGCTTTTTAGAATTATTCACAACTGACAAACACTTAACTTTGGGACATATGTACACTTTACATGTATGTTCTTTCCTTTACTTCTTGTACTTCCTGTGCTTTTAACTCCACAGACCACTCTTTTTCTCTAGACGGAAGTGAAGAGAAGGGCTACTGTTATTTAAAACTCTGTTACTGCTAAATAGTCTGTCTAACCTTGATTTTTGTGATGAAACAGACAGAGTCAGGCTTTTGTTTCATTTTAATGTTGATCCTCTATTATGGAGAAAACAGTTACAGCTACAGTACATTAGTAATAAATGCCATTCTGGCTATAAGGATTTTTTTTGATGGACACATCCTTTTAAGAGTAGAATTTACATTTGTGTTCAGAGTGGGATAAAATAACTTCTGAATTGAGTTTATGTTGGTAGTACAGTGCACATCAGATGATCTGGGGTCCTGGTTTGGGGGCAACGACAAGCCCAAATGAACGACTGCCCCATTGGAACATGCCTAAAAAAACGCAACACACAACTGTCAGTATTTACAAGCAACTTAAAAAAAAAAAAAAGCCCAACATCACTTACATTGGCATCTGACCTCTAGTTCTCTTGTGTTGTCAAGACCTGCTGCTCGGGTCCTGACCAGAACCAGGAAGTACGAGCACATTAGTCCTGTGCTCAGGTCCCTACACTGGCTACCTGTGGCTCAGAGAATAGACTTTAAAGCAGCTCTGCTTGTGTACAAGTTTCTTCCCGGCCTAGCACCAAAGTACATCTCCGACATGGACTAAACATGGGATCATGAAATCAGGGTTCCAGTTTTATGCAGCTAAAATCTGGAACAGTCTGTCTGCACATGTGAGACAGGCCAAGGGACAGAGCTAAATTTAGGCTCAAAAACAGCTCTATCTGTGCATATGACTGGAAGGATCTTATCTGCACTCTTCTCTTTTAAGGTTAATGTAAAAATTATTGTTTTTGTTTTTATTTTGTTTTGTTATTTTAATGCATTTTTCTTGATCTGTAAAGCACTTTAATTACCTTGTGTATGAATTGTGCCCTACAAATAAACTTGCCTTGCCTTGTTTTGGTGTAGCTCCTGTGTGTGCCTGGCCGAGTGAGGCATGTTGGATAACAGCTGCTGGACATTGGTGCATAATAACACAGCATATTTCACTGCAGTTTATTACGCTGCTGTGACATTTAAAAAAGTAATTAATTAGACTATCCAACACAGGGAAAGATAACCATGTTAGAAACAGGTTATTTTGACACAGTTTTTCCTAACATTGACTGTAACACAAAGAGTAATCATTTTTGGTGCTAGATCAGGCCCTGACTCAGAACCAGCACTGGCTCCAGCTCAGCTTAAAGGTTTGTTCACACTAAACCCAACCTTAGTGACCTTGGCAACCTCGGCAACCTCTGTCCATTCAAAATCATGAACAGCCACAGTCAGCTGGGAGGAGGCCCAACCAGGTCTCACGCGATGTGACAGACCCGATCTGGCCGAGTTGGATGCGTCTTGGGAGACATGCAGCAGCTCTCCGTCCCTGCAGATGGGTACTCTTGGGGTTGGCTTGGAGATGCAACCAGGTGGTGTCACTTGGCCACCAAAGTTACAGTTGGAATAATTTCAGGTTATACATCCTATTATATGATATGATATGATCACAGTGGGCATGACATCAATGAGTGACATGACGGTGAAAAAATTAGCTATTTATGGACATGGGTGAGGTGATCTGGGTGGGTGACATTATATCGGTCACCCAAGTCGTGTTTGGTGTAAGCACACCTTAACCCTTTAACTACCAGCTGAACTGCTGGGAAAACATCCAGAATTTTAAGGAATGCTAAATGTTAAAACAAAAAAAGCATTACTTCACCAATGTTTCAGGGGACAGAAAAAAACTACAAGCAATCACAAAAATGCCATTTTCTCCTTGAAGAATTTAAAGGTTTAAAAATGTAACAGTTGAAAACAAATAGCAATCAAAAATACCTCAGAATTGATTATACTGACTCAACTACAAATAAGAATGATTTGATAACTGCTGTTTAAAAAGTAGAGCCCTGTAATTCATCAAAAAAAATATTTTTAATAGTCAAGCTCAATATTACCTATTTCAAGTTTTTATTGCTATTTCATATACAAACAAGTCAGACAAAAAGAAAACACCTGTTTTTCATTGTAGTTTTCTCTATTCCCTGAAATTTTTGCAAAATCAAGCAATGAATTGATTTGATCGTATTTTTAAAACGTTTAATATTCCTGAATTTATTGATGATCCCCACCAAACAGTTGAGCTGGTAGTTAAAGGGTTAAGAATACTCCAATTTACTCCCCCTCTCACCACATAAAACTAGATTGTAACAAGTGGTTATTTAAGTTAGTGATTTCCCTCTTTCACCACAGTCCACTGAGTCTATTTTCCTTTTGGATCATTCTCTGTAAACTCTAGAGACAATTTTGTATAAAATTCCCTGTCAATCAGTCACTAACACCAACAGCCGTGGTGGCCACAGGCTCAGCCCTGCAAACAGGGGGAAGTTGTCTTCAGCTGTTTGGTTATAACCCAAGAGAGATCAGCTCAGTTTATTATGAGCAGGTTAGACCTCAGCTCTAACTGTGTTTAAACTCCCCATAGGACCACGTGGTGTGAAATGATAGTAATGTAATTATTCCCTCAAATATGAGACAGAATTTAGTACTAACTGCATGAAATGTATTTATCCCTTTAAAAATACAATTTCCTTCAACATCTCTCTCTCTGTCTCTCTGTCTCTGTCTCTCTCTCTCTCCTTTTCTCTCTCTCGCTCACATACACACACACAGTCCTTCCAGTCCACTGCTTCTCTCTGTCCAATCAATGCAATATTAATGAGGCACAGCCCTGCTGGCTACACCGAGAACTCTGTGCATGCATGTGTGTGTTTGTGCGTGTGTGTGTAAAAACCAAAATATGTGCATATTATCAGTGGTTCCCTGTTTATGCATGCCAGTGTATAATTTTCTGAATTTCTGTATGTGTAAGAGTGTGTGTTTATATGTTTTAAATGTGTGTGTGTTTGAGCTCCCCCAAGCAAAAGGACAGGCCTGAGGCTAAAGCTCTGTCAATGTCAAGGTCACACACAAACACGCTCTCGCACCCTCTCTCTTGTACCCTCTCTTTCTCTCTCTCTCTCTCTGAATCATTTGGATTCATGTCACTAAAGTTTCTCTGATCTGCAGTAAACTGCAGTATATATGTAAATGAATTCTCCTTTTAGCACTTCCTGTTTCATCTTTTCACAGTCAATGTCTGTAATCAGGTGCATTCATCTTGCCAAACTTGCCAGTTAACACTGACTGTGCTCGGCCCAAAGTGGCACAGCCTTGAAAGAGGAAGTGGGGATAGCTAAGAACAAGATGATAGCAGGAAGTGACTGCCTGTGCGGAGATTAGCATAGATGCTTCAGTAAAAGTTTTGTCAATTCTGGACCATATCTTTTATCAGATGATAAAGGAAATGAAATATTCACTTCACTTGTGACATGTTTTGGTGAGGTTTTTTTTTTTTTAAAGTGGCTTATGGCTTTATTTTTTACACCCCTGCCAACTACGACAGCTTTAGCTTGTTGGCCCATAATGAATGTGACTGACGAGACATTGTCCTTTTCAGCTGTTGCCAGGTGAACAAGTAAATAATCAAACGGTCCATCTGGTGTGTCAAGTTAGTCCAACATGAGGTCTGCTGTAAATTTAACATTATTCCACAACATCAACCAACTGTGTGAGTCATAGATTCATTTTGATTACTGCAAAAGCATGTTCAAAAGCTTTAATATTCAAAAATCTCAGAGATTTCACATGCTGAGTTCCCCTGATCCAGCTGTATTCTCGGTCTGTCTGAAACATTGTGTTAGAGCTCCTGCTCATCGCTTCAGTCCACTCTGCTTGGTAGACAGGTCAACTCTGTGATAACAGGGAAGTTCTGTGCAGCTTGAAGCCATGTTTCCAACAACTCTGAATTCACTGTCACATCCACACTTATGATGAACTTGTTTCTGCTGGTGAGTGGGCTTAAACTGCTGACAAAACCAAAAGACCAACCACACTGGTGGGTCTATTCTGGGGAGATGATCCAACTACAGGTGCAGAGGGAAAGAAGTCCTGTTGCTGTAGACTGCCTTGTTCACAGAAGTGCTCTTTTACACATAGGAGTCATGGTAAACACATTAAGAAACATATAATACTAAAACAAAGTTGGACAAGAAGGTTGTCAGTTCAATTCCTGTGTCGGAGCCTTTCTGTGTGGAGTTTACATGTTCTCTCATGTTCTCTCAGGGCTCTGAGAGAACAAACACAGTCAGGTGACACCGAGGAGAAAGTCACGACACTGTGAGAGGAAGGTTGGAGCCTGGTGGTGAAGCTATCCAGCCATGATGTAGTTTAAAAATAGACTGAGATCAGCCTTTAACATTTCATTATTGTGCTTCAGAAGTTATGAGAAAAGACTTCCTTTATGAAAATTAACTGGATGTAGAAAATGTATCAGCTTCAGAAATCTTTATTTTCACCACGGTTTATTTACAGCAACAACCGACAGCCAAGTAGGTGTTAACTTTCAAAATCACACTGAAGATGAGAAAAGATAGTATGCCACGCAGTGTTGTACTTGAAAGGATGAAACAGGAGTATAGTTCACTCTGAAGGCGCCAAACAGCTGTTCATATTTCCAAAAGCATCTGAGTTCAGGGGTCCATCTGCTGAGTTTAAGCTGTTACTGACTGCTCTGTGAGCCGTTGTGTGGATCTGCTACTTCAGTTAAAGGATAAGTTCGGTTTCTACAGCTTTCACATTGTTTATGGAATGAAGTAGAACAACATACTTACCCAGAGGTTTTCCTGATCCAAACAGTGCTTCAGGAGATATTTAGATCCAAAATCGAGCGGCGGACATCCGTATAATGGTAGCACACAGGGCATGCAGCGCTGCTCCTTAAACTGCATTAATCGTCCAAAAACTCATTAGCTTCACCAATATTTCATCATGGTCCGCTCGGGCTACTCCTCCACGACAGTCTGTGTCGCCCCAGACATGTTTCTGTAACTGTGCCGACCTCTGAACTGAAGAAGAAGAACGCTTGCCTCCGCACATGCGCAGAGCTCTCTGGAGCGCTACCTCCACGACCTCCTTTCGATGAGCTCCTCATCTGTAAACTCTGGCTCGAAACTGTAAGGACACCCATCATATTCAAAGTTCTCCTCCACAACATCTTCATCCGATAGATATTCGTCCGTTTTGCACAAAACTGAAAGAAGAAAGTCATTGTGTAGCCAGCGGTCTTCCCCTGAAACAATGAGCCGTACTGCGCATGTGTGGAGGCAAGCACTCTTCTTCTTCAGTTCAGAGGTCAGCACAGCCACACAACATGTCTGGAGTGACACAGACTGTCGTGGAGGAGTAGCGTGAGCGGACCTTGATGGAATATTGGTGAAACTAATGAGTTTTTGGACGATTAATGCAGTTTTAGGAGCGGCGCTGTATGCCCCGTGTGCTACCATTATACGGATGTCCGCCGCTCGATTTTGGATCTAAATATCTCCTGAAGCACTGTTTGGATCAGGAAAGCCCTCTGGGTGAGTATATTGTTCTACTTCATTCTATAAACAATGTGAAAGCTGCAGAAACCAAACTTATCCTTTAAACCTTCATGTTTACAGGTGAACACATCCTGTGTGTCTGTAAAAGCTTGATCATTATTACCCTAAGGCCGGACACTCACATGGCATGAGACTGTTATTCTAAAACTTTCCTGGACAGTAAGTGACCTACAAAGCTATTGTCTCTGTACATGCAGTAAAATTTACTTAGGTCCCAGATGACCTTGTACACTTGGTTAATTGACATAAAACATCAGACTACTGGTCAGATCTATTTGTTTGTGATCATCCCCTCATTCTCTGCTTCAGTCAGACATTTCTCTGCATCTAGTTTCTTTTGTGCCTGTTGTAAATAAAAGGCTTTTTGAAATGCAGAATTCAGTGGATGTGTATCAAAGCTGCAGCTCAGCAATGGTCTACCGATTAAAGCATAGTTTGAATGTAATGTTATATTCTTGTAATATGATTGGGTCTCACACACAGCTTCTCTCTTTAATTAATTATTGATCTTCGATATAAAAATTAGAAATGTTATGTAATTAACCTTCTTTAGGGGCTCATTTTGAGTACAACTTGATAAAAAGATAGTGTCACAAAATAATGAACTTGTTCATTTAGCAGTGAACTCAGTAAACACTTTGATATGATGAACTATGATTTAGAATAATTCATTTTATGATCTATGAATTACACCATAAGCTGTCTCATCTTAGGGTGAGCACAACTCTGATGCTGTGTGGCGGTGGTCCCTGACCCACAAAGGGACTGTGGTTTAGTGGTATTTTAGAGCCTATACTGGAGTGCCCAAATACCTGAATATATAATAATATGTAATCAAAATAAACATTTCAGTTCAGGTTTACCAGTAAAGATGAGACACAAAGCAGCATGGTGCAGCTTGCAGTTCCTGTGAATAATGAAACATATAAAACAAATATTTCTGAAGTCTGATGTGTCACAGTAGTCATTGAGGCTGAACAGACTCACATCTTTCTTTAAATTTCTAATTTTATATTCTATTATCATTATTCTATTTTTATTTGTTTTTGCATTATTGCACTTTTTTGTGAGCTGCTGTGACAAAAAAATGTCCCCCAAGGGGATCAATAAAGAATATTCCATTCTATTCTATTCTATTCTATTCTATTCTATTCTATTCTATATTCTATATGCCTCCCTGCTGGCATGAACATGAGCCGCAAGGAAACATGGACAGTACCCCTAAGGGAAGCCCACCCCTGGGTGTGGAAGACACTTCCTGTGCTAAGATTTGAAAATGTGCTAATATCAGTATAATCACCCGATGCCGTCCCTGTGACTTACCCAACAGTCCACTTGGGGTGGGTGCCCCATCCTCCGTGTCAGCCCCTCGACACAGACACAGACACAGGCTCATCCCCTGTTAGAGAAGAGGCATCAGAATTGTATATGGTGACGTTACAGTCAAAATGAGGACACTCCTGACAGGCCTGGTTGACATCAAGCTACTTTGAAAGATTATTTATAGGACATGTTCAATTCTATGAAGCTGGAGAGAGTATTGTCAGCAAAAATGTGCTCATTAGGATGATTGTTGACTCTTGACTGGCTTTAGGTATAAGTGTGACGGTGAATCTGTCTCGCTCATTGAATAGTTTACCAGTTGAGCAAAATTCATCAGGTTAAACTCCACAACTTCCTCTTGAGTTTGAAGAGTTTGTTGTTTTATTCTAAGAACTTCTCCATCTTTCTTTAATATTTTGAGCCAAATTTCAGCTAAAAGGGACCTTCACTTTGAGAAATGTTGATCTTTGTTTTATTTGGTCATTTGTTTTAACTATGAACTCTCCATTGAGCAGACTAAATAAAAGAAACAGTGATCACAGCCCCCCCTCTCTCTGTCCAGGCTCTGAGTGTATTGATCTGTCCTCCCTCTCCAATCTTTGGCTTTAACCAGTCTGAGCTCTGGTCGGTCACATCCTGCTCACCGCCGTCTCCCCTGCTCGTCTTCTGGCTGTAATAGACCTGAGGAATCTGCTGTAGAGGAGATTTACGGCCAACGGGTGACAACCTCACTCCTCCGCCGTGTGTGCTGCAGAACAATGTTTATTTGTTATTGTTTGCTGTTGGTTCTTGTTCCTCGCTTTGGGATGCAATTACAGACGGAGGTGTGAATGTTTCAGATGAGGTGACTTCACAGAATTGACATTTGCCATTTAGCTGAAGACAGAAAACAAATATTTATTTCCTCTTCCTCCTGCAGACTTGGAGTGTCCATGTGCAGCCATGTTGTACCCAGAAGCTTGCTTTGCATGGAAAATGCCACTATGAAATTCAGAACAAAACCACATCTAAAAATATCCATATTTAGATCCTAACTGGCTGGTAACTGGATGGAACTCAGCTGGCGTTTGGCTTGAAGGGGAAACTGAAGCAGTTTCACACAGATGTGAAAAACACAGAAATTTAAACCTGTTCAGAAAAGTAGGACAAAAGTTTCAGAGTCAGTGTGCGAACAGTATTGAAACAAAGTGAGATCTTATTTCATCTTTTAGGTGTGGGACAATATCTCCTGTGGAAAACCTACTCAATGTACAAAAGACTTTAGCCTTAAGTCTCAGTCAAAGAAACTCCAACATCTTTTTTGTTTTTGTGTTTTGCCTCACTCCTGAGACCATGACCAAGTCTCAAAAAAGTGTTACAGTGTCCAATATACTCCTACACTGGTCTCCGTCAGGAGCTTTCCTCCATCTTCACAGTGCCTCAGTGAGCGGCGCGTTAGCGTTATGTGGAATTTGGGGGCGAAGTTTTTACTCACACACACACTTCAAGAGTTCAAGACTTCTGCTTTGACAGACTTTGTCCTTCTTCACATTCTCAGCAGCCCTGTTTGAGTGAGGACATCAGGAGTGTCTTCCTCCTCTTCACTGTGTCAGCGGGCAGAACTCTCAGTGCTGACTTACCATTTGGCATTCTGTGAGACAGTAGTGAGGAGACCTACTCTCCTGGCATTGCTAGGGATGCTGGGAAATGTAGTGACATAGGCTTGAAAAATGAGACATCAGTTTGCAAATAAAACACAATTCCCATAATGCTGTAAATGAGATTTTGCCATTGTAAACTGTTTTTTTTTTTTTGTGATGCCAGTCTACATCGGATCAGCACCAAAATGTATTGACTGCTTCCATGGACCAAACCACTCTTCTGACAAAATCCTGACAGAAATCTTACCAGCAGACAAACAGATCAAAAAACAAAAAAACACACAAACAGGCAAACAAACAAACAGACAGACCCTGGCGAAAGCATAACCTCTGTTGCGATGAGGTAAAAATGGTCTCCGTTGGACCACGGAGAGCAGTCAAACCTTTGAGATCCATTGGCAGCCACAACAAATTATAACTATAGAGCACTCAGAGAGCACAAACCTCCGCAAACCTTAGTGTTTACACTGCAGTGCATATTAAGGAGCTCTTTGTGGAATTCATCACTTTCCCAAACAGACACGTTTTTATAATTTATTTACGCTGGAGTAATTTCCAGGTCCAAATCCATGCATGGGAATCACTAGCTACACATCACCCTTGTAATAGCTCTCCCAGAGACAGTCTGATGATGGGTTTCACCCCAAACATAAACTAAACAGTTCAGACTTGACAGCTTTCACGCCAGCTCAAACAAACTGCTGCACCTTGGAAAGAGGACTCCAGCTCACTCATTTTGACCTCAGAGCGTGTCTTCCTTCTCCACAGGTGTGATGTTCTGGACTTATTTGTCATATGTTTGGCCATCAGTAGGTCGTCTGTAATGCATTTAATGCGGAGTAGCACATCTTCATCAGGATCTGGCTCTACTTGAAGGTTCAGGCTTGTGGGCTGGTGATGTGCTTGTTTCTCAGAGCAGTTTTCACATGAGACAGGAGAGAGCAGTGGACAGTCATGAGAAGCTGACAAAATACAAATGATCCCATTTCCTACATTGTCAGCATTCATCTGGCCCTGTCCCATAGTGTCTTAGAGTACTTGGTCCTGTGAGGGGTTCAAAATGCCACAGCGAGACTGTTCGAGTTAGCAGCCGTGAAAAAGGCTGCAGGCAGAGAGCATTAGAATAAATCAGGCGGTCTCTAAGAGTTTGTGTTTTTATCTCTGAGGTTAAAATTGTGATTAAAAGTGTATGATAACATTACACTTTCCTATTCTCTCTCTAACTTCCTGCTTCATCCTAAAACTATCAAGTAAAAACCTTAAAGCCTCCAAATATATTCTCATAAACACTAAGCATTGTTTGACTATTTGGTGTTTATTTCCTGCACATTCTGGTCACTTTAGGGTTTGATCAGTGTTGAATAAAAACTTTAAGGCCTTCAGCTTTAAATTGAAGTTCCCAGCTCACCCTCTGCATCCGTTTCTCCCTGTTTATTGATCCTCATCCTCCAGACAGCCAGCTGTCAATCACCTGAACTGTGATTATGAGCAGCAGCTCTGACACACACAGAGCGGATGCAACGCCACAAAACCAATTCATCCTCCATCAGCCACTCATAAGCAATCCATCAATATCCTCTCTGAGATCGGCCGAGTCCACAACCAGTTTACAACAACTCGCACAACGTCGGCAAGTCGTTTATTGATGTAAACAGAAATAAAATATTTATCATCAAGCTGCTCTCGGTTTGTGATCAATCGTTTTGCCCTCCGGTGCACAAATATGGTGGTTAAAAGAGGAATCGTGGCGGAACTCGTTGACAACTTCAAACATGAGAACACATTGATTTAGTAGTTTTAACTGAGACTTAAATCCTCATGCTGATCAGGCAGGAGTGAAGAATGATTTATAGAATGACATTAAATTCTGTAGTTTTCCATTTGAAAATTATTTTGACTCCCTCCAGTATGCACAAACAAGGTCAAAAAGGTCAGATGGGGTTCAATGACCCTTTAAGTAAATCCCTGATTATGAAGAGGAAGAATCAAACACATCAGTTTTAAAATGCAAAAAAATCACTTGCTGTCTCAAAACCTTAAATCTTGCAAACGCTCGACAATTTTGTGACTAAAAACTCATTCAAACCATTGCACGGCTGTGGACCCTTGATGACAGTTGATCAGATTTGTTTCTTTTTTGGATTTGATCAACAGAGAGACCTTCTAGAGCTGAGCTAACTTGCTGCTACCTCAAAAGAACACCTCAGTGAGACAGGGGGCCACATGAATGAGGAATCATTTATCTTCTCACCACTATTACTTACTGCCATATCTGAAAAATAGAGCCAAAGATTCAATGGCCTTGGTTGTTCAGATTATCACACAGTAATGAATGAAACAGTTTCACAGTTTGAAGAACTTCAACGGCATAATGTGGGGCGTTACTGCAAAACTACTTCATTAGACATACAATATTTATAAAACAATCTCTAAATTAGCTAACAAGATAACTATTGTATAAGCTGTCACCTGTTGTTCGGCTGCTCTCTCAGCACTTTGAGTTGAAAACAGTTCAACTTTTAGAACAGCACCATACTCGTCAGTGTCCCTCACTGGCCAATTAAAATCAGGAAGGAGCAGACCTGATGCTACCATTGTGAGTAACTTCAGTGGAGGAGAAATTAATCTGATATGTCTTACTAGGGAGCATTGTTCAGGCTACAGCTGCTTCTTTGTTTCACAATTTTTGGACAAAAAAATGCTGTTTTATGGAAACCCAAAACCACCAGTTTTGTTGTTCCCTTGTCTTTATATGATAAAAGTCTGTCTGATATGACATAGCTCACATTGCAGGCGGACTTTCTGCGTTTCTTGCAGGTTGAATGTTGATGATACAGATGGAAGTCTTAACAGATACAGTTGTGTTTCAGTTCAAAGATTCTTCATGTTAAATGGAGACCTTTGGCTATTTTCTTTCCTTTGTCTGTCTTTGGAAAAAGGCCAAGCAGGGCAATCATCACCTTTTAGGAGTTAAACACGTGGGACTGGTGACAGAAAATTTACTTTAAACAAGGTCAGAAATGCACTGATGAAGTCACAGCATAAAAAAAAATCAATTTATATTGAAATATATACATAAAAAATACTGCAATATCTTTACTTCCCAGTAGGTGGCACAGTGGTGCAGCAAGTAGTGCTCATGTCTTACAATTAAAAGGTTACAGGTTTGAGTCCTTTTTATGTGAAGATGTCATGAAGTCATGTCTCAGTAGGGCATGAATACCTTGGAGTATTGCATCAAAAGGATCTCAGAGCTGGTACCAGATGTTCATTACAGCAGCCCGAGTGGCTGTTAAAGGGAGCACTGTTTGGTTTTGTCATATTTAAGATACACAGAGAATCACATCCTCTTAGTTCTTTATTTATCAACCCCCACGACTCCCTCCCCTCCCTTTAATTCTCAGTATCTTAAACTCTGTTCATGTCAAAGCTAAACACACATATGGTCCTGTTTTTGATCTCCTTCTTGCTCGGCACTTAACATTGACTTTCCTTCGGCTCTTCTTAAAGCGTCGACACTGTGTGCTTTGTCCCACGTTTAAGTATGCACAGATACTTTCTCGGGATTAAAGAGAACTTAGCAGGTTGGAGCTGTGATGTTCCTGCTGTCAGGGCGGAGGATAAGTGGACTGTTTAAAACTGTTTGTAGGGATAAAGAGCTGCGAGGTCTTATTTAAAATGTTAATTTCAATAAGAAACCTGATGAATGACAATAAGAAAGAGAAGTAAGATTAAAGGACTTTAAGAAAGCTCCACAGAATATAAACCCTCTGAATGGTCCTTTTGTGATTGTATGTGATACTGCTGCAGCATTAAAAAGCCGAGCTCCTTTTTCTTTCTCTGAATATGAGAGAAAAAAGTCATCAAATGGAGCGACTGATGAACCTCTCTTTTCTTGGTAAAGAGAGGTTCTTGCTCTGAGGTTTAAATAAAAAGGAGCAGCCTCTACTCCAACAGGAGAAAGTTCATGCAGCGTTTGATGTGAAGAAACACGTGGACTGATGAAAGGAATTAATGCAGCAGTGAAGGAGTTCAGATTAAATATGCTGCATAAGTAATTTCTGATCAATAACATTACAAAGTTTGTTCTTTGAGGCTTTTCTACCTTTAATCGGGAGAAGAGCTAGGAGTTCACTGCATGGAGCGCTACAGAAAATCAGGACAGGACTGTATTTCAACAGAAATATGGACTCACCTTGTAGCATTTATGTATGAAGCAGTACAGAGCAGCACCCATGAAACACACAACAACGGCTCAGGGCTTGACAAGATTGACTTCAATGGATCACACAGCACTGACAGAGTGAGGCCAATGTGTCCCTGAGGCCCAAGGAGCCAAGTGGTTATGTGTCCCAAGAACAGAGGCTGTAGATCGCCACAGAGCTTTAAATATAATTTTAGTAATAGGATGGTCCAAAATGTTTGGGTCTGGATGCAGTACCATATTCTAAATGTGCTGAATGACCGTACCTGTACATCATAATAGTGCACCAGCTTGGGGGACTAATTTGATAATTATGTAACTGTAGACCATTCAATCTCCACATTGAGAGAAGGTGCTCTATTAAATTAAAGGGATCATTTTCGTTAATAATTGTTACTAATCCCCCAATTCTACATAATCCATCACACAGCAGTCAGTACGCACTGTGCACTCCATGGCAGTCACTTGCAATCTCTTTAATCAGTCTGTTTCCACAGCCTGTGCCTCGCTGTGTCTGTGGAGCAGGCCAACAGGACACTTCTTTGTCTAAATCTTAAAGGAATAAGCAGCTCCCCCTAGACCCCTCCAAGCAGATTGACAAAGCACAGGGACAGAGGCGATCAGTTTCATTTCAAAATACAGCGGAATAGTGGAAATAATGCCAAAGCCAAATCAGCAAATCAAAGTCAGACAGGAAACATACACTGTTTACATGCTTCACTTTGTTTTATCCTGTATAGCCACATGTGAACTCGTGAAGCTGTGGTTCTTTTGTGAAATATTGAAATCCTGCATTTCTAACTCTCAGGTCTGTGCTCCACTGTGCTGTTTTATACACTTGAAGTGGGCAAGGATACACGCCATCAGTCAGAGCAAAGCAGCTGCGCAGATGCAAGGCTCCACAGGTGGATTAATGGAAACTTGGGGATAGTCCTGCTCAGGACAGCAGTGGGCCTCCACATTCATGCTCACAGTTCATGAAGCTGCACCACACGGTGATCTGTCCTGCCCCTCAGCATCAGGTTCTCCATCCCTATTTCTACCTGTGACTTCACCTGTAACAGTTCTTCCTCTTTGTTCTCCAGTTCTCCAAGACATCCTCTCATACCCATGAATGATGGCATGATATCATTCCTTTTTTTTCCAGATCACTCATTTTTAGTTCTGTTTAACTGAGGTGCAAGTGCTAATGAAGGATACAAACCTCTAAGTTTAGTCCCACTAAAATTATAAACATGGGGTTTGGTCGAGGAAAACTGAAACACTGTGAAGAATCTTACTATAGCGTGTTGTTGAGCCAAAAACATTTCACGTGATTTATGTGGAGTCATTACATGGCACCATGTACTGATACATTCTCACTGGGGAAGGACTAAACAGTTGTTTTATGAGCAATGATCTACTAGTGCCATAGGCTGCAAGGAACGTTTTTTCAAAAAACCTGAACTAACCCTTTGAATGACTTAAACTCTAAGAGCTCTAATTTCCTGGTGCAGGGCAGGGTGGGGTAAGGTGACGCAGGGTGGCGGGGCATGGCCCATCCCGCACATTGGTAATTTCATCTGGTGCACCATCATGCACAGCCAATTTGGCAATTTGGTAGACCGGCTGCACCGAGATGGGTGTGGCGGCGCACCGGGTGGGAGGTCTCAACAGATTCAGCTTGGTGACAATTTTGTTCCAAAACACTGTGCAGAAGGTGCGCTGAAAGCTCACCTGCTCCAACCTGGTCTATCCAGTGGACACTGGAGAGGAGAGGCCACCTGGATGTGTGGCTTTGTCATTTAATGTGCTTACATGCCTGCTGTTTATACATGTTTTAGCCACAGTTTACTCAGTAACTTTAAAGGTACAGAAAATCCTTCCTGAGAAAACATCAAACAATTATTCAACATTTTAAAGATTTTGAAGAAACACTTCTATCCACTGTCTCATGTTAAGTATCTGCAGGTACACTGGGGGAACAGTGTTGTAGCTGACCCTGCAGGGAACTCAAAGGTCACCAAGCTGTGCAGAGATGAATATTTACACATGAAAGCACTGAGGATGATGATGTTACAGAGGAGTAGGATTTTGACTGTTACATTTTTTGGCAAATAGATGAAGAAATGATTGAGATCTGGGCTGTATTTTATCTCCTCTCATGCATGTCATTCCCCCCTCTCTCTCTCGCCTTGTTAATAACAGTAAAACAGCCATAAAAAGGTACCGTCCTCAGCCGTGAAGTCAGAGCTTTCCTGTCCCTGTGAGACGACCCAGGAGACTTCCCCTCATCATAAAAACATGAGCGTCTTCATCATTTCTAAAAGTGTATTCACATGATCTGTTGTCTGATCTCTTCACATCGTTAAAGAACCAAACACTCTCCAGCTCCTCTCAATCCCACAAACCCCTGCGTCTTTACCTCCGTTAGTCACTGTAAGCCGCCTCTAAGCCGCTGCTCCGCTCCTCGCTGAATTGGTGATTAAAAAGTAAAGCGGCAGTGATTAATTTTTGACAGCGTTGTGGTTTTAGAGGCTGCGGCCCCTCCTCGAGTGGTGGGCCTTGGACTCTAACGACTGTTGTGAGAAAACCTGGAGAATCAAAGCTCAGGCTTGGCTCTCGGGGGTCTCTACCCCTCCGCCTCCCTCCATCGCTCGGCTGGTTTTAATGCCGACCTGAGGGAGCGGGAGGAGCAGAGCCGAGGTTCTCTGGCTCTGTGTCGATACTTTCTCTCTCCAGCTGAGCAGAATCATTGCCGCTCTGCTCTTAACTAATCGAACCCAACACCCACCCTCCCTCTCTCCAACCCCTCACCAACTTTAACAACAAACTCTGTTCATG
Organism: Scarus forsteni; assembly: GCA_036419115.1. Classification (NCBI taxonomy): domain Eukaryota; kingdom Metazoa; phylum Chordata; class Actinopteri; order Labriformes; family Labridae; genus Scarus; species Scarus forsteni. The sequence continues at coordinate 22,809,504 of JAZDUH010000269.1, forward strand.
TCGGAGCTAAACACACATATAGTCCTGTTTTTGATCTCCCTCTCACTCGGCACTTAACATCGACTTTCCTTCGTCTCTTCTTTAAGCGTCGACACCGTGTGCTTTGTCCCACGTTTAAGTATGCACAGATACTTTCTCGGGATTAAAGAGAACTTAGCAGGTTGGAGCTCTGATGTTCCTGCTGTCAGGACGGAGGATAAGTGGACTGTTTAAAACTGTTTGTAGGGATAAAGAAAAGAGGAGAAGATCCTATTTAAAATGTTAATTTCAATAAGAAACCTGATGAATGACAATAAGTGAGAGGAGCCATGCTCCCATTTCTGGGAACAGGCTATTTCCTGAAGACTGCTGGTTTGCCATTAAAACAGACTAAACCAGAAATGAAATTAATATAAATGATTTAAAAGTTTTAAATATGTCGTTATAGAATTACTGATTCAACAGTAGCACATGCCTCACAGCAAGACGGTTTCTGATATAAACATCATGTCAGTCCGGGAGTTGTAGTATGGAAGTCACATGTTCTCCTTGTGCATGCATGGCTTCAATCCAGGCTCTCCAGCTTCCTTCCACAGACCACAAACATGCTCATTAGGTTAATTGGTGGATCTAAATTGGCCTTAGGTGCATGTGAATGGTTGTCTGCCTCTCTGTTTGGCCCAGTGATAAGTTGGCAACCAATACAGAACTGGATCCCTTGAAAAGAACGCAAAGGATGGATAATGGATGGATGGATGAACGGATGGATGGATGGATGGATAATGGCTGGACAGATGGATGGATGGATGGATGATATTAAAAGCTGCTAATCAGATGCTTGGTGCGGTAATGTTTTGTCAAACAACATTTTGCTTTTTTAAGGTATTTTTAAAAAGAGGGAGATCAGTGGTGCATCAGTTAGTGCTTGACCTCAAAGCAAAAAGGTTGCTGGTTCAAACCCTGTGTCGTTCAGGGCCTGTTATGTGTGGATTTTTTGCATGTCCTCCCCGAGCATGCAGGGTTCTCTCTTGCTTCCTCCCACAGACCAAAAAAACATGATATGTTGTTTAGTGACTTTAAATTGCTCAAAGTTGTTAGTTACTGTGTGAATGGTTATCTGTCTCTCCATGTGGCCCTGTGATTGGCTGGTGACCAGTTGAAGGTGTACCCTGCCACTCACCCAATGTCAGCTGAGGCTTCAGACCCCTGAACCCTAAAAGAATAAGCAGTGTAGATAATGGATGGATGAATGGATTTTTTTATAAGAGCGTGTAGTTTTTACAATACAGGTTTAGTCAATTTCCTTACTGGTCTTAGAGAAACTTTTTGTTAAAAAAACATGATAAATCTTAAACCCTTTTACTGAATCACAAGTCTTAAAAGACAGTAGCTCTGTATGGGTGCTCCCAAACTCTCCTCTGCTTCAAATAGTTTGAAGTTTCACTGCTTGAATCTATCTCTAGAACAAACTTTGCCAAACATTGTGACAAAAATTCACAAACCTGCAGCTTTACATTAGATTGGTTAATACTTTATCAAAGTTATTTTATTATTTAACACCTCTGTTTGCTTCTTTGTTGGAAGTCTCCACCAGGAAATGGGAACACAGTAGTCAAGGTCAGCAACAGTACTAAGGTAGGTTGTGTGTACCAAGAAGGTATCTCCTGCACCATCACAAACTAAACTGTTACAACGCGGGATGGATCCATGCTGTCATGATGTTCACACCAAGTTCTACCACCTTGAATCACCTTCTTTTCCATTCTGGCACTCTGTTGCAACTTCAGCTGGTCGCCTTGACCATGCCTGCATGATTAATGCACTAAGTTGCAGCTGAGTGATTGGCTTAATACCTACATGTATTGACAAGCAGACTACGCCTGATAAAGCTGCAAGTGTTAGTAAAAAGTCTCTTCTGTATAAAAATCCCTGACGGCAGAAAAACAAAAGTGGGATGTCATGGTTGTAAATCTCTAATTCACTTCATACAAATCAACAGTTTGTCTCAATTTTCCAAGTAAAACAAAACCGGATTTGTATATAAAACTCAAATCACAGGAAAATGAACAGCAAACTGTTCTATTATTTTAAACTTTCATTACAGATTTATTATTTTGCCTTATGAGACAGTTTGACTTGACCAGACCCTGCTGAACACAAACTTCACATCTGTGAAGATCTCACCTCAAAAAAAGAGCGTACACCATAAAACTTTTCACAACAGCTTCTCTCTGTGTATCTGGGTCACACCAAACTGCTCTAACATCAGCAGATGAAGTTCTTTCACCCTCTAACTCTCCCTCATCCTGCTGTGAGATCGCATCGATCCTGAACACACACAGATCTTTTCATAATCTTTTTATGATGAGAAAAAAACACACAGCTGAAAAGTGGGAACTTTTGGGAACATCAATAATGAATGAATACACAAACTGGAACAACATGATCTCCACAAAAACTTTTACCTACAGAACAAATGTTTTAAAAAAAATAACATGATATGAGGACAGAGCTATGAGAGAAAAGAGGATGTAAAATCATTAAAACACGTTTTATTACACCAGAAGGGGAGCAGATAAAAGGTTTCAGGATAAATACTGTATGTGGAGAATCCTTTAACAAGTGTTTTTTATATATCTGGGAGGGGAAGAGGGGAAGAAAGGAGAGAATGATGGAGAAGACAGAGAAGTGAAAAAGGAAGAGAAATACAAATTTTTACAACAAAAAATAAGATTTGTTAATTTAAAAAGCCTGAAACTTTTCTGTTTTCCACAGTGAGTTCCGATGAATATGTAACTCACTCACCATCCAAATCATTGAATTGAGGTTTTCCAGTCACTTCCATGGTCACAGGTGTATAGAATCAAGCACTGAGTCATGCAGACTGCTTCTTGTGAAAAAATGCATTGGTCTGGCAGTCCAATGGATGAATCTGAGTTTGAAATTTTGGACAATGTCATGCTCCAGACTTTGTGGAAATAGTTTGGGGATGGCCCCTTCCTGTTCCAACATGACTGCACACCAGTAATGTGGAGGAACTTGAATGGCCTGCACAGAGTTCTGACCTCAACCTATTAGATCACCTTTGGGATGAATTGGAGCAGAGACCGTGAGTCAGGCCTTCTCATCCAACATCAGTGTCTGACCTCACAAATGTGCTTATGGAAGAATGGTCAAACATTCCCATAAACACACCACGAGGAAAGCCTCCCAGAAGAGTTGAAGCAGTTTTAGCTGAAGAGGGGCCACTGAGTGCCCCTGATCCAGTTTTCTCTCTCCATCTGAAGCTTTAGTCACTTCAAGGCCCCCCTCTCCATCTGTCTGTGTGTTATTATGGGACATTATTTCTCTCTCAGTCTGATATTTAAGGCACGCTGTGAGGAGCTGGAGCTATGTATCTGTCTGAGTACATAGTTTGTCCTCCTCTGGGATCCAGCCCTTTTTTGGCAACTTGTCTCTACTGTGGTCAATAAGACCTCATCAGGACTTTTCTCAATGAAGGATCTTTTACAGAGTCCTGGTAGTCTACCCTAGTTAAGTCCAAATAACATTCTAGTCTGCATTATTTTTGAGTTGTTTCTTCAAGTATTTCACATTTAAATTCTTTCTGTATGTTAGTGACTCAGTCTGGTCTAATTTGGGGGGAGTCTGATGAGGATGTTCTGAGGGTTGCTGTGGTCCTGGTGCTCTCCAGGTTGGTCCATGTGATTTGGGACAAGCCTCTCTACCACCTGGAGGAAAGTTTTTTCTGTCTCTAGCTCAGGGCGATGGGATGGTGGGGTTGGGGGTCCCTAAAATACTGGAATACTGAAGCTCTTTTGGCCCTTTTCCACTAGCACGCCTTGGCCCTACTCTACTCGGCCCTACTTGATTTGCAGCGTGTTTCCACTAGCCCGGTACCTCCTAAAACAAGGTAGTTTTAGTACCTACTCCGCCCTGGTTCCAAGCGAGCTGAGTTGATACTAAAAGATGACGTCACCGACTGGCGGCTACTGATTGGTCAGACAATGTCGTCATCAATGAGTCATGAGCGTGATGAGCTAGCATGCTAGCGGTAGCTACCGTTAGCTTACCCTCATAAATCTGTTCTTTGCAGCTCGATTGCTCTCGTCCTCGGGCTCATTCTGTTGTATAGCTTCCAAAACTCTCCTGTGCTTCTCAAGGGGTATTTCTTCCTGCCACCTGCAGCCTTCTTCTGCTTTCCTTTTTTACTCAGTTTGTGACAAAAAGCCACAGATTGTTGTGTCGCGCTCAAAATGACGTAACCGCAGTGCTGCTCACCCTGTTGGGCAGCCGACTGGGGCTAATGGAAAAGCAGCACAAGGCAAGTAGAGTAGAGCCAGATAGAGCCAGGTAGAGCTGGGTAGAGTAGAGTAGAGTAGAGTAGAGTAGAGTAGAGTAGAGTAGAGTAGAGTAGAGTAGAGTAGAGTAGAGTAGAGTAGAGTAGAGTAGAGTAGGGCTAGTGGAAAGGGCCATTAGTTTTGAGTATCGGGGGATTTTGATGCTCCACTCTGTTCTGTCTTTGTACATGTAAGACAGTCCTAAATTCAGTGTGAAATGATTCACAGTTTTGTCCCAAAACCTGATTTGATTTTGGTCCCCTGATTTTACAGCCATAAGCAGTTAGTCTATGTGGGCAGCCACTGTAAAGGGGGGAGAGAGGAGTCCAGATGTATTGATGCTGTCCTCTGGGGAAGTCTGGAAGGATCTTCATCAGTCTGGGTGTCTCCTGGTTGAATTTGTAAAGGTCCACCTCAGGTTTAATCACTTCTGCAGGAAAACAGTCCATGTTCTTAAAAGTAAAAAATAGACCCTTAAATTGTCGTGTTTCAAACTGTTAAGCTCCTGCAGGTTGTTTCAGGCTTGTTTGGAGGAATGTAGGTCGGGAGAAAGTTGAGCAGTGACTGCAGATTAAAGCTGCTGATCAATATGATCAATACCTGATGGTGTTCAAACTGAAGACTGATTAAAGACAGAGAGGACGAACATGGAGGATCAGGGGTGAGCAGAGTCAAATATCGGATTACAGAGAAAGACAGAGGGTCAGAGCAGCCACCTGGAGGTTTGATCAGCTGAGGGTTTATTCTCCAGAGGTTTTATTTTCTGTCCGAGAAATTTAAGGGAGGAGAGAACAAAAGAAAAATAGACACAGGTATTTTATTCCTCACCTGTTAAACCAAGAAAAACTTCCTGTCTCTGTCATCATGTAACATCCATCTGAAAACCAGTGCACAGTTTCATTTTAGTATACCATCCTGTTAAAAAAGGGTCCAGAATTAGGCTCAGGTTAAAAAAATCCCTCTGATAATGTCAAGATCATGCTAAAGATGGCACATATATGACTGCCTTCAAACAAGGGCTCATGAACGTTTGTGCTGAAGCCATGAAGTCAAAGCTGTCAGAGTTTTTACAAAATCCTCCACTGAGTGAATCAGTCCGGTTTAAGGATCAGCTGCTGTGATTCTAAGTTTCCACACAAAAGTGAAAAGCATGTTTTTATGCTTGTGCCTTTACCACACAAACCTCAATTCCAATGAAGTTGGGACGTTGCATAAACCTAAATATAAACAGAATGCCTTCATTTGCAAAGATCTATTTTAAATTTAATACACCATAAAGACAAACTATAATGTTATAACTGAAAAGCTTTTTTGTTTATTTAACTTTTTTTTTTTTAAGAGATGGGACAGGGGCTTTGTACGTGAATTCTTTCTCATTCTTGATGTTTGACTTCAGTCCCTCAATGGTCTGGGGTCTCCATTGTTCTTCATGATGCTCCTCACATGTTCAGTGGAGGCAGGTGTGGACTGCAGCAGGTCAGTCTAGTTCCTGCTCTCTTTCACTCTGATCTAGAGCAGGGACGTCCCTGAAAAAGATGGATGGCATGTGTTGCTCCTTAACCTGTATGTTTCTATAAGCATTAATGGAGCCTTCAGAGATGTGCAGGTTACCCATGCCATGGGCATTAACACCCCCCCATACCATCAGATGCTGTCCCTTGACTTTTGCTCTGATAACAGTCTGGATGGTCCTTTTCCTCTTAAGCCTGGAGGACACCACATACATGATGTTCAAAAACAGTCTGAAATGTGGACTCAGACCACAGGAGACTTTCCCGCTTTGCCTCAGTCCATCTCAGAAGAGCTCTGTCCAGAGAAGCCAGTGGTGTTTCTTGGTGTTATTTGACTTTGTCTTTGCATGGTAGAATTTGACCTTGACCTTGTAGGTGTCGAGATGAACTGTGTTAACGCGTTCACTGACAATGGTTTTCTAAAGAGTTCCTGAGCCCACGTGGTGATATCCTTTGTGATATCTAAGCTGTCTGAGGGACCTAAGGTCACAGGCATTCAATGTTGCTGCTTATGTGCAGAGATTTTTCTGGATTCTGTGAATCTTTTGATGATATTCTGGACTGTAGGTGATGCAATCCCTTAATTTCTTGGACTTCTTGCTCCCAGTTGTTTTCAAAGTGGTGAACCTCACTCCACCCTTCTGTGAATGATTGAACCTTTCAGGTGTGCTCCTGTTATCCAATCAAGACCCTCACCGCTTCCAATTAACCTGTTCACCTTTTGAATGCTACAAACATACAAGCATTCCTCAGTTATAACATGTTTGCGTTGCCCTTGTCCCAGCTCTTTTGGAACATGTTGTAGACATTACATTAAAATGGTTGACCCCCACACACACACACACACACACACACAAACACACACACACACCTCATATATATATATATATATATATATATATATATATATATATATATATATATATATATATATATATATATATATATATATATATATATATATATATATATATATATATATATATATATATATATAATAAGTTTATCAGTCTGACTATTACATATTCTGTCTTTGCAGTGTCTTCATGTGAATATTGGTCAAAAAGGATTCACATATCATTGTTTTGTGTCTTCTTTTAAATTTACCCAGTGCCCCAACTTCATTGGAGTAAAGTTTTCATCTTTTCAGCTGTACGTCATTTCGATGTGTTTGTATTGATTGATTTATTGTAGCTTTTGACTGTTTTCTTCAAAGCTTGCACAACTTTGAGGAAACATGATTTAAGATGTCCAGATCTAAAGAAAATAACTATAACACTGTCTTATCAAAGGTAGGGTTGAGTATCGTTTGGTTTTTTAAATCAGGTGCAGATTCAGCAATGACATCTTGGGCAGCTCAGTCAGACTTACAACCCGTCTTCTCTCTCTCTGTGTCTCTCTCTTCGTTTTTCTTTTTCTGGACGCATCCATCATCCCTTGCTTTGTCTGTTAGCCTCAGCTCCTCTTGGCAGACTGGTTCTCTGTAGTTGCATGGAAAGTCCTCCTGCTATAAGCTGGACTCTGAAGGGACTATCTCAGAGTAAAGAAAAGACTCAATGGTGCTCTAACAGCTTCCAAATGGAAACTTTTTGAAGGTAAACAGGATTCACTCAGTGATTGCTGTCATGTGCGGAAACACTTCTGTTACCTGTGAAGTCCTTCAGAGGGAGATGTTGGACAGAGAAGGTGGAGGTGGGTCAGCATCTTCAAATCAAATCAACTCAAATCAAACTTAATTTATAAAGCACTTTTCATACATTAAAAATGCAGCACAAAGTGCTATGAATGTTAAAAACAGTCCCCGCCCGCCCATTCAAACTCCACCCCCCTTTTCAAACTCCACCCCAGCACATACACACACACACGTACAATGATAGCTTGATTTAAAATGAGTGATTTTAAAAGCGTGTGGCTGGGTGCAGAAGAGCCAGGTCAGGAAACGCCAGGAGGCCGACTTCACCGGGTGCTGCCGACATCCCAGGGCCAGGATGCCTCCACCTGGGCGCGCCTCGCTACAGGGCCAGCGAGGGGCCCATTGCTGCAAAGCAGTGCTGCAGACCCCCCACCTGGCCAAGACGATGACCACCACAAGACAGAGACATCCCAGCCAGAGCCAATTACAGTCCCAATGCAGACGGCCCCATATCTCCACCATATCTGGAGATATGGAATAAAAACATAGAACTACATTGGCTAAGAATAGTAAAATAAGCAAAATTAAATATCTTCGACTCTGTATCCTCCGAATGAAGCTCTATATCTGTCTTGTGATCAGTTGAGTTAATTTGTCCCCCATCTCTGGCTGACGGAAAAATCAAAGATCAATCTGATGCTCATCCACTCAGGGCTTCTGTAAGCTCTTCTGCTCCTTCATTATTTTCTTACTTCAAGTTGAAAGAGAATAACTAAACTCAACAACTTAAAAATATCCCAGCTCCAATCATTATCCTTCTTTTATTTAATTATGACTTTGTGTCTTCAGAGTAAATGAGGTGGAGAGGAAAGAGTCCATATATTGGACTCAAACTGTATGGAAACTAAATTATTTTAGATTAAAGGAGAAGATCTATTTTTTTCTCTGTGATCCCAAATTCATTAAAACTAACACAGTCAGTCAGATTGAAATAGAGCAGAATTTAATTAGACATAAAGGTATGAGGTGAAACCAGTGTTGCCAGGTTTTACCAGTAAAGGAAGCCTGAGTCCTGAAGGTCCATACAGTCACACAGTATATCCTGAAGGAATAAACAGATAAATAGCTGATGGATGGATGGGTCAAAAAGCGATGCAGGTTTATTAAGAGAGAAATGCAAGAACAAAAGTTCAGAGATGCTGCAAAGTTGTACATGCTGCATTCATGTACAGTTTTCTTTCAGCATTTCTTTGTGGGAATGAAAAGATACATTTTTAAAATTTAGGTCTTTTATAATACCTGAATTTGAAGCTTGAAGTGATTTGAATTAAAATCTGAAATAAAAGAGATCTTGCAACACTACAACTCATAATATTTGAGCTTTTTTCATCAGGTCAGTTCAGAACCAGTTGAGATGTTACTGTCAAGACTTCCTTGAACTGCAGCAATTTCACAATTCTGATAGGAGTGTTGTAGTTTTGACATTTTTGTACCTTCATACAGCAGTATATATATAAATGTATATTTATTGACCATTTGCAGACACAAGACCAATATGGTGTCACTGTTCTGTGGATGTTGGAAGTAAAGATGCTGTCAATAGATTTCAGTGCATTTTAGACGAAAAATCACACAGATTCACATTTTTTAGCCACTTCAGTGACAGAAAGTACGAGAATGAAAGTGTCTCTGAGTATGTCAGATGAGTCTGCTCACCTTAGCATCACTCACTGATAGAAAAACAAGCATACACCAGGCTGGAACAGCTGCCTTTCTGGGCACAGGCAGTCAGACAGCATGTCTGAAAAAGCAGCCCCTGCACAGCGACATGAACAGATTTTTTCTGGGTTTTTGAATGCTGTTTGTTTGAATACACAAGGAGACATGTAAGCACTGGAGTCTGCAGGTGAGACTGAGACCTGGAGGACATGAGAAAACAACTTCAATTTATTGATTGTCCATTAAAGAGTGATTTGGTGTGCAGAAATAAATCACAAACACTCACAACTCACTATAAAACAGTAAAAACTCACAATACGAACAATAAATAGCCATAAAAATAATCTAGATCCTATATCCTAAACACACACTCTCTACAATTATACCTTTACAATAGATCATGCTTCACAAAATGCTGACAGACAGGATAAAGAGCCTTGACAGCAGCAAACAGGAACAGGATTGATCAGAAAATGACCTCAGGAGTTACTTTCTCCTCCCCTCAGAGTCCACCGGTCCAATGGAAGTCGGCACAAAAGAGAAATTGTACTTCTATTTTTTGGCCTGTGGTACAGCAAGGCAAAGGCAGCAACTTACACTCCTGATTAAGAGGATGAGTGTTATCCATAAGAATAGACTGAGCCCTCTGTATTTATGATCCATCCAACCTGTTGATTCAGGTGTTTGAACTATGACGTCACATCATCAAACTCAGTGAGACACAGAGTGACTTGGTAAGAACTCTTCTGGATGTTTCAGATCACAGTACAGCAACAGCTGATGAGAGTAAATCTGCAGTCTGCAGCTCTCCTCATGCAGATCCTCCAGCTGTAATAAACATTTGTGCATTATGGACCCAAATCAAAGTTTTTCAGGCCATCAAGACTGCTAAACTTTTATGACATAGTTAATCTGCTATATAAAACATTGCACAACAATTTACCCCTCAATTTACAAAAAAAATTCAAAACAAGAGAGGGGGGCTATAATCTAAGGTGTGAACATCATTTCATTTGTCCCATCATTCACTCAACTCTTAAAAGTATGTGCATTTCTGTTTGTGGAGTCAAACTCTGGAACAGACTGGATGTCACTTTGAAAATGTGAAGTAACATGCAAATATTTAAATTACACTATAGAAAGGACTACTAAACGCATACAGGTAATTTAGTAATAACATGGCCTTGACCAAAACACTGATTGCTATGAACATATGTAAGTAATTATAGTAAGTAACTTAAAATGTAGTTTAGAACAGATATACTATGGGGGATTTTATAGTATTATGAGATGGATGATTATGAATACTGTTGACATTAAAAATGTTTTTATTACATAAACACTGTATATATAATATATGGATTTGAATCATATGGACATATAATGTATAGTGCTTACTTATAATCAGGATGTTTTGTTTGTTGTCATGGTGATTAATATGAAGAAGAGGGTTGCTATCACCCATGAATTTACATTGTTTACATGAAAGACAAACCAGAGGAGCTGAGTCAAAGTTTATATTTACAGTAAGTATTCGGCTCACACTGATTGTTTATTTCATAAAGACACAGCCATGTTTTTAATGATTTGTTGACTTGATGATTGCTAGCATTAGCATTAGCCCACGATGTGTTTCTGTTCTAAATTATAGTTTCAGCTTCATGAAATGACCCTCAGATATAAACCTGACATTTAGAGTCTTGTTAGAATGGTCCTGTACACAGCTGCAGACTGGATTAAGGTCAAAGTTCACCATGGAGACATTTACATTTATTGAGCGTTGCCAGACTTGGGGCATCATGGTGGAGTAGCAGGTAGTGCACATACCTCACAGTAACATTGTCGCTGGTTCAATCCCCGTGTCAGGAAGGCCTTTCATGTTCTCTTTGGGCATGTGTGGGTTTTCTCCAGAGACTCCAGCTTCCTCTCACAGACAACAAACATGATCATGAGGTTGATAGGTGGCTCCAAATTGCCTTTAGGTATGAGTGTGAGCGTGAATGGTTGTATCTCTATGTTGTCCTGTAAATGGCTGGCAACCGGTTCAGTGTGGGCCCTGCCTCTCGCCCAACATCAGCCGGAATAGGCTTCAGTCCCCACGGCCCCGAAAGAGATAAGCGATAAAGATAATGGATGGATGGATGGACTCAAATCTTACACCAGCATCTTTGACTCCATGGCTCCTGAGATTTTGCAGTCACTCACATATCATCACCTGTGTTCTCGTGTGCGTGCTGCAGCTGTATGAGGGAGGGGGCATGCTGGGAAACGGGCTGGGGACAGCTGTTACAACAAACTATGGTACTAAGGTGCTTCATCAATGAGAGCTGAGGGAGAGATGGGGAAGATCGCAGGGGGAGCAGAGTAAGCTCAAATAGGCAGCCTGTGACTGCCAGTATTTGCAAACATCTATACAAAGAAAGATGTCAATTGGAAGAGGCAGACTTGGCAACCATGGACATGAATTTAAGTAGTTAACTTAGTTTAGTGAACTACTTAAGTAAACTAAGTTAACTACTTAGTTTTTAGATTTCTAATTTCGATATCAATATACATGCAACATTTGAGATGGTATGTTTCATATTATTCGTAAATAATATATATTCTGAATATGACAAACTAAAAATAAAAACAAACAACCACTTTCATTTTATTTTTTATTGGACACAAGGTCAACAGCACGTTTTAACACAACACATGTTAATATGATGCACAATGAATCCAACCTGCAGTCACATTTAGTTTTATATACATGCACTACACCACACACACTCATAAATACCACAGCTGATCAAACGGCAGAAACAATAAATATATCAATTTAAGCAAAATACATACAGGACTTCATTCAGTGAGAGAATTAGAAATAAAGATGTTGGAAAAACCATTTGAATGATTTGTAGAGGAAACAATGTATTTAAATAAAACTAAAACATGAATGAGGAAAAGAGAAATAGGTCTAACGATGGTTAAATCAGAAGCTTCGCAGTTTTAGAGACTTTAATTTTAGTTTCACAGCACCTCTAATCTGTTGTTGAATTTAAAGGAAAACTAGTCAGAAGCTTCTCTCAAACATTTTGGTTCACTAGCTTCGCCACAGACCTTTTCTGTTTTCTGGCTGGATGACCCGATCCGCCTCACTTCTTACGTACTCCTCAGCTCTTCCTCTGCTTTATTTTTCTCACCTTTCCTCCCCCCCGAGGCTGCCAAAACCAGATTTTCTCAAACTGTAAAGAGCGGCGCAGAAATCCAAAGATTAAGATCTCCGATGTGTGTGTGTTGTCTTTTTTTAAGAGGGAGAACTTGTGAAAAGCTTTGACACACTCTGTTTACAGGTGTGTAACAGTGTCAGGAGCTTTCCAACAGCATTAATGAAACTGACTGCAGAGGAAGAGGAGGGAGAGCGAAGATACAGACAGTCCTTCAAACATTCAACACTTTTCTAAACAAGAATTAAAACATTTAGATTCACCATAAAAACAATATCTGTGTATATATTTATATCTGTTTATAATTCTTTCTCTGAATAAAACTCTAAACGGAGGCAGTATTTCTTAAAGAAGGTCCAAGCTGATGAAATGTGCAAAAATGTCCTACACAGCCAAGAAATTTCCTGCAGGAACCATAGTTAAGTCATGCTTTTAAGCGCTGACACATTTCCATATATCATAGACTTTGATTAAAGGCAGCAAAAATTTAGTTTCAGAAGACGCTGCCACATTGAAGATTTCACCAATATGTCTGTTGCAGGAGTACCTGAAATTGACAAGAAGATGTACTTTTTCCTTACCATAATTGTGGCACAATATAAAAAATTTACATTCAAGCTGCTACACTCAAATCTACAACAATCCTATGTGGCCCAATCAGAGTCCTTCAGAGCAGGAAGAGGTGGAGCAGTGGGTGAGACGAAAGCAGGAAGTGACTGCTTGCACAAAGGTTAGCATAGGGGCTAACAGACTTAGTAGCAGTTTGTTTATTAAATGAAAAACAAGCACTGACACTACAAACTTCTATACATTAAGGATATTTTTGCTCCATTTCTGACATTTTTTGAGGAGAGTCTGTTTTATGAAGTGGCTCATGTTCTGTAGTACAGTAGCGCCGCATTCTGCGATATTTGATTAGCCCATAATAAATGTGACTGACAGAAAGATCATCCAATCACCTGCTGGATATGCTTCTGAAAGGTTCTCTCTCCCCAAACACTTTCTGTGGGCTCTTCTCATGTGGACTAGTGAAATATGTTGAATGGTCCATCTGGTGCGTCTGGTTAGGAATCTGCCAATGGAAACAGCCTATTTCTGGTACGTCTGTTACCAATAAAGATATTTAACAGCATTAGAACTTAGGATGACTATTCAGTTAACTTAGCTTTGTCAAAGCTGCAGGTTTTGGTATTTACAGCTACATCCTTCATAACAGTAGCCACAGTACGCATTCTTTAATTATCTTGGATTTAAAATGAGTGAATCAAAAGCTGAAACACACTGTCATGCAAAAGTTTAGGCTGTTTCAGTGGAGCTGGGCTCAACACAGTCCATTCCAGCACATAGTCAGTGTCTAAGTCCACAGACAGACTGAACTGCAGAGGGTGCATGATGTTGCTATTTAATGCAGTAATTAATTTTGGAGAGGAGGGAACATCTTTACTTCATAGCTGTGTAGTAACTTACTTTCTTAATAACACCGATAAGGGAAAGGAGCTGATTAAGCTTTATTTATACCAATGGCATTAGCCATACTGCTTATTGATCCACTTACTTCTACTGATTCCTGTGTCGATACCTGTGGATTTTCTGCGTGGTAAAAAGTCGGCCTACTCAGGTGTTAAGTGTCAATACTGTCAGACACCTGGCACTACTGAGATTGTGAGATGTGAGATGTCAACACTTCTGTCTCCTGTTTGCCGAGATCGTGTCTTTGACTTCTCTGTTGTTGTTTCTGCTGACTGCCTCTGATGAGAGAATGAGCTCCTTGATTTTCAGAGGCATGCAGGACAAAGAAGAAGGAACTGATCAAGGAATCATTGAGCAAAAAGTCAAATGATGCAGATCTCTCTAGCTAGTAGCTATAGTTAGCTCTCCTCTCACTGACACTGCACTGGCACGAGGAGGCGGAGCTCTTTGGTCTGTGTGTGTGTCTGCTCGGCTCGGCTCTTTCACACCAAGAGTGTCCCAACTGACCGCGAGAGATGTAGTGCAATTTTATGCAACACAGCACAATGTCTCCGTTTTCATCTCAACACAGGCCAGGAGGAGGAAGAGCAATTTTGACAAGGTGCAGGAGGGATTTTTGTGGGGTTTTGTCTGGCTTTTCTCTCTCAGCTGAGCTTGTTTGTCTGTTTCACATGGCAGAGATTAAGGAGCACTGGTGCATTTCAAAGAGAGGAATAATTTCTTCTGCTTTATTTATCTTCTTATTCATCTAAAACTGTGTAGCGTAAATCAGTTTTGCTGTAGCGCTGTTATTGGTGATGCATTTGAAGCAGTTTTCCCACATCATGAATGTAGTTCCACATTTAACGCCCCCTGTTGGTTTTTAAGACTCCTAGCAATCTCAGCTGATGTGACTGTTGATAGATTTCCCTGCTTGTTAGCATAATTTCTCTCTCACTGACTACTGAACATGAGCCACAATGGAAGTTTTTTTTAATGCTGTAAAAACAAACAAACAAATCAGAAAACAATGGGAAAAAAAAAAACCCCAAAGCCTAATGTTCTTCCTGACAGGACCATAAAGTTCCATGTTAAAAACCAACAGGATGTGTGAAATAATCAGATATTTAAATGTGTGATATCGCCTCCATTTTAATTTCTTTAGTGACATTAGACGACTTTCAATGGCTGCCATCGTTGGCTAACCTTATCCACACTGGGCTGGATGAGCCTATGTGTTAAACCTAAGAAACTCAAACAGTCACTTTTCTGTAAGAGATGGCTCAGACAGATGATACAGAGAGTTAAATCCACACAGAAAGAGTTTCTTATTTGAAGAACTAGTCGTCATCATCATGCAGACGGTCACTTTAGCCACAACAAATACCCCAAAGATCAGTGCTCACTGCACATCACACACCACAAAGCAGCTCTGGTGATAAAGTTACTATTTTTGTGCACATTTATACGCAGACATGTCTCAAAAAAGACAGAATGAAACAGGAAAACTGCAACTTTAAGCAAAACCTTCCACTCTACTTGTGATATTCATGACAATATTGTCTGCAACCGATCACAACAACCTCAAATGTAGGGTTAGAAAGAGGAGATCTTTTGTAATCTTTCAAAACTCTGATTTTCTACGAGAGTTTTAGCATCCTATGACGAAGCACAACTTTAGAAAAACAAGAGGACAGCAAGCATCAAGCAGCATTTTCCTCCCAGTGAGTTAAATTAATGTCTAAAAGCCACATCTGAAGGGAACCCTCTTGTGTAGGTGTTGGCTAGTTGCTGAGGTTTTAACATCCATCACTTTGTTACTTTCATATCATGAACTTGGTGTCTTTTATGAGTTAATACAGCAAGATAATGAACTGCAGACAGTGAAAATCAGGTTTATGACTTTGAAATTCAACATTTAATGAAGCTCTATCAAGCTGACGCCCGGTGGCTTAAGACAACTGAGTAAGGCTGAAGAAATGCACTTCAGTCCTGTTTGGGTGCTTAAGATTCAGACACTGAATATTAGAATCTTTAACTCATTATGTGATCTGTCTTTGGTCCTCGTCAGATATACAAATACTCTTTTTGTTCTCTGTGATTGTCCCCATCTGGTCGGCTTGCTTAATACTTTTGCTGCTTGCATCTTTTTGACAGTCACCTTCATTAATGGATACACATTTCCCTTGTTCACACACAAAGCACAAAAGATTTGCACATTTAGGTTAATATGTTATTATCATAAACACTTGATAACTGCTTGTTGAACCACATCAGTTTAAGACTGTGAATTATCTTTTAATATGACCCATGAGAACGTCTCATTGGATAAGAAAAATTTGCACAGACAGATTTGATGACTGGGGACCAACAAGGAGCCTCAAAAGAATCAGATGAATAAAGATTTTTAGAAATAACTGCCAACTTCCATAGACAATCTTATGAGAAGAAAAGTAACCAGGGACGTTAGCAAGTAAAAGCAGAGACTACCTTTACTTAAGTTGGCAAAATGTTCAATACTTTGTTTTTTATTCCAAATGCTTTCAACTGATGCTTTCTTTGCTGCAGAATATAAATATCATAAAATAAATCCATCAAAACTTGCAATTGAGCGCCTGCATATTGTCTTAATGTTACAAATGCACCATGTTGTCAGCATATTTGAACATTTAGGAAATAGTTTTAAAAACTGAAAAATAACCAACTCTGGAATCAAGTGATGATTTTCAGGGTAATCGAGCTATTAACAATACTGTCTAATTTTAACAACTCTTCTATCATACTAAAGAGTAAGACTAAAGTATTATCAGCTCAGGTCTTGAATTTTAAGATAATAATGGTTTTAATTCTTCTTATTGTTCCTACCAGAGAGTTCTTCTGAGTCTCCAGCCTGTGTCTGTGGTCATGCTTTTAGAAAGAAGTGAGAATGTGTGTCTGTGAAAATACACTTGGGTGTAAACACATAACACACACTTTTCTGTGAGGATGGAAAAGCTCTCAAGGTGTCAGAAAAATACAGCCAACAGTGAAGAAGTCCCTCACATGAGAGCAAGCAGTTTGAAACGTGAAAAGTGCTCCTGCAGGGGTTCAGTTTACGCTTCCATCAGATCTAAAGAAAGGAGATTCATATAGGAGTCCTTTTACTTTTGACTGTGAAACAAACTTTAATATAAAGAGCAAAAAATAAAACTGACTGACTGTAATAGAACATTTCTGCAGATATAATCCATAAAATCCTTTAATAAGTTACAAGTGTTTCATGATAGGATGCTCTTATTCTGCACTTGAATTAAAAACTTAATAAACCAAAAAAGGCGACCTGAAGACTGATTTTAAATAAACCTCAGTGACTGAAAAGAGCAGCACAGAGGGTCTGCTACATGCAGCAAAAGAAGCAAATAAATAGGAATGACAAGAAGATAACAACTAAAATACATCAATGAACCACAATGTAAATGAGCCTCCTATCACAACTCCAGATATACACAACATCACTGAATGAGTTCTTTACAGCGGCAGCTACGCACGATAAAACTGATCTAGCCAGCACACACCTGGACCTGGTCCTGGTCCTGACTTTTCTAGTCTGGCTTTGGACTTAAATTTCTAATAATGTGACAAATTTTGGAGTAAAAACCTCTGGATCTGGACCAGGTCAGCCTCCAGCTGGAGACACAGAGGTGTCTCAGACCATGAAACGATGCTCCTTCCCGTCGTGGGCCATCAGGATAACGTTGCGGTTGGAGGTCCAGATAAGGCGGGCCAGCTTCAGGTGGTTCTGGGAGCCTGGAGAGGCCGGCTGAACCGGAGGAACCTGGTAGGTTTTGATGCAGCGGAGCTGAGGAGCTGAGTTCAACATCCCGATGCTGCCCAGCAGACTGGTGTTCATCTAAAGAGGAGAGAGGGAGACGGAGCTGCACTTCATCTCACAGGTATAAAATATAGAAGAAGTTTGGATCCACTGATACGGCCGTCAAAAATATGGAGAGGTGGATCATTGTCTGGTTCTTTTATGGCTGTGAACGGCTGTGGTCTGACAATTAATGACTGCACGGCTTTGCACCAAACCTCAACAATGGTCAGGTTAATGACTTTAGTGCAGGAATGTCCAAATTATGGCCCACTGCAAGTCCCCCCTCAACAAGTAAAAAGGATTATTTACTGATTACTAAATCATTGATTCTTTTACACGCATGTGTTCGAAAAGTAAGGAAGAGGAGATATTGAAATGTTCACGCTGGCCGTTCAGCTCATGGATTTTCCCTGCACATCATGCACAGCAGAGACGACAACAAGGCTGAATGGTAATCAGCCGTGAGGTAAGATGCCAGTGGAAACTCTTTTTAACACCTTTTCTTCCCTAATATTCTCAAGAGCATGATTTTAAAGGAAAGAGTGAAATACTAGATACAACATAAACCGAATGAGGTTTAAATCACAGCTCGATTCAGGTCAAAGTGTGACCAGGCGAGGAGCCATAAGCATTCAATGTAGATGTTTTTACTCACTCACATAGAGGTATACACTTTTAGTCAATAAAAAGTGAAATACTCTGCAATCAAGTGGCTTATTTACCTGAAGTACTGTTAGCCTCATTTACTATGAAGCCTCCCTTGATCGTGCACTAAGAGTACATTATACGTGTAATATGTTGAAATGCTTAATTACGTGTTATAACAAGCTTTTAATGCTGCATAATCATAATTCTAAGCACTTTTGATACTTTGTAACACTTCATAACAGCAATCAAAAGTTATGAACATACAGTATCGCACTGTGCTTATAAAAACATAAGTATTAATTGTGCTAACAAGAAACTGAATATGCTGACTGCTCTCTGACTGTGTTCACAATGATCAAAGTTATTCTTTAAAAGATCAGAATCAATAAATAACACATTTAAAAAACTGTTATAATTGATAGTTGTTATAATACACAATAAGACAGAAGAAAAGCAATATACTGCTATAGACTTTATTTATAATTTTAATACATTTGTTTCAAACTGTTGATAAATATACTTATTCAAAAACATACATATGTGTGTATATGAATAAATGTGTATGGTATTAAAATGACTTGTGACTGCTTTTTGAAGAATCAACTATGTTCTTTTAACTGATTATGCAGCATTATATGCACAGTTTAACATTTTGTGATGCATTACACTCAGGATACATGTATGATGCTTCATAGCAACTGTTGCTTTATTTTTTTTAATGTATTAAATTCAAGTTAATTTATTTCAGTTTATCATTGAAGTAAAATTTAGGCATAATCAAGCCAAAACATTGGGTGAATCTACATAGCCACACTGAGGGCAAAGTGTTGCTCTAACTCTGAAAGGTAGACTCTGTAGATTGTTTAGTTCATGGTTTTCTTAATTTAACATCTAATATAACCTCATATGAAGAATAATCTGACAGGAGGTTGAAAACATCATCTGTGCTGCATTTTAGCATCGTGCATATTTTTAAGCTCAGTGCAACAGGAGGTGTGGAGTCACGGAGGAAAGATAGAGATCAAGCCCTGAAGGTTCAGCCAGTCTGCGTGATCGTGCACGTGGAAGCAGAGGATCATGGGAGATGGAAAACTCAACAGGAACTATGGGGCACTGCCCCCCCGCCCACACACACCGACAGAGCGTCTGCCAGCTCATTACCACAGCAGCCGTCCTGTCGGCGCGCTGCAGCGGTTTATGCTTACAGTAATACCATTAGTGTGTGTGTATGTTTGTGTGTGTGTGAGTGTGTGTATGTGCAGACAGTCGTGTCAGAGGTCGTAAAGACCTTTCATCCAAAATAACAGTTCTGGGAAGCAGATGAGGGGTGTCTGTCTGTCTCTGTGTTCATGTTTCAGCCTGTATTCAGAGCTTTGTGAGGTAAAAATATGACAAAAATATAATAATATAATAATATAATAAGACACAAGAGGATCAGGCATTAACCTTAACTTTCCTCTGATATTCTCTTTGTTTTATGAACAGTGCTGTGAAAATGAATTTTCCCTTCACAATAAATCTAAATCTAATCTATTCTAAAACTTTTCCAGTCGGCAGAGCTCAACAAATTCATCAGACCACCACCAGTGTAAGTTTATACCACAGCTGCACTTAATTAACAACATTAATTACCAAAATCATTTGAATGTTATAAAATATATTTTTTGATATTATCCATTAGTTTTCTGATTCACAGAAAATCAGATAAAACAGGAAAAAAATATAGTATTTCCTGATTAAAGTGTTAAATTATATTTATTTACTAGTAATCCTAAACAGGGGAATAGTTTTAGTGGTTTAGTTTAATGTTTGATTAATTCATGACTACTCAGAGAAGGCCAGTGAGTGGGTAACAAATGTGAATTCAGATTAAAATGAATTATTCCTGTTCAAAATGTTTTTCCAATAACAAAAACATCTTCAGTTCTAAACAAATTTTTGAGTGATTTCTAAAACAACTGTTTTCTTCTGTGTGACAGGCAGTCTGATCGATGTGTTGGGTGGAATTAATTACATGTAAATCACCCCCGGGTTATTCCTTTTCTAACCTGAATATTTGGTTATGTACACGCCTATCATGATATCCCCATCAAAAAGAACATACATTTGTGTTCTGCGCATGTTCTTTTCGCAAGGAACCTTGGTCTTTTGAGTACAAGAAATACTTGTTGTAAAATGGCACACCCCCGGCTTCATTTCCTATTTCTTCATGTTCTCGTGTTCCATTAATGAAGAAATTGACAAAGAATAGTGTCAAGTACTGGAGGTGTATCAGGCGACTGCTGCCTGCTCCTTGCTATTTATTATCCTTCGTGCTGCAGCTTTTCTTGTCAATGGAAGAAGTGGAAATGATCCGCACTGTGTCATGATGTTCTCTGTGCTTCAGGATGTTGTCTGTGCGTTGCTGTTTTGGGGATACCATATTAAGAGGAATAACCCTGTTTGCCCATGCATGTAAACAGGTTATTGTGAATGTTTCAGAAACCGTAATATTGACCTTGACCCAAATATTTACTGCACATGCAAACATAGGCAGTGATTTACACCCAATGGGAAGTTTAGACTCTTATTTATACCTATTTCTCACTAATGGGCTCTTCCAATTTTAAAATAAAATGCAAAGAACAGAAAAAGGTGAGCAGACAATTGTTTGTCCACAAGGTCCATTTACCTGCCAGAAAGAGATGTGGCTGTCAGCGTTGGAGTATGTGGCCAGGTAACGCCCATCGGGGGCGAATGACACGGCTGTGATCGGACCCTTATGCCCATGAATGTTCTGTGGAGAGGGAGAAACAGAAGGTTCAAGAGACTGAATAAAAAAGCAACTTTTTAAGAACAAAACTCTGCAGCAGTAGCTTCAAAATCAAATTACACATTTTAAAATAGGATATTACAAAGAAGGAGCTTCAGCCCGCATGCAAGGCCTCCTCCTTAATCAATCCATGCCACGTGTATTATAATATTTCTTTATTCTCAAGTTGTATACACATTTGAATTTGTCTTACATCTCTAAACGTGATAAAATACTTCTATGCACCAGACAATAGTGTCTGCAACATCAGCAGTTTAAGCCCACTGCAGAGTATTGACTTTATAAAGAATTCAGAGCCAAAATAAAATAAATAAAAAAGGCTGAACTGACCAATGACCCCAGAGTAGACCATTTAATCAACCAGACCAGACTGGGCCCACGTGGGGGGTGAAAGTGACAGGGCAGCTAAATAGGAATAGAGGTGGAACCGGGAAAGTGGAAGGTTTTTCAACTTTTGTGATTGTAAGGAGTTTTCTAGCAGCCACTAAAGTCAAACATATGAACCAAAGAGCGGTTTTGGACCCAAGGAAGAATAGCCAATGCTTTTGCTAGTGCTAATGGGGATCTTAATAAAGAAAGAAAGTTCCAAGAGAACAGTCACGCAGCCAATGAGGTCTGCTCAGATATCTAAGGTTCTCTCTGTCAGCAGCGGTCCATTCTATTACCACGATTGCTGACCTGAAACTTCACAGATTAGGGTCTGTTTGACACTTTCCAGTGTTTTTGGTAACGTTACAACAAATCTCCGTGTATGTGTGGAATGCTAACCCCCAAATTCCACTGCACGCAAAAGCGGCGCGCTGATCCCCGGAGAGCCACAGGCTCTCATGACAAAAGCTGTGCCACACGCTGATAAAACATGTTTAGACTGAGAAAATAAATAAACAACACCTCACTTCGATTCTCTAAGGTCACTTTGCTGATCCCAACCACACAGCTTCGGGATTTATTCAACTTCTATCCGTCTATATCCGTGTAGAAAAGATGTATGGTGTCATGTATGCAATGTTATATATTCTTATTTGTTATATGTCTCTCGCGCCGGCGCGTCAGCAACACAGTGCTGACGCGCTGCAGTGGAATTTTCCCGATAGACTACAATGGGAGCGAAGTACTCCACGTTTCAAGGACGCTGCACTGCGCTGCACTGCACTGCGCTCTGCACTGCACTGCGCTGCTCTGCGCAGCATCCTGTGGAATGTGGGGGTAACTGAGACTGAATTTCAGTATTTTAATACTTTTTTCAATGCTGTGGAAAAATACAAACTGTAATCTTCAAAAATCTGATCAAATCAGAAGGTACAACATTTTAAAACTAGAACTGCACAGAGAGCATATACCTCCACCAAGGAATTTGACATTCTTTGTAGAGTCATTCCCAAACATGTAGAAAACTACCCCATCACACAATGTCAACAAACTGTTCAAAAAAAAAAAACCCTGGATCCACATCAGGGTTCTGTGTGGTATTTTTCAGAGTTGTTTAAACCACAACGCTCAAGCTTGATCTGGACTCTGATGTTTTGTCAACAACAGATGCCACAAGTAATATCTAACCAGTGTTGGGGAAGTTACTTTTAAAAAGTAGTGTTAGCTCATTACTCGTTACGTCTGAAAAAAGTAACTCTTTACTTTACTTAGTTACCTTCTATGAAGAGTAACTTCTCAAGTTACTTTTCCGTTACTTTTACATTGCTTGATCATGGACAGAACCCCATCTATTCCTAAATGTGAAGGCCTACAAAAAGTTCTACTACAGAGAACATAACAGTTTTTGTGCTCTTTATTTTACAAAACGTCACATACCCTGTGGAATGAGAGCTCCTGCCCAGTGTCTCCACATTTTGCTTCTGAAATAAGCAACCTGGTCAATAAAAATAAGCCCAAAATAAGCAACCTCCAGCTATTTCCTTTCCTAATGTGATATACTACTTTTTAAAAAGAGAAGTCTATACAAAGTGTGTTAATTTTCGTCTACATTACATTTCAATATCACAGCGCTAAGTATCTATTCAAGAAAAGACCATCGCTTATAACAAGCAGACCTGGCAACTTTGGCTCTGGAGCATGCGCCATGTGCGTGAGTGTGTTTGGGGGCGTGCATATAGCCAGGAAACAAGGAAGTGGACAAACTGCCTACCGCAGTCCTGTTTCCTTTATGTTAGGAGCTGGAAGATAATCAGGGGGATACACACAGACTTAAGAGCCCCAAGAAGAAACTTTATGTCTAGAAACAAGCCCAAAAAACCACAACCTGCGGCCGTGACTCACGAGATTTTCGGCCCTTAGACGCTTATAACGAGCAGACTTGGCAACGCTGCTCATGTCTGTGCGAGCAGCTGAGAAGGCGGCTTCAGTGTCAGATCTGTCCGAGGGAAATGTAACATCGTGCTGCATGAAAAAAGGAACTACGTTTCGTTACCAAATTTTCAACAGTAGCACGTTACTTCACTTTTTACCCGAAAAAGTAGTTTCGTTACTGTAACGCGTTACTTTCTAACGCGTTACACACAACACTGTATCTAACTGAAGGAAATCTCATGTCAAGGCTAAATGCCAAATTTGGAAGTAATGGAATTAAAGAATGACACTAGAAAAAGTTAAAACATGTTTGTTTTTCACAACATCTTATTTAGACCTTGATCATAATCTCAACCAAACTCTAGTTTTTTAAGGACCTCTATGAGTCACATCTGTATGTTTATAGCATTTCTAACATTACTGACATGACAACATTAAAAACCGGCATTTCTGGCAATGTTAACCTTTCTTTCTGATTCCTGGATTCAGATCAAACTAAATTAAATCTCTTTGTCCTTGTGCAATGACCAACATTGCCTGAAAATGTCTTAAAAATCTATTGAGAATTTGTTACAGTATAATTGAAAGTGTGAAAATGTTGAATTATCAAAAAAAAAAAAAAAAATCAGGGATCACCACTAAGATCGAGTTATTTTTTCCCTTGTGCCACTGCCAACAATCCCTAAAAAGGTCGTCCATATCCGTTAAGAACCACATCAGAAAGTACCAATTTTCAACTACTTTGTCTATTTCATTGAGCAGGAGTGGAGCAGAAGAATGAATCTGCAGAAGAATTATCAATGCGTTCAAACTTTCACAGAGCCAAAACTGCACAAAAACATTGGCATTGTTTAAGTTCAGACTTTCTCCATAACTCTTGGTCAAAAGAAAAATAAAGAACAGGTTATCAAGCGTGAAAGATTTTTTTTGTTTTCATACTGTGACAGAGACTGATATTGTGTAATTTTCACTTAAACATGTGACCAGAGGCTCGAGGGTGTCTTCTGACAGTCCTCTGAACTGTTTCTCTGAATGCTGTCCTTCCCTGTGAGGGTTTTTGGGGTTTTAGGTTGTCCCCTCTGTTTTCTGACAGCAGGTCTCACACTCATCAAACGTGTCGGTGCACCACACCACAGCCCACCTCCTGTATGCTGTGCAGGGTAAAGCAGTGCTGTTACGGTTTATAGACCCTCTGCAGTGTTATGACCACTTCAGTGTGGAGCATTTTTATCAGTAGAATCAGAATTGCACCTCAAACCTCTCCACATCACCTCTTGTCCCCTTGTGGTGCTAAAACTAGAGAAAAACTCCACTTCTCTACACCATCCTCTCGTTATGAAGCTAAACTGCCGCTGCAGCAGCTTCATGTTGAAGCCCAGACTTTGATAAATTCTCTTTTGAGATAAAGACGAGCTAAAGAACAAATTTTGCTCCTTGTTGAAATTTCATCGGGTCGCCTTAGAAAAACTTGTTTTGGTGCCCAGATTGTCCCTGACAGTGAGTGTGCAGTCTGAGCAGGATAATTCCATCAGATGAGGGCCGGCTGCTGCTCCGACAGATGCTGCCGTTCGCCTGCAGAACTCAGGGGACAAAATAAAGTGACGACGCGCCACGTGTAACGCAATAAACTGTCCCACCAGATGCAGGGTGTGTAACGCAATAAAACAGCCTCCAAGAGAAGCTGCGCCCCGCCTCCGCCTGCGACTGGGATTACAAACTCTCACCTCCAGATGAGATTAAGACGGAATGCCTCGGGCACCAGGACCATGAAATAATAACCCGTCCGTGGCGATCAAAGCAGAAAAAAATAATAACCCAATGAAATGAAAATCTCATCTCTTTAATTCGTTCACTCACTCCCTCTTTTAGGGGAAATCCTATTAGATTCCAGCAGTGTTGGCT
Source organism: Scarus forsteni (assembly GCA_036419115.1). NCBI lineage: Eukaryota > Metazoa > Chordata > Actinopteri > Labriformes > Labridae > Scarus > Scarus forsteni. Next base: position 22,834,860 of record JAZDUH010000269.1, read on the forward strand.
GGAAAAAGCTGAATTATTTTGATTTTTTTACAGCCTCCATCCCTGCACACACATTTCTTTCCTTCTGTCCTTTACTCTCTTTGCATCCTTCAGCTGCCAGTCATCTTCTCCTCTCTGAATTTCTCCTTGTGTTGATCCTAAACCACATTTCTGATTGTGTAGTTTGACAAAGGCAAAATAATCAGTGGGCTTAAAGAGAGGTGAGGATGTTAGAAAATAATTCTGCAAAGACAGACACGAAACTAAATGGTTTCTTTTTGTATTAATGCATTTCTTGATGTGCTGCACTGAAAAAGAAAGAAAAATACATTAAAGGAAAAACTTCAACTAACAGTTTAACAAAGTAGCAGTGATATTCCAATGTTGGATTAAGAAGTTGGTAAATATTTTATACTTATGGGGTAAAAATCTCCAAAACCTTTTGTAGTCTAAAATCTAAGCAGCTCAGCCTTAAAAGGATGGTTTAGGGTAGTTAAAGTGGGGTTATATGGGTGAAAATTAGCAACAGTGATGGAGATCAGCTCAGCATCTTTACAGAAATAGCCAGTATTTCTATATTGCTGCAGATGGTGCCACTGGTTCTGCATAATTTACAGAGTTTTAGGTGAGAACAAGCCACAAAGTGTGATTGCATGCTGTAAGAAACTCAGTCACAACTACTTCCCTTTTCACTACTATGCCACTTTCCTGCACTACTTCAGTAAAAGGCACAGCCTGTCAGTCCTTCCACCAGCAGTGACAAACAGCTACATCCTGCAGGCTTTACAAGAGGAAACAACCGCTACCAAACTACAAAAATGGCCTGTTTTTGAGCCAAATATGACGGACGTTTATTTTTGACACCTGGGAATACCAGCATGCATTGGAGTGAACACAGAAGAAGTGTCTGAGAGTCAACAGGTGTGACTGAAAAATGAAGGAAAAAGCTGGGAGAACTGGGGGACCACAGAAATCCACATTACTTGTTAATACAGGTGTGTAAAACATGAGCACAACATGGATTAAAATAAGGCTGTGGGTATCACTTCATAATGTTTGAGGGTCCGAGGATACCTGCAGCTTTTCTACATGCCTGCTGCTCTCATCATGCAGAGCCTCCCGCGTTAACAAACTTTTATACTTCAGGACAAAAACCACAGTTTTACAAACTGTAATGAAAGAACACAGTCAGTTTTCAGCTTATACTGTTTGTTTATAAGGACACAAGACATGGTTTTAATGTGCTTACTTGTTGAAAACCCTGTTTAATATCGAGAAGGTAAATAGAGCTAGAAGTACACTATATCAACAATATTGTGCTTGGTTAACAGGAGAATCTTAAAACATTTGATTTTGTTTGTTTTTTCACTTAATTATCTTGCTTTTAAATCAGAGGTCAGTGATGGGATAAAGGACAGACTTGTTTTTAAAATGTTTTAAAAAAACAAAGACAACACATTTGTTAAGTTGTCTCATCTTCATTTCAGATGTACTGATCTATGTGCACTTGATCTGTACAATGTGAGAAGGACACAATGGCTGTGCGGGGTCCTAAATGAGTGACTGAACAAACAGCTCAAGCTTCTGTGCTGACCCTTTCTGCACAGGTGCATAGCTAATCTCCTTTACTGTGGCTAATGTTATGTACCTCATACAAGCCCACATCAAAAATCCTGAAATATCCTTTTAGACTGAGCATTATTTCAAAATATGAAGGAAATCGCTGTCTGCATTCATGAAATGTTAAAAAACGACCTCGACCTTTGAAAAGAAGATTTCAAGTCTTACTTCATCCTTCAGTCTTTGTAGAAGAAAATCCCTCAAAGTGTTTTTGTAAAAACTCATTAAAATAACACAACCTGACATTTCCCATATGGGCAACACCTCATGGACAATGGAAGAGGGGCCCGGGCAAATATAAGAGGAAAGATGAACCTCGGAGGGTGATTGGACTAAAAAAGAAAAAACATACCAGACTTCTGGCTTTAGTCGCTGGGCAGGTAAGTTTTAACAGAACAAACCAAAGTGGACCCACATACACACATAAATACAGAGATGAAGTGATATGTGTTTGTTCTCTGTTTTATATCAGTAACTCAATGTGCTGGTCCTGTCTTGATCAGGACGCTTCAGTCAAAGGTAAATGAGATACTTCATAGTGATTTTAAATTCAATTGAAATAATACATTTAGATAGCTGCAGCAAACATCAGAACATGTAAGTTCATGAGAAAAAAGAATAAAACAAAGATCAAACATGCCTGAAGAAAGCATGACGCAGAGAAATAGATACAGAATGATGAAAAGTGCTGCAAATATTGATGCTTGTGTTTACTGTATGATCAGTTTGAGTGTGTGTTTGTTTGTAAGTGTGTTATTGTATGTGTGTGTGTGTGTCACGGTGGACTGCCTTCCAAATCAATCAGCCTATCAGAGAGCAGTGAAGCACACTGAAACCATTTACAGCACTCTGTACTTCAATACACCTGACGCCTGGGGACTGTGAGTGTGTGTGTGTGTGTGTGGGTGTGTATGTGTGCATGCATGCATGTGTGTCCATCTGACAAATGAGGATGTACCTTAGCTCAGTTTTTACACTAATTGCTGTCTCCCTCATTCATTTCTAATGAATGGTCATTTTTTAAAGGGAACATTAAGGGTGTACAAACGTTAAATAAAAACTCAAACACTTAATTAAAATCTCTACAATTGATTTTGTGTGTCCAACTCCTCTTTTTGGACAAAGTCATGAATCTCAGGTCAATCTGAACATATTAAATACTTTTTTCAGAGATATAACATTTATGGGTTGCAACCTTTCTAAGCTAAGTTGAGGCCCTCAGAGACATGACTGTGGTGGGATGACTTTATGCTGCTGGGAAAGCGGCTAAATATGAGACAAGGGTGACGCAGATAACAGAAGAGCAAAGCGATGCAACACAGCTGTTTTAGGCCATCATCTATTCATGTAACAAACTATCGTGTGAAAACATCTAACACATATGTGGTCAACGGTGAAGGCAGATGGTAAACAGTAATGTAGGGACATTACTTTTGTGCAATTCTGTAATTTTCTTTCTGTTTCTGAATGTAAGTAGATACAGTTCTGAGCCTCCACTTTAGACCCTTGAGAAATTAGAGGATCAGGAGAGTCGTTGAGGTCTTAGGCCGTGTTTACATGGCGCCAAAAACGGTCAAATCCGCTAAGTTTTCATTGCGTTTTGGCCTTGCGTCTACATGGAAACTCGTTGAAAACGGAAACTTTTGAAAACAGGTTCCAGAGTGGAAAGATTTGAATCCGCTCTCCATGCAGCTCCATGTAAACCCGTATGAGAGCCTTTCAGGGTGAAACGCTGACGTCACCGCATGAGCAGTACTCTTTCAGATGAAGGCATACCAGGAACAACAGCAGCTTTGGCCGTCCGCCGAGTAACGTGTGAGCCTCTTCCGGTGCTCAGTTTGTTATCCAGTTAAAACCATCCAGACAGATTTGTTGTCTGAACTGATTTGTTGTCCAGAAAAGAAACTCTTGCGTCTCTGTGCGTCTATTCACCATTGTTGTTTTTCTTCTGTCAAGTTTTTCTTCTTTGTTAGTGTATTGTAGCAGCGCTTCCCCTCTGCAGACCTACACCACCATCTACTGAACAGGCATGCATACTACAGCAGATTAACTCGTCTCAGAGAGTCATCGTCTGAACGCAGAAGAATTCTAAAACGCAAAGGACAAATCTTTGGGTCTTTAAGTGTCCATGTAAACACTGCCTTAGAGGATCAGGGAAGGAGATGTGTGAGCTTTGGAAGAGCAACAGTGGTGTGGTCAGAGAGAGGTAGAACAGACCAGAGAAGACTTTTTTTTTCTTTGTAACGATAAACGATGATCACAGATTTTGTCATGTACTTCTATTTATGTAATTGAAGTTATAGTCATAAATTTCAAGGTTTAAGTTTCTGTTACTGTGAAGAATAAACTGTAAACCATCTCAATTCAATTAAAAACTTTTCTCCAAGAGGAAACTAAAAACTCAAGCAAGTTGGTTCAGTACATTGTATATCAAAAGTTATTAGAAAATAGGATAAATACACTGAAAAGCAAATAGAAACTAGAAAAGCACTCAGACAGCGCAGACCTCTGGCAAGCAGCCCAGCGACGGCAGTGGCTCCATGTGGAGAACTCCTCCAATGACATTGGAAGTAAAGCTTGGAAATGTAATGACTTAGGGTGAGCACAAATTCTACCCCTTATCCCTTCACCTTCATCTTACACCTTCCCCTCAGCCCTTAGTTGTGAGAGTTGAGTGGAAGGGGTGAAAACACGCTCCTGAGAAATGAGACGCCACTTGATTCGCTCTACGTCAGGCATAATGGTTCTGTCCAGACTGTGACCAATCTCTAATTAATTAACGAGAACAGATTTTAATGGAGCATTTTTTTGTTGTGGATATACAGCCGTTGCTGCTACTCCAGTTAACACTAGAACAGCTACTGTGGTCTGAACACAGGATGGTCATGCCATGAGTGCTCTTAAATATATGTTCTGTAGGCTGTGTTTTCTGAAGCTTATAAGGGTTTTTTATGAAGCACTAAAAGAGGAACAAGACATTTAGAGGAGGTAATTTACCCGCCGTCAATAGTGTTTGCAGCAAGAGCCGCAGCAGCCACACAGCAGCCACGCAGCAGCCAAGCAGCAGCCACGCAGCAGCGAACAGGAGGCAGAGCAAACTAAACCTCCTGCGCAGAAACACGAGACCCTTGTCACCAGCAGGCTTTGCCACAGACCTGTGTGGGAAATACTGATGCAAGCTGGGAGGGTTGGCGCTGTAGTGTCGCTGCGCTCTCCACGGGCTGATGCTGTTCTCTTTCTAATTGTTCTCTAGTCGAGTCGATCATTTGTTCTTGATATTTTAATTGTTTCAGTGTTTTTAGCACTAGTTTGTTTCACATTTGGCAAGTTCTAGCATCACCAAAATCTGGAACCTGCGAGAATAAAACATTTATCTTCTTATCACTTTGTTACATTTTATTGCAACAGTACAGTGGAAAAGCAGTTACAGATGATTTTACCGTTTCTTGTATTCTGAAGATGGTAACTTTTTAAGTAGAAGCGTAGGTCCTCATATCTTTAAGGCTGTGACCTCTCTTGTAAAAAGAAAAATTAAAAGGAAAATATTCAGTCAATGTCCTGTTTTGCTTAAAAGAGCCACCTTTAATTTAGCCAGCTGTTTTCTGAAGATGTAACTTTTTTACTTGATGTGTAGGCCTTTTTTATTTATTTAATTTTAGGTTTCCGTTATTAATTTGGAATAAATGCCTTAAATTAATTTTCCTAGGGCTATTTTTATTTTATGGTAAAAGAGCTAGCTCTGCACTCAATAAAACATATCTTACATTAAAGACATTGACAAAAAATATAATTGAAACCATAAAAGTGTGGATATATGGGGAGGCTATATGACACTAACTGGACTTCGGTTCGTACCTTTTATTGGAGAAAATTTTATCAACTGGACCTTGCTGACTTTTGATTGAATACCCCTGCTCTACGTCATCACCAAGAGCCGCTCACTAGTTGTGACGCAGGCAGATGCGACAATAGCCATAGCTATGGCTGCAAAAGGTAGCTTGTTATAAAGAGAAATTTTAAAATACGACCAACAATTTAAAAAAAGATTAGTTTTTTACTTGATGAATTAATAATGACTTATTATAAAGCGCTTTCTTCAGTTCCAGCTCTGCCTTCGTGTCATGCCCCGCCCTTCCTGTCAAGTGAGGTCCCGGTCTGTCTTCACTTCAAAGGGCTGTGTAGCCCTTGGTCTGAGTCCTTATCCTTAGCTCTACAGAAATTTGGGACACCACTTTACTAGGCAGTAACGCGCAAAACCAAGGGTTAAGAGGTAAGACAAGGGCCAAGGGGTAGAACTGGGATTCACCCTTAGGCTCGAAAAACGTTGTCAGTTTTCAAATAAACTACAATTCCCTAATGACGTAAAGTGGGCAAAACCATCACAGCAGCCAATGAGAAATGAATGGGATCTGCCATTATGAGGTTCAGTTGTTTTTTATGACGTCAAACTGGATGAGATCCAGACAAAAATTGCCTTGATGATAGTTATATTTCATATATTATCCTTTAAGTTTTGAAGCGAGTACATGCTGTGATGTTGGAGATATTTTTATTTTTTTTTAATTTGGCTCAATGTTAACAAATGGATTTTCAGAAAATGTTAGGAATTCTTGTATCCAGACAAATATGCAGATCGCTGCCAGAATGTAATGGCTTTTTCCTTGAACCACACCACACCTCTGGTGGAACTGTCTTGCTAATTTTGCTAAAAGACAAACAAATGGACAGATCCTGGTGAAAGCATAGCCTCCATGGCAGAGGTACTAAAAGTTAACTTAACCGTAATTTAAATTTAAACACTATATATTAACTAACCCTACTGTACAAGAACGTTTTTGTTCTTGTATGTGATTGTTTTGAATGTGAATTGTCAGCACATGGGGTGCTTGATGCTTGCATTGAGATCTGTGCACTTTCCCCTCTTTATTTGAACTCCAACACCATTTGGTATGGTGAAAGTGTCTCTCAAAAGCATACTGGAGACCTTTCTGTATGCTGCTTTCTGATATCTCTGGAGAAGTTGTCAAGACACTTGTGGATATTTCCTTAGGAATATCACTCACCTAAAACCTCCATATTTCTCCTTCTCAGAGGCAAAGCTTGATATGCATAGCAACTGTAACCAAGGGGGGGGGGGGGGGGTTCTCTGATTCTGATTGGTTGGTTAGTGGAGCTGAAATGTTTCTCTACCTTGATTACATTTAAATAAACCGAGTTGTTAAATTCAGCCCTAACCAGTCAAAATGGCAGGAGACGGGGACGGACAAAACAATGGCAGAAATTGTCACAATGTACCCTGGAATTTTACTGGCGGACATGATCAACAGCAGCAGAATGATCTGCTGGCTGTCCTCCAACCGTGGATGGATTTTTTATTTAACAATGGATTTGAGGAAGAGGACTTGGTTTTCTATCTGTTGGAAAATCATGATGTTGTGGAGCAAAATGACCCTGGTAACACTTCAAACACTGATAACCAGGGCATGAATCGAAACAATGAGGATCAAGCCAACAATCAAAACATGTCAGGCAACCTCAGCCAAAGCGGAAATGATGGACACAATAACTCTGATGGTGCTGTTCCTAGCTCTGGGTTTGGGTCCAATGTGGAGGTAGCATTTGAGGTGGACTATCTTGGACTGTCCAGAAAGTCGTCGAGACAGGAGGAGGATCAGGACCTTGAAAACTATGAAACCAGCTGCTATAGATGGTGGGATGAGTTAGCAGACAGCAGCAGTGACAGCGACTCAGACAGTCTACAGGGTGACATCACAGGCGAGAGTGTTGGTATGAGTCCAGCAAAATGTAGATGGAGTGGTCCCGAGGATGATGATGAGGAGCCACAGCCTGGTCCATCATGGAGATGTGACCAAAAGCAAGTTGAGACTTCTAAAAAGCAAAGTCTACACCATGACAACACAGATAAGAAGGATGATGTGAGTCCAGCAAAACGAAGACGGTATAGTCTTAAATATCACCAGAGTCCCTGTAAATTTTGGGGAGGACATGATCAACTGCAGCGTCATGATGGCTTCAAGGAAGAGGACTTAGTTCTCTATCTGTTGGAAAATCATGATCTTGTGGAGAAACATGACCCAGGTAACACTTCAAGCAATGACAATCAGGGCGTGAATCAAAACAATGAGGATCAAGCCAACAATCAAAACAGGTCAGGCAACCTCAGCCAAAGCGGAAATGATGGACAGAACAACTCTGATGGTGCTGTTCATGGGACAAGCTCTGAGTCTGGGTCCAATGTGGAGGTAGTATTTGAGGTGGACTATCCTGGACTATCCAGAAAAAGGTCAAGAGAGGAGGGAAATCAGGACCTTGAAAACGGTGAAACCAGCTGTTATAGATGGTGGGACAAGCTTGCAGACAGCAGCAGTGGCATCACAGACAAGATTGCTGTAATGAGTCCAGCCAAATGCAGACGGAGTGGTCTCAAGGATAATAAGGAGGTGCCACAGCCTGGTCCATCATGGAGATGAGATCAAAGTTTGTTGCCAAGAAGAAAGTCTTTCCAGCTTCATCCATAGGCAAAAAATAATAATAAATAATAATAACAATAAAGAAAACTGAGTGGGTTTTTTTTGTTACTTTTTGTATGTATAGGACTGATTTGCTTTTACATTATCATGCTAGCATAGTGGTTGGGGATGTTTGACAAGAGTGATATTTTTATAAAATTGATTTTGTACATACAGGCAGGCAGACATTAAAACCTAAACAAAAACAAGCAAACACACAAAAGGTATCTACGTAGGCCTTTAGGTAAAGATTGAGGTTGCTGCATCAGCGGAGTTGGTCAAGCCCTTGCAGCCCACAGGGGCGTACTTACCATTAGGCAAACACAGGCAATTGCCTGGGGCCCAAAGAAGTCCAAGGGCCCCCAAACATCTCACAAAAATGTATCATTAAAGTTTTCTTTGATTCAGAGCAGTTATTATTATTTTATTCTTAATTCACATGCTGTAGTATGAAGTAGAGAAGATCAACATCCATATTGTATAATCATTTTGACAGTAGACCTCATACATTTGATGTCATTGACTTTATTTTCAATCATGATATCCTGTAAAATACTTTAATTAATAACTTTTCAAACTATATGACACTTAGTATTAAAAGTTTACGGCCCATGCACAGGATAATTTTGGGTGTGCATGATAAACTTCTTATTTATTTTTGCGGATGTCCCATTTAGATTCAAAATCTTTTTTTGGTCATAAATTTTATTCCCTGGCTGTGGAGGACATATAAACATGGGTATGCAACTTGTAACTTAAGCTGTCTGATAGCTGTAACAGATTTCAAAAGCAAGGCTAATTAACACACTCGCCTTCTGTCAAAATTGAACTTAATTACAGAATTTAAGGAAATTCATTTAGTTTCGTTATGTTACCTGGTACAACACTAAAATAATAATAAAAATGTATCAGCATGCTGAAAACCAGTGAAATACTGAGTGACTGACCCTGTCTATTTTTCATATAATTGTTTAGTCTAATTTACTACCCTCCATTTCTTCTTCTTCTGCCCCTTTTTCCCCTCTTCTTGTTTGATATCTGTAAGTTCCTTGTTTATTTTTTCTCTGCACCCATTCCGTAAGTTGGAAAAATGAATAAAAATAATTAAAAAAAATGTATCAGCACAGTACAGGGAAGGGCCCCAATGGGTTTGCCTTGGGCCCCCATATGACTAGATCCGCCCCTGGCAGCCCATATACATATTGCTGAAAAGCTTTGATAGATTTTATACAGATTGTTCATCCAATTCAAATCCTCCACTTCACAGCCCTCTCCTGTCACTTCAGGTGTGCCCCAGGGCTCAGTCCTGGGGCTTCTCCTCTTCATTATCTAGCTCCTCCCACTTGGAAATATTTTCCATAGATTTGTTATCTACCTTCACTGCTCCGTGGATGACACCCAGGCTCTATCTGTCCAGTAAACCCGACGCCTCTCTCCCACCCTCCTCCATCCTCCTGGTTCACCTCCAATTTCCTTAAACACAACAGTGGTAAACAGACCAGTGCTTTATCTGTATCAAATCCACCCTAACCAAAGCTAAGTTTCTCTCTCACCACAGACAGCTTCACCGTGCCCCCCTCCCTCAGGTTAGTCTGGGTGTCATCCTCGACAGCTCACTTTCCATCCACATATCCCAGTCTGCATATCTACCCAACATCAATCGTCTCTGCCTCTCCCTCACAGCACTGCTATCATGATCCACAGCCTTGTCACCTCACATTTTGACTATTGCAACTCACTCCTCTTTGCCCCTGACAAATCCCTCCATAAGCTTCAACTGGTCCAAAACTCAGCAGCCCCCTTCAACAGTGATATTTCTCATGCACATGTTGGACAATATGTATAGGTTTTTGTGTGTGTGTGCATTGCAATTGTGGCATGTTAGCTTGTTTTGACATCTCTTGGTGCACACAGCCTGCAGCTCTTCCTCTTATCACTTCTCTTGCTTGCTACAAGCAAGACAGATGCTCCACCCACTTGACCCCTTCGCTGATCGCTGCCAATTTGATTTGTTGACGATGGCCTGGTCTTGTATCCCAGTTGTCAAAGTGAATCACTAATGACAACATAGAATTTTTGGAGTGACGTTGGGGCCCAAAAAATTGTCCTATCAGACTCTGCATCCCATAAACTGCTGGTAGATTCATTTCTTGATCTGTAAACACCAGACAAAATCAAAAGACCCATGTATGCACCGATGACTGTCTGGCTAGCATCTTCCAATTGTCTTTGTAAATGTGTTTCCCCTCCAAGTTGGTCATGTTTACCACAGTGGTTATAATGGCCTCTTCCTCCTCAAATTCATACTGGCCCTTCCCCTCCTCATTGGTTTACATTCAGTATGTAAGCAAAAATCTCACTGACGGTGTATCGCCCTGCCATGGTGGTGCCATCCAATGAACTAAGAGTAAAGTCTGAAAAGTATTATATACCTAACTTAAAAGGAAAAGGAAACCTCAGTGTTATTGAGACATTATTGCAATTTTCTGTGAGAACTGTCAACACAGGTGTTGGACCAGGGTTTGGGTGTGTGTGTGGGTGTGTGTGTGTGCATGTGTGTCACTAAAAAGCCTGTATCATCTTATTTCTATCCAAAACAACCAACACTAAGATGCTTTATGAATTTGCTTCCGATCACTTCTAGGTAAAAAGCGGCATCACCATGAAATGATGCTTTAAATGTTTGAGAGACAAACTGTTGTTGATATCAGGGAGCGATTTAAGAAAGGCATACATGTTTTGAGTTTCTCTATAAGATGATAAAAAGAAGAGAGCATTTCCTCATAGGCTTTTGTGATAATATTCTGAGCCTTGAGTCTTCTGTTTGTGCTCCATCATCTCAGCTTGATGTGTTTTCAGACTGTCTGTCCCTCCAGCAGACAAAAGAACTATTGAGAACAACTCTGAGTGAAATAAAAAAAATCAATAAAAAGTTTTAAAACTATAAACTTTGCTCAAATGCCTGCTCTGATCCAAGGTTAAACTGAGGAGGTCGTGACGTTGTGGTAACAATATCTAAAAAAAGCTTGAAAGGAGTTTCTTCAAACATCGTTCAAATGTCCTCCACCACACAGAGATGAATGAATCAGTTTTGGAGGTCATGGGACAAGGTCATTTGGCAGTATTTTCTTTTTTCTCTTCCTTGCTTGTGACATGAAATCTCTCATGTAGCAGTCATTTTGAGACATTGCAAAAAAGGTCAACTCAGTTCTTGGACAAACACAAACTTTTGGTGGTACAAGTTCAAGGTCACTGTGACCTTGAAGCTTGTTTCAGCACATGTGGTTATATAACTGAAGTAATAAACAACAACTAAGGGTGCACCGAACAAGTGCAAAAAAAGCCATATTCGGCCTTCGGTGGAGTGAGCTAATAAGAAGGCCGAATAGTACCGAATGACTGACGGTCAAGCTGCGCTCACAGCGCCCTCTGTTGGACGGAACGGTCCACTGCTCCAGGCGCCCTGATGTGTCGCCACACTCAGTATTTTACATTCATATTTATTTACAATTCCATTACGGATATTTACTCCCATATTTGATCGGTTATTCAAATATTGAATATAAAGTGACAGCTTTAAAGCAGTATTGTTGGTATTATTGGTCTATTGGTATATATCCACCAGTGTACATTAATATTTTTTAATGCATGTTTTGTTTTGTTTGAAGGCTTAATATGAATGAAAAACTTTGTTAGGCTTCTTTTGAAAAGCAAAGGCTACTGGAATATTAAAAAATGTCATAACATTTAATAAACAATTACTTTCTTTTAAAAACATGTCTAAAATTGTACTTTAAACTATTAATGCACTATCAAAAAATATAGTTAACTACTTTGCCACCACATTGGATATTCGGTTTGGTATTCGGTATTTGGCCCAGCATTTATTTATTATTCGGCTTCGGCTTCGGCCACAAATTTTCATTTCGGTGCATCTCTAACAACAACCAATCAAACTACGGGAAGAAGAAACACCCTAACACGTCTGCTTTTTGATCACTGTTTGGAAACTACTGTATATACCTACAAGTAACATTTCAGTGCAGCTGGGTCTACCTGGCTCAAAGTCTGCTATCAGGCAGATCCATCTTGCCAAGCTCCGGCCTACAACAGCTGTGCTCCGCCCAAAGCAGCACAGCCCAACCAGAGACCTTTAGAACGGGAAGTAGTGGGAACTGCTCTTGCAGAGATTAGCATAGATGCTAACAGCTTCAGCAGCAGTTTTATCAGATCTAGACTGCAATTAAAAATAAATAACAACACTGGATGCATCTATACATACCAAAGACAAATTATGGTGAGAGTTTTGTTTAGTATTTGAACACTGTGGCAGTAGCGCCTTTTACTACATTGACTGATGGGCCCATAATAACAATAATGATGTGATTTAAGGAACAATCTTCCATTCACCTGCTGGATAAGCTTTTAAAAGGTGTTTCCCACTCCTAAAAACCTTCAGTGAACTAGTGAAACATACTGAACAGTCTATCTGGTGTGTGTCTGTGATGCTGGTTATTGATGTGCTGATGTGGAAATTTTTGTGCTGAATTATTTTCACAGTTTTCATAAACAACCTTGCTTCCCCTGATGAAAACAAGACAGTAACTATTAAAAACAAGTGCACACTGACAAAAACTAAAACTTAATTAACTGGCATTTTGTTGAGAGATAAAAAGTAGACTAAAATGCTTGACAGAGACTTAATCCAATCAGATCTAATTTGGTCATGTAGAGAGTAGGGACGTGTTTTGAATCACAGCTACTTTGACTGTGTGGAAAGATTGGATGAGTTAAAAGGCACATACCATCTCAACTGCCTTAGCTTCATCATGGCGGGTTCTAAGTGTAAAACATGACTTCAGAAATTCAAAGAAACATAAAAAATGCCTTACACTTAATTCATATTTTAATCAACCAAATTTAAAGTAGCTTTAAAATGTTGTGAAATGTCATCAACTCAAACTAGATTAAAATCAAAACAATTTAGATGACTAAATTTTGACTAAAACCAAAAAAATGTTTTAGACAAAATACTAAAATTAAAACTAAATAAAAAAAATGCAAAAATGAACACTGGTGTACTACTGGAACCTTGGTTCTGCCAGCCTAGAGGCTTTTGAATTTGGTATTTCTGTATAAATATATACATTTCCTAAATATAACAATGCACATATTGTATACTTCTGTTAAAGTTTGTTTATTAACAAATATGTTTGTGTAAGTCAGTTTTATCTTGATTTGGTCCATGAAAAAACTAAAAATTGGAGTTGGCTTGGTTTCAGATCAGTCTGGTTCACACAGCAAGAAACTTTCCCTTGCAATGCTGTAAGACGGTCTTGGTGCATTGCAGATCTTTGGTCTAAACTGGACTAAAAACTCCTTTTTTCTTTTTTAAACCTTTATTTAACCAGATAAGTCCTGTGGAGATCATGATCTCATTAACCAGGCCAAAAAGTTAAGGCAATAAATTACAAAAAATAATATGGAAAAACACACAACAATTTGGCAGTGGAAGTGTGACAGTTCTGAGGACAGTATTTTTCATAGGATTCTGGCTGTCTAGTGAGTAAAATGGAAAAAAAAACTTTGACTGAAACCTGTCTAACATTTTCAGCTCTGTTCTGTTCTGACAGCTGACTTAAGTCCTGTCTGTCAAGATTCTACATTTTCTCATTGACTCTTACAGCACAGATTTAACAAACTTAATCAGTCAAGTTTCCCCTTGGACCCCAAATGACCCCTTACATCAACTCTAAATCCACTTAAACATATGTGATTTTCCAGCTAATAATTAACTCCACTGTTGGTTTGTGACGGGACGTTCGGTGGGTGGTGCTCACTCAGCTCCACCTTCAGTTACAGAGTGATTAAAGAAAGAAACAGATGCAGACAGACAGAGAGCGATCAGTCCGATTGTCTCTTTGTGTTCAATTAGTGGACTCAGTAGAGTCTGTTAAAGAAGCAGAGCAAGCAGCTGGACGCACACACACACACACACACACACTCGCAGAGTAATGCAGCTGACAAAGAAGTGTTCACGGAGGCTGATCAAAGCTGTAGCAGATGGTCATGCAGAGACAAGCCAGCTACGGTTGGACACACACATAACACACACTTCTAATCACACACACACTTCTAATCACACACACACACACACACATTTCAAACAAAAACTTCCTCCATCATCTTCCCCTTTATGCTATGCATTTTTGTCCTGGTCCCACAGTTTGCTCATCATGATCACATCATAAGAAATGTAAATGTTTAGTCAGTATTTCATGTGATTCAAGGGGTGGAAAGAAAACTTTAAATGAAGAGATATCTGTATCTTTATTATCAAGTCACAATTAAATACAGAGGTTTTGATACAAACATTTCTTCGTCTGTCATTGCAGATATAAAATGTTTCACAATCACAAAACTGACAAAATGAGGTTTAATGCAGAGTTTCAGGCTCAAAACTGATCTTAATATTGTTTCCTTATAAAATTATATCTTACCATCTCCATGACAATTTGACTGCTGCTGTTCCCTGTAGAAAAACGAAGTATTTGACTAACAAGTTTTCCTCAATTTAATAAGGAGGGTAGGGTTATTTAGAATTTAGGCTCTCTTGATTTTGTTCACTACCTCCAAAATGGGACTAACCTGACAAGCCAGATGGACAGCTCCATATATCTGCCACAGAAATATTTCACTAGTCCATCTGGGTAGGAGCCCTTTAAATTTGTTTTCAGGGGCAGAACGTTAAAAAAAAACACAAGCTTGTGATTGGATAATCATTTTGCTCGTCACATTCATCACAGACCAATCCACATCAAGCAGGGTTGCCTCCTATAATGTAGCAATGTTATCGTTGAATTTGTCATTATTTTTTTGTCTTTTATATATACATTTTATTTTATTATTTTGTTTAGATTGGTTGCTGATGCTGCTTGGTGATTTTCGAAGAATGTATGATGAAAAATGTGCCTGTTTGTTACTTGAAATGGCTGAATCAAGAATTGAAAAAAAATGTAGCATCTAACAACAGTAAATGACTGTTAGCTGTTAGCCACTAACTTAGCCGCTAACAGCTAACAACAGTTAATGACCGTTAGCAGCTAAGTTAGCTGCTAATGGCTAACGGCCTTATACTATCGTCTTACACTAAATTGTACCACACAGATGATTCATTTAACACTTATATGTAACATGAACCTCGTCAAAGACAATCCCTACAAGTAAACTTCTGAGGAGGGCAGATTTCGCCAAGTTTCACTGAGTAGCTATGAGGACAATAGACCAATCGGCATGTCCGCTCCCAACTTCCGGTTTTCAACTTCCGGTTGTCGTCACGTCCGCATTCTACAGCTCCCACCTCTCTTCCCTGATTGGGCCGTTAAGAATTCAGCCGAGTGGACAACGGAGGCTGGCAAGACGGACCTGCAGGATTTCAGAATCAGGCAGATATGTCTGCTCCACAAGGCTAGAATGGGATAAGACTTCACTGAAAACCAATCCCGTAACTCAGTCCCTGCAAGAGACTCAACTGCAACAATAAATGTAAATTCAGCCAATCCTCCTCAATTCTGCACAGAAATGCCATTTTGCCCACTCATTCCAACTGTGTCCGTATTTTCAGGATGTGTCCTAATGTAGGCAGGTATTTGGAAACACAGATTTCTGTTCGCAATTCTGTCCAAGAGAGAGCACTGTTTTGGGTCACGGAAACACAGATTCTGATAAATCCTCCAGATTTTGAGAAACCCTGTTTGGGGGGTCTCACCCTGTACTAGGAGAACAGTGTGTTGAACCTGAAGTGTCACTCTCTCAAGAACACATATTTATAGGAAAATTGAGGGTTTGCTGCAGATATTTCAAGACGACTTACATTCTCACACACACTCAATTGCAGTGTTAATTCTGACAGTGCTTTTTAGTTTAGTTTTAGTCCTTTGTCCAAATATCTTTTAGGTTTAGTCATAATTTAGTCAGCTAAAAAGTTTTAGTTTTCGTCTAGCATTAGTCAATGAAAGTTCACATCATTTCAGCCGATGAAATCTACTACAAATTTAGTTGACCAAAATATTCTCTCTTCACCATGAAGCAGAGGCAGTTGTGATTGGATGCCCCTCTTAACTTATCCAACCTTTTCCACACAGCCAAAGTAGCTGTGATTCCAAACTTGTCTCCACATGATGAAATTTAGTCTGATTGGATTAAGTCTCTGTCAAACTTTTAGGTCTAGCTCTCATTTCTTGACGAAAATACCAGTTAATTGAGTTTTAGTTTTTGTCAGTGTACACTTGTTTTTATTAGCTACTCGTCTCCTTTTCATCAGGGTAAACTATAAACTATAAAAACTAAAAAAAAAGTAAGTAGCTGAAAAAATTAACAATGCTCAGTTGCCCCTGATGATACTGTCTCAAACATCACTGATGACACAAACCCTGCGCAAAGTCTTTCACAAGACTCAGTATAGTTGTTTTTAAATTGACCGTGCTGATTGGCGACCCACAGCTCCCTGTGTCAATGGCTGCCACAGTTAAATAGACAACAAAAGTATGAATGCTTTTTAATAACCAGATCAGGCTCTTCAGATATTTGGATGGAGAATCAAATGAATATGCTTGCTAAAACCACCTGCCACCATCAGTAAACAACAATAGATTTACAAATGAAGTAGTTTTTGCATAGAAACAGTACAGTCGCTACTCGTCACAGACATCAGTACATGCTACATTTATCAGTGCATTTATGCAGTTTTGTGTTTTCATTTGGAGGAGGATGTTTTTGAAAACTTCTTAAGTGACACTTATCCATCACACCCATTTTGTAGTTCAGTATCAATGACAACAATAACTTAACAAGTTCCCGTCTATTACAAAACATTTTCCCTTATAATAAATAGGACACCAGAGACAGTTGCATTAGACTTAGCACATTCACTTGCTATTGTGACGTCTAGGTTAAATCAAGGACATTTAATACTCCAGCCTTTGCAGCAAATGAAGAAAAAAAACTTCAAATAATCACAAAATATTACTGCAAGATGCTAGAGGCTCTGATTAATGATTCTGAAAATCACTTCAAGTGTTCACTGTCACTTCAAGTCTTGGGTAAAGAAAGACGATGGCTGTTAGTTTCTGTGACAACAATGTCAAAGACATAAGAGTCCTGATACTTAAAAGCCATGCCTCATTACTGAATATACCTACTTTATGTGTATAAAATGAAGCCACACTTTAGGCTGCCTCTGCCTCCTGTGTGCACAGATTACTACCTAAACTCCTTTACTGTCCTTCTTGCTGACTGTACGCACAACTCAGAGAAAGCCATTGGCAAATCATATTGATGCCTCACACTAGCTGGAACTGAATTTTGACTGGAACTGCTTTGTTTCCCATCTCTGCTTCTACCACTGATTCATTTTTAACAATAAAAACACATTTTGTAAAAATGAAATCTACTGAAATTTGCATATTTTTTCTCACAAAGTACTTTACCAGAACTGTGAAGCAGGAGTCAGTGAGGGATAACAAGAGCAATCAATCAATCAATAAGAATTAGTCCTGACCCAACCTAAAGACTGAAGCTGAATTAATGAAGATAGCTGTGCTCGCTTGCATTTCAATTGAAGAATTCCAGCATGTGCACACACACACGCACAAATCTGCACACACACACATACACACTCACACTTACAGGTCGCAGCAGAGACATTGTGTATTCGATGTTAATTACTGCAAATAACACACAGCGGAAAAGCATTTTGTCTTCACACACAGGCACACAAACACACATGCAGTCCAACTAAATGTCGGGTGAGCAGGGGCCAGTGCTGTTATCAGATATAAATGACCCCCTCCACCAGACTAGACTGCTCGGGTTACTGCAAATCAATACGCAGCAAATTACCAACACACACTCACAAATACACGTACACATGAAGGAGCACACAACACATGCAGCACACAATCAAACATAAATGTGTGTGAAGACAAAAACGTGATTAACAGAGTCATCACTTCATCATTAATCAATTACTGAGAGAAAAACAACTAAACTCCTCTTTCTGCAGCGCCACTGGCCCCTTACAAACACCAAATGTTTCTGCTCCTCCCTCATTTCCACTGGTTATTTCAGCTCTCCTGGTATAAGAGTTAACAGCTACATTTCACAGATGAACAGAAAAAGATTTTTATTCTCAAAATCCTTCACAGTCCAAGTACCTCAAGGGTAGCCTTTAGCAACTATACTGAGTGTTTTTTTTATTTTTTCTAAATCAAAAATCTAAAAAATAAACCACCCTAAAGCTTTAGTAAGCAGGATAAAGATTTGAATCTCAGGTAGATTAACTGCATTTCATGTTGCTTATCTTGTTCCAAGTTTAAATGTCCTTACTGGTACATTTTAATGGGTTGAAAATATATACAAGAGTGAGGAAAAAACTGAAATTAATGTCTGGATCAGAAATGCAAGGCACAGCATAGTGTCATCATTTACCAGGACTTTTTAAATGTAGTGTGTCTACATTATCTTACTCTTATCAAGAGGTTGAAAAAAGAATGGCACGTGAGTGATGGAATCTAAAGACGGATAGTTGGATGCATGGATGGAAAGGTAGACGGATGATTTCCATGCAATGTTTCCAGACAGGCAGACTGAGTGTTAGATTTTATTTTTTATTTAACCTCTATTTAACCAGGTAGAAAACCCATTGAGATCGAGATCTCTTTTGCAAGGGTGACCTGGCCAAGAGGTCAGCAGCACACGTCAATACATAAATACATTACAATAATGCAAGATTAATTTTAAACAGACAATACTTGGAGATAAAAGTTGAAGGTAAAATGCTAAAGTGACTCGCAACAACAAATAAAAACAAAAATATGTTACAGGATATAATTAAATACGAAGTGCTTTGGAGGAAAAGTGCTAAAAGTGCTAAAAGGTGACTCACAAAACAGGTTCATAAACATAGGCACTGGTCCATGGTCTCTTGTCTGTCATTTAGCGTGGAACGAAAGGCTACAAGAGATATGAGTTCGGACAGATTACAGTCTGTCTGTAGAGCATTCCACGCAGAGGGAGCAGCAAAGCTAAATGCTTTTTTACCCAATTCAGTCCTGACACGAGGAACAAACAGATGAATGATGCCTTGAGAGCGCAAGGCATAAAGGCTTCCAGTTCTTTGAAGAAGAGAACAGAGATATGAAGGAACCAGTCCAAGAAGAGCCTTGTAGATGAGAATCATCCAGTGCATATACCTGCAAGCACTCAAGGAAGGCCAACTGGACAAAGCATAGAGCTCACAATGATGGGTAAGACGACTACAACCGGTAATGAACCTCAAAACACAATGATAGACGACATTCAAAGACTGTAAGCATTTACCTGAAGCAGACATGTAAAGAACTTCCCCGTAATCCAGTAATCGTAAAAATGTTGCTGATACAAGCATTTTATGAGCCCTGAGTGAAAAGCAGGACTTATTTCTATAAAAGAACCCTACTTTCACCCTGAGTTTTATAACAAGTTTGGCAATGTGAGCTTTAAAAGAGAGCTCACGGTCAATAAGAAAACCCAAATATTTAAAATTGGGCACTGCCTCAATGGGCACACCCCTTGAGGTAAGGATTTCAGGGAGTTTCCCGACAAGTCACTCTTGTTTGAGAACACCATCAGTTTGGACTTATCTGCATTTAAAACCAATTTGAGTTTTTGCAGCCGAGACTGAAATAGATTAAAAGCAGATTGCAGGTACTCAAAAGCCTGGGTAAGAGAGTTAGAACAACAATAAATTACAGTATCATCTGCATAAAGATGATAAGAAGCATTCGACATGTTGACACACAAGCTGTTGATGTAAACAGAAAATAAAATAGGTCCTAAGACCGAACCCTGGGGCACACCTTTTGGGTGTACATGGATAACGGATGGATGATGGATAAATGAATGACCTAATAGATGGATTCGCTGATTGATTGATTGATGGATGGATGGATGGATGGATGAATGGATGAAGTGCTAGTCTTTAGGATAAACACTCCTGTTGTTAATTTTAAGGCAGGGTCGAATGGATTGATAAACAGATTGACGGATAGATTTAGCCTTTGCTTTATGGACAGATGTACAGAGGTATGCTAAGTTCGCAGGTAGATAGAAAGTTGAATAGATGGTCAGACAAATTTAGTCCTAGGTTAACGGATGCATGGATGGACTTGATGGTAATATTTTGATCAATGGATAGACTGAAGGATGGATAAATAATGGACTTTGGAAAATGGTTATTGATAAATGGACTGATTAATTGATGGCTATCTTTAGTCCTAGGTGTAGCTGGGTGGCTACACCTAGGACTAAAGATGGTGGCTTGGTCTTTATATTATCAATGGGTGGATCGATTGATAGATGGATGGACCAATAGACTGAGGAAGAACATAGTGCAAGATTTAAGCCTTAATTAAGTACAGGGATGGATGGATGGATGGATGGATGGATGGACTTAGGGACGGATGAAGTGTTGTGTCTATTGATGGATGGATGTTTCGTCCATTGTTAACAGGTGGACAGATAGACTTGGTTTTGGTTTTGTGGATGTACTGATAGACTTTGTGCTTAATAAATGGATGGATGATTGGACTGATGGATGTGTTGCTGGGTAGATGGATGGATTTTTGGATGGATGGATTGATGTATGAGAGAAAACATCAGGACAGCCGGGACAGTGTTGACAGTGCTTTTAATGTGAGGGTGAAGTAAGTTAGAGTAAAGTTTGTTTGAGAGAGGGCTGGATAAATTAATGGTGGTAAATGGGAAATGGACAGATGGAGGTGGATTGATTGGTTGATTGGATCAGACTGTTGTAATCAATGTTTCACGTACCTGGCATTTTCCGGTGCGAACATCGTAGAGAGCCACTGAACCCTGGCGAGCTCCAACAGCAATGCGATGACTGCGATCGCAATAACCAACCATGTAGAACCTGAACAGATGGATAATTCACTCAGACATTTTGATATTCATGTGGGAAACATGAGGAAATAAAGAACAGAAAGTTGGAGAGACTTCAAGGAACAAATCAAGTGGTAAGTTTTACATCTGGTAGTATGGATCCAAAATGTAACAACAGATACTTGGCTACAGTTCTCTGCCTATTATACAAATAAGTCCTTTTTACAAATTAAATTAAACTTAAAACCTGCTGTTGATTCTTATGCCAAGAAACCCCTGATGATTACAGATGCAGCCGCTTCACTTTTTCCCTTCCGGCCAAAAGCTTGCCGAGTTGCATCCAATTACCAGCCACAGGGAGTTGCCCCCATCTTTCTGGGAGTGCGCCCAAATTCCCCCATAGACACACACAATAGTGATGTTATAGGGTGTTCCAGTAAGGTGGTGCATATGGTGGGCTTCAACCTTTGCCCTACTGAAGAAGCTACATAGGGGATCTCATTACAGCCATGAGGATCCCATCACAGACCTGTCATGGTCCAGCCAAGACTCAGTCAGGCAAAGTGGGGAAACTTAAAAACACTTCTGTATGCTTGTACTAAAACTGGACTTTTAGAGAAACTCTGCTTCCAGCATTAGAGTAAAACACACACACACTTACTTGCAAATAGCAGGGAAACACTCCTGCAGGCCCTTCTTCTTCACTAGAGAACCTTCAATACAGTACATGATGATATCCATGACCTGAGGAAGAGGAGACAATGAGGAAGAGGTGAAATGTCAAAATGGTATTATATAGTTATATATATTACATATTATACTGATCATTTTACATAGCTGTGAATTCCAAATATCCCCTCAGCTCGGGTTGAAGAGACAGCCTCATAATTTCTGATTTAACAACGTTTACCTCAACCAGTAGATCCACCACGTCTCCAGGCATCTTCTCAATCAGGATGTCGATCACACGCAGGATCTCAGTCTTAGCTCTGGCCAGAGTCGTGGTGTGAACGTTCTGCTGGGACTGGGAGTTGGCCTGAGCTGCATTGTACCGCTGAACCTGGACCACAAAATGAACATCCATTAATTCTGGAGAGAAATTGTAGAACTTCATTCAAACCACAACATCAGTATGACACGTAATCTGTCAGACAAGTATTCTTGAGATGATACGAAGGAGGTTTGTTTTTTTCTCACCTCTCTGGCGATGGTGGTGATGAAGGCTGGCGGTCGGGCTGTGGCAATAAGAGACAGGGCATGACGGGCCGAGCGAGCTGAGTCTGCAGGTGGGTTCAGAGGCAAACCCATCGTAATACTGGGGAGAATGAGAAGAGAGAAATCAAATTTGGTTAGTCTCTCAACAGAATGATCAAAACTATTAATGACAGTTTCAGAAATTTTTGAAAATATGAAATGAGGATTTAAATGTGAAATTTACAACACAACTGGAAAAACAGTAGACATGTTTTTGAGGCTTCTGTAAGTCCCAAGTCCAGATGTTTGGTACTCAGTCATTTATAATCAATACATAATTTTCATGTTATACACAATGCTGACATGTACTATAGGCATAATAAAGCCAGGTTTATACTTCTGGTTAAACCTACACTGAACCTGCACTGTGGAGGCCCACCCACTTTGAGTTTTTATACTTTGTTTGTTTGTCCATGTCGCTTGGCAAATCAAGCGATATGGCTTCTAACTCTGACACACTTACTGCTTTTTTGTGCAAGAAACCATGGCCACTAAGACACAATGTCCAAGTAAGGGTGTAAAATTAACAAGTAGTGGTGGACGAAAATGAAGTTCCTGCAAACAAAGAAAAGAGAGGTGGCACCATTTGTGACTGCTGATGATGCTGCAGCAGAGGACGGGGCCAGTAAATGAGATATGTATGAGGAAGAACATTTCTGATACATCTGGAAGTTAATTTAACATGTTGGGTCATCCTCTGCAGCCTTTCATCACATGATAGTACACCAATAAATCACCTCGGAGACACACTTTTGCAGTCCATGCAGGACTTTATGGAGCTAGAGCCAAAGCTAAAACAAAGATTTGATGCAAAAGAGTAAAACAGCCTTGAGAATAAGAAGGAAAAGAATATTGTGCAGTGGGCCTCAGTGAGTGTTTGGGCAACAACAGAGCACCTGGGCACATACCTGACCTCTGGAAAGCTCTACTTGAAGGTACATGTAAGGGATTTTTGCACTGACATGTGCCTGTGATATATTTTTTAAGTAAGGTACTTGGATCGACTCAAACATTTCAACATTATTTTATGGGCAGGGAAATTCTTGATTTAAACAGTTGCACCTGCCAGAGGGGTGGTTCATATGGAGACAACTTCAAGCATAGCTGAACAAGTTTTAAATCTTAACAGGTCCCAGAGTGGATAAATCTGTAAACGTGGACGATCATTTTTATGGGGACATCTCTCTATGTGGCCCCGTGATTGGCTGGAAACCGTTTCAGGGTGTACCCCACTTCTCGCCCAATGACAGCTGGGATAGGCTCCAGCCCCCACGACCCCGAAAGAAATAAGCAGTGTAGAAAATGAATGAATGTACGAAGAGTTTCATGGAAAAAAAGGGGGAGGAACTGTTCAAAGTGGCTTGTATTTTTTACATTGACCCCTCTATTGATAAAACAAGTAAGCAGCGGATGTGGGCAGTGCTGACAGTCACACTATCTCCATCTTTTGTTGTTTGGAATGAGAGCCCCCTGGTGGTGCTATTAACATTTTGTGCTTAAAAGGCACACATTCACTGTTTGATTTGTATCCTGGGATTTGTTGACACGATTGATATACATCCAGCCTTTTTTCCCTAAAGGAAGATTTACTGTTGGTCCACAAAGACGTTTAAATAGACTTCTTTATGGAGAGTGTAAAAAAGGAGATAAAAGTGAGGGAAGGCGCAGAGAGATGGAGCCTCACTAATATATGGAGTGAAGAGATTAGCGGGCAGCTTATAATGTCAAGGCCGAGTCAATGGGAGCCATTCACCAGACGACAGCATAATGGACTCCCACAATGCAACAGGAATTAGACACACACACCCTAACAGCTGGCCACACACCCCTCTGAGTGTGTGTGTGTGTGTGTGTGTGTGTAGAGTGAGAGAGAAAGACGGGGCGAGAGAGGCCACCTTGTTAAGAAAACGATTTGGGGGAAGAGAGAGAGAGAAACGGAGGGGGGAGTGATGGGTGGATGAACGGCCAAGCTGCACAATTCATCTCTGATTACAGATCACAGCTACACAACCTGTAATTAATACTGGTAATTCATTGGCAATATATCAGCAATATTGAAATGTTTCATTTCAGTTAGAGGGCTGGTTGTAATTGGAAACAGTCAGAGTGTTGATATAAGGCAGCAGGAGAGCACAGAGCTAATTGTACCAAGAACCATGAGGTTAATAACAAGGTTCAGAACATGATATGAAATAATCTGGATTATTACGGTCAGAGGAGAAAATCTGATTCAGCACACAAACGTTTACTGTCTTTACTTAAAATTGAAAAAAAGCTATTTCTGAATACAAAGAAAAATATATTTTTGGACCAGAAATATGTATTACATCTCTTTTAAAACACCAAAAATCACTAAAATATAACAGGAATTGAAACTGTTGGTCTATGGTCACATCTATACTCGAGGTTGGCAACTGTTCACCCAGAGGCCCAAAATGTGGCCCACCATCAAGTCGAATATTTATGTATATATGTATATATGTATATATATATATATATATTTATATATATATATATATATATATATATATATATAAGTGTATATATATATATATATGTGTATATATATATATATATATATACACACATATATAGTGTTTCTTGGCACACTTTGTGCCCCCTAGTTCCACCTGAGCATGTTTTTAATCCCACAGCCTACCTAAGTGTTGTTGCTGACCATGTCCATCCCTTTATAACCACAGTGGACCATCTTCTGATGGAGACTTCCAGCAGCTCCATGTCCCAAAGCTCAGACCACCTCAAACTGGTTTTCCCAACATGATAATGAGTTCACTGGGTAACCAGATGTCAATCCAATAGGGCACCTTTAAGATGTGGTGGTAGGGAGATTTGCAACATATGGTGTGAAGTGAAATATAAAAATGTTTAGGTGTACAATGGTGGAGCTTTTACAGCCAAAGCAGAAAAGAGGATCATATTGTCCCTACATTATGCCTTGTGACGGTCAAATTAAAGGCCAAATGTTAGATGTCTGGAATATCACATTATTAAACAGCATTATAAATAAGCCAATAGACAAAATAATGCACTTTACCACCATGTGTTCTACCCTTAGGTTTCAATTCTGTGTTAAAAAGACAAATCATGGTGTGTACGGTCTCAGTAACATGTTAAGAGTGGGGCCAAAATATTATTTCTATTGAGAAATACCTTCAGTGTTTGTTTTACATTTAATACAGAAATGTGCTCCAGATCTAACAAAACTGCTATGAGGAGCTGTCACTTCCTGCTGTTGTCTCACCTCTTCTTGCTTTAAAGTACACAAACTAGGCTGTGTCTCTACGGGTTCAGTACAATCGATGTAGACTGGAACTTGGCAAGAAGGACCTGACTGATTACAGACATTGAATCAGGCTGACCCAGCTGCACTGCAAGGCACAAATTAACTATTGCAAAATAGAAAAGCTTAAATTGAGCTGAAACACACTTTTAAACAGGCTAGCTCACGTGTACGGACTGAGATTTTACAGAGCTGTGATTCACACACACACCCTCACGGAGGGTTGAGTGTGTGTGAACGTGGCAACATGACTGCCAGTATCACGCTGACATTGTCCAGTCAATACGGAGTCACACACACACGCACACTGAGGATTGTATGTATTGATTTTGTTGTGGTGAGGGGGGAGTGAATAACCACAGTCTCGTGATGAGAGGCTCTGCTACAAGAAAACCCAAACTGTTTGTTTCACACTGGATCCTGACTGAATTTTTCCTCACCAACTGGCCTGCAGACCACTTTGACACCGGTATGGGTCACTGTCCAGTTTAAGAAATGTTTTATTAAATGTCTGATCTACTCTCATACAGTAGGTTTATAAGAATATCCAATAAAACTTATGTATAGTGGAGCTCTCATAAGGGATATTATCTGACAAACCAAAATTATGCACATTATTACAAAGGGCAATCACCCAGTACTTCTCTATACAATATGATTAATGGTCTGCTATATTTATTTAAAAAAAAAAAAAAGGGTACACTGGCACTGGGATAATCAGTCTATAGTAAGAATATCATGGGAAATATAAAATAGCACGATTGTAAATTGTGTCTCTCTTTTGTTTGGTTGAGGCATTTTAAAGCAGAAAAAGTTTATCTGGACCCAGATTTAACAGCCTACTTGGTCTTACAAACCTACTGGCTCCAGCATGGTGCTGCTTACATTATTAGGTGACTTCTAATTGTTTACAGCCTAACTATTTAAGAGAAGAGAACAGAGGACAGGGATAAATAATTGTGAATAAACCCTTTTGTTGTAAGGAGGTTTACGCTGGTATCTCACTGAGATCATTTCTTAGCAGGGCCCCGTGTGTGTGAATGATCGGCCTGATCTGGCTCAGGTGTGTCAGGCGTTTTATCCTCCTGGTTTGCATCAGTCTGTGCTTACTCACTACATTGCCATGAGAGGTTTTGAGAGCTTCTCTGTGGTTCTTGGGTTGTTGTTTCCATTACAGAAAGCCTACATAAGATTTAGTGAATTCTCTTGTGAATTATTGCATGATTACGACCCAACCTGACAGCCGTGGGGGATCAGGACCCGTTGGCCACAAAAATCAGTCATTCTGTCTCGTGTAACGTGTCATTGACTCTGAGACTGAAAGTCTATCAGGTTTGATTTTTGTCCTTCTACAATCTGTTCCTCCACATCAGAGACATCGACCAATGAAAGTACAGAGAGTTCTGATGATAACAGATGTAAACAAACTGAGGTTTAAGAGCAAGGAGACAGAGGAGAAACAGCTTCTCTGCCCTGATAATGTTCCTCTGCTGTGGAACAAAAGGGGCAAAACAAGAAAACTAACATCATCCACAACAGTCTGTAAATGCAAACTTAAGTCCTCTTCTCTAAATACAGTCGGTTTGTCTGTTTGTAGTCTTCAGTGTTGCTCCTCTTCCTCCACCATCATCACATCAGCTGTTTCATTCACCCAGTCTCAGTCATGTAGTCTGTCATGCCAGTCTGGCAAGTCACTGTGTGATTTTATGGTTCCATGGCTGCCTAGTCTGACAAACCAACCGTTGTTACCATTGAAAAAAAATCATCTAGTCTGACCTTGGCTTTCGAAACACTGCAGTCTGGTTTTTGAGTTGAAGACAGAACATAAACTTCTCCAGAAGTTCTTTGCCTTATTCATCTATGAGGCAGCAGAGGTTTTGTCCACCTTCTCTAAAAACACTCACACAAAAGCTTTTAGCTTTTAGTTTTGTGTTCTTCTTCTCTCTCCCACTAAATCCATTGCAATTTCTCTTGGCTTTTTCTCTGGAATAACTTTCAGAATCTATAAGTCTTCAACAGCATCTCATTCCAGACCTCACGACATTTGTACCTTTATGAAGATTTTGCTAAAATAAATAGAACTTTTGCATTAATAACTGCTGAAAAGGATGACTCCTCAATGTCAGAGCCTTTGATAATTTGTATTAGATACAAAACAGTAGAAATTCAGAAATAACAAATAAACTAAACTTATAATCAATACAAACATCAGATCAGCTCTGACTGTGTAATATAAACGCAGCTTAACAGCATTTTCTCTTGAGCTCTTGAGGCACTGGGGTTTTATCATGTCGACTTTAGCCATTTGTGGTCCTAAATGTCACTGCTAATCAGCCGATAATACAGTATAACAAAGTGAGTCCTCATGAATGTGTTGTTTCGTTTTAGAAACAAGCCCACAGCTCCTTCTGATCCTGCTTCACTGTGAGTTTAATTCTGCAATTGTGTCCCCGCTCTTGACCCCTCTCCCCTGTGACGAGGTTTTCGACTGTATTGTTTTACAAGAAATTAGGCCACAGCACTGAAAAGGATGCAAAAAAGCTGACAAACAATTCTCTGATTTTCTGTTTATGGATCTCCTGCATATTTCAATATGAGTCATTCTCACTACTTCATCTTTTCCTTTGTTATAAAATCAAAACTGTCCCCATCTGAACACCATATTCGTACTTTTAAACCACTGTGAGTGTAATGATGCACATTGATCAAGCAGCATTTTGTGACCTGTAGTTTTCTGATCATGTTTATCTTTGTAGAAACATCCTGTTGTGTTTATGACAACAACACGCACTTATCTCTGCACGACACACACAAACAGATTACACAAGCATTGATTCACCTCCGTGTGACGAACACAATTCTTCAAAAACACAAATCAACAGTAATCACAGTACAAAGAGATGCATTTATCCCTGCATGAGTGATTTATATTATATTCTCTGATCCTCAAACATAAAATAAAACACGTGTTTATCTCTGCAGTAGGGACACAAACACAGCACATCCTGATTGGACGAGAGAGGAAAAGAAGGAAACATCAACGGGTCAGCGAGAGGTCTTTATACTGCACTCCACAGCCAGACATTTGATAATGGGACAATTTTACTGAGTTTAAAAGTTTGATGTTTTGGAGCTCTTTCAACAGTTTTAGATTAAACTTGAAACCTCTTCTGTTTCAGGAAGTTTATGTCTTTATTTCTGTCTAATATGTTGGAGTCGTCAGGTTTCAGTCACATCGCCTTTTCTGCATGTTCACTTACTCAATGTGTTGGTCAGATAATAACTAACTGCTATATCTATAACAGGTTGTGTGAACAATGTCTCTGTTGGTGATCACAGTTAGTTTAGGACAGGAGTGTTCAAACTTTTTATTGAGGGCCACATGCAAAAGAATATCAGGACAACAGGGGCCAAGTGGGCCCAAGACTCGGGCCCTATAAAATCTTTTTTGTTTTTGTCAATTTTTTTTTAATGGTGTTTTATTTTTCACTCAAGTCTAACCCCGAGACACAGAATAAAGTAATGAAATCACTCACTCCTCAGGTGGTCTCCTCACAAATCTTTATGGGCCTAGTCAATAGTATCTGACAAAACTGTGTCGCCCATTTCCATGATATTCCCCTTTTTATTGAATTGCACATTTAATGCCCAATGTCATCTCAGTCTGCAGTTCTGTGATCGTGGATTTTATCGGGCCCTTCCACACTTCCTACGAATGGTTTGGCCTGGTTTGGATTTCTACCTGTGGCCTATTTAATAATGTGTCTTCCCTGCTCCCTCATCCCCTGTCCAGCTTCGTCCACCATCACTCAACACAAATAATGCGGGCAAAAGAAAGCATTTTAAAATACTGGAGCCTACTGCAGGAAAATTTAAGTCATGAGGAGCTGATATACATGGATCTGTTGAAGAGCAGATTAAAGGCAGTGAAGGGAGATGCTTCAGGCTGCAGGTTGACTTGTGACCCTTTGCTGAATATTTTAGTTTTTGCTCACATCTGTCTGTTTTATTACTCTGAGTCACAGTAACTTGTTAGCTGTGCTGCTGCCTGTCATGACTGGGACACCCTTGGAAATAAAATAATTTGTTTCAGCTAGTTTCTTTTCCTGATTACCGGTATATAAATCCTAATAAAAACATTGTTAGAAATATACAGAAAGATGGATACACAATGCACTCAGGCCTGGCTATCCCAAACATGGAGCTGTGGTTATATGCAATGAAGGATTTCTTTTCCTTTTTTGGGGCCATAAAAGGACGACTTCACTAAAATCTAATTGCATCATTTCATGTCTGTCTCCCTTTGTTGTGGACACACTCGCAGACACACTTCATGTGACAGCAGCAGACATATCTATACTCATCTAAGCAGACTGCCCCGGCTCGAGTTTCAGCCTTAATAGGATCAAATCATATTGGCCAGTTAGATTTCAGCAAGGGGGACGGCACACACATATACACACACACACACACACATTCAGTCTTTGAGCCAGATAAAGAGATGCAACTAAATCACCTTTTCTCTGTGGCCTGTGACCTCCACACACTACTGAACTACAACCTTGGAGTATTAAGGCAGAAAACTCCTTCAAGCTGCTCTCTGCTGTTTTTTTATATTGTGGTTCAGAAAATTTGACTCATTCAGCTGCTGCAGAAAAACAATAATAAAAACTTTAAAACAGGTCACCTCTCGATAACAACAAGTGGGCTGCTAGTCATTCACGTCTAAAGTTTTGACTCTATTAGCACATTTGTTCTGGATATGGATCAACAAACTCATACAGAGAACCCTCATGTGACATCGTAACGTCCTAAATGAATTTACAAACCAGTCGACATAACTCCTTATGTGTGAGCTTAATAATGTCTGAGTGCTCCTCTTTTAGCACGAGTTTGTTTATGAATTCATATCTATGTTACATGCATGTTACCTCATGTCTGAGCCTGATAGGACAGACTGAGAACTGAGATCCACTAAATCATTAATACTAAAGAGAGTGTGTGAAATGGTTTTTACACATTTGGGCAAAACAATCCACTGGAAATGGAATAGTTGTCAGTTGAAACAGTTTTTAAAGGAGACATATCATGCTGATGCATGATTTAATACTTACATATAATAGAATAAATTTGAAAACAAGACCTTACACCCCCTTAATTTTCAAAAAATGAGATATTGTATTTTTTCTGATATCCTAGAACGAGATTTGATTCCTCTGAAAATAGGTCATTGTGAGATGTCCGCGAGATTTCAAACGTCATGTCCCTCATGAGGAGGGACCTTTCTTTTTATTGGAGTAATCTGATAAAACACTTCCTCCTCTGTGATGCCCGTCAGCCCCAAACCCTCACCGAGGAACACATCCAGCAGCAGGGGTATAAAGCTCCCTCGTTCATACACCCTCATTACCAGCTCTGGCCTGTAGGGGGACTCAATACGCAGTCGCTGCATTGAGCCTGCCGGAAAATACAGTAGAAGAAGAAGGACAGGCTGGCTCTACCCCCAATGGAACTGACCAATCAGAGCACAAAGGGCTGTGACGTTGCGAGGTAACTTTAGGTAATCCTTGAGACCAAGCGTTTCAACAAGCGCTTGATAATGGCCTAAACTGAGGATTTTGAGAACGCTATTGTGGGGCAATGAAGGAACTAAATGACTTGTACTGAGGGCAGAAATGCTTTACAGGCATCCTAGTCTGGCATAGTGAAAAGGAGAAACAAGCATGATATGTCCTCTTTAAAGGTGACTGAATTTAGTCTCCAAAACTTTTGCCAAATAATCTCATAAAAATACAAGCAAGGGTTTTTCCTGATTATTAGACCACAGACTGTTTTACATTAAGCTCCATGCATCCATTATCTATACCGCTTATTCTTTTTGTGGTCAGGGGCTGGAGCCTATCCCAGCTGACACAGGGCAAGAGGCAGGTTACACCCTGAACCACACCAGCCAATCACAAGGCCACACAGAGAGACAGACATCTACCACTCTCACACTCATACCTAAGGGCAATTTGGAGTCACCATCAACCCAATAAGCATGTTTCTGGTCTGTGGGAGGAAGACAGCGTGCCCAGAGAGACCCGCACATGCACAGAGAGAAGATAGAAACTCCACATAGAAAGGCTCCGAGTGACCTGGGAATCATAGCAGGGAGCTTCTTGCTGTGAAGTACATGTACTAGCTGCTGGGCCACTGCTCTGCCCCACATTAACACTTAAACCCCAAATAAATAGTCAATTATATCAAACCAAACTAAGTCATTTTATGTCTTGAAGGTTAAGTCTTTGGTCAAGTTCAGTCTCTGTATGTTAACAAATCCAATCTGTGTTCATCTATGAATTTATAAATTACTTAAAACAATATCAAGACCCCTGGTCCCTGTAGAGCTTCACAGAGGCTGTGTTCATTTTCTGCCTTTAAAGATTGGGTCAGCTATAAGTTTGGTAAAGCCCAGGTGAAGCAGGTCTATGCCCAAAATATCAGTATGGTAAAATATGGTCGTGCACTCTTCCGTCCTTTCTACAGAATCTATCCGGTCTCAAATGTTGGGACAACTGCTGTCAATACACTTTGGGTGATGTTATCAATGGCACAGCACAGAGTCAAAGACAAACTACACGATGAAGCACATGTTACAAATTTGAATCAGGTCTAAGATCTTTGAAGACCTGTGTCAAGTCTTAGAATCTTTAACCTCATCCTTTTTTCTCTTTAATTAAAAACAAAACTTGTCCGGAATTCTATAAGAGTCAATCCGCTTAAACTGTATGTCATATTGTGAGGGTTTTTGGAAATACCCATCCCTAAAGTGAATTGTCCATGTCCCACGCTGAGGTAATTGTTTTATTGTATCCCTCTCAAAGAAAAAAACATTGTAGTAACAAAGAAACTACCTAAAATAACTTGTCAAATATATTCCTGAACAGGGTTGCTAGTTTGGCGTAGTGGTTAGCACCCCGTGTACATGCTTCTGCCGGTCCAGGTTCGAATCCCGCCTGTGACCAGTTTGCAGGGTGTCTTCCCCTGCCCTCTCGCCCCCTTTCACAAGCCTATCCACTGTCTCTCTCCTATCAATAAAGGCACAAAATGCCCAAAAATATACATTTAAAAAATATATATATATATATACATATTCCTGAACAATACTGGATTTACTCCTATTTAAGGTGCGTGCTGTAGTTTTGTTAGCAAATGTTGTATTTGCATTTGTAAGTATTGTTGTTGGGGTGAATACAGGCTTGTCTAGATACACACTTAAAGCTGCCCCATTTCACAGTATAGAAATAAAATAAACAAATACATGCCTAAAACTGTGCTGGCGCAAAACCTGACAAGGATGATCATCATGAAAATAATGAATTTTCAGTTTTTGTATTTTCAAACACTATCAAAACCTACAGGTGAAGTTAGGGTAAGTAAACGAAAAAAGATTTTCAATTTTTAAATCTTCAGCAAAAAATAATTTGATTGATTTAATCAATAGACTTCCCAGTGGATATAGGCGGACATGACCTTCCCTCCAAATTTGAAGGGAAGGCCCTCTTGTAAAAATAAGCCAAGCAAAGGCTTCCACTTACTCAATCAAGTTCACCTCATATGCAAAGCAACTGAGGACCAAGCCAAGATAAGTTTTAATTATATAGAGCACATTTATGAGACATCTTTATCTGTTATGGCAATCTACAGTGATATAATATACCACCAAAACCAACCTTCAAGTCCAAAATGTCAGTCAGAATTCAAGCCTAAAGGTTTTTACTAATTTCTTTTACATCTAAGCATTTTTGCTTCTATTGGTATTTTTAAATATACTGGGATGTATACTCAATTCAAAGTGCCTGTAATCGAGCAGCATCTGCTGGCTAAATGTGTTAAATGTTTAAGCAGAGTGTATTTTTGACCAAGAGTCCCCCCTCAGTGAGGTACAAAGCACATTTCCTTGTTTTTTTTTGTTGGGTGTTGGTAGTCTTACTTGGCCAGTTGCTTCTCTGCATCGGCGCAGAGCTCCAACAGTCCCATGAGCACAGCTGACACATCCATATATGGCTCCCAGACCGTGAAGCCTCGGCCAATCAGGTCGATGGCAGTGCGGCGGATGGTGCTGTGTGGGGGCAGTTTGGGGCTGGGCGGTTGCAGCAGCAGAAAGGTGAGAGCCTTACCTGGAGAGTAGAGAAACAGGCAGATATTTAGATCTTTGAAAAGACATGGAGCTGCATGGAGCAGTACATATGTGTGGAGCTCTTCTAAGATCTTATGGCTTTCTCCTCTGTTGTTGATTTAGTCAAGAAAATCAAAACAGATACACAGTATTCAATCATCTCTAACATCTGATATGCTGGGTTTCCAGATCTCACTGTAGTCAATTCCAAGACATGTACACCTTGTTCATTTTTACAAATGTGTTTTTCTCAATATGTGCTAAAAACAGAAATAAAAAAAACATTCAAAAATATAGATTAAAAAACATAAAAAAGAAATAATAACAATAGATAATTATAATAATAAAAAAAAGAAAAAAAATCAAACTAAGAGGAACACTTCATGGTACAAAAACAAAAGTTATAGTGATCTATAACGGGTTGCCTCAAGCCATCCTCTTGCAGTTGGACTTTATGTTGACTATCAGCATTTTGCAATAGTCCATCTGGCTAGGAGACACCTTAGCATATTCTTAGTTAGCATAATAACTAATCCTACCATTTTGACTTAAAACAGATTTCACTGAAGCTAAGTGACCAAATCATCTCTCAGTCAAAGCCATGTCTCCTGTAGAAGCACGTCCAGCACACAGAATGTTTCATTAAAATAGGAATGATATTTTTAAACAACCACAAACTCCTAAATCCTTCAGCTTTAAATAAGGTTTGGTGAAAATGATTCCACTTCTCTTGCTATCAGCCCGCAGAAACAAACTGGGCAGATAAAGACAGCAGGCAGGATGGGGGTCACTTCATAGCTGACCTGACATTTGAGCCAGTCTCTGTGGGGACGAGCTGACCATTAAGACTCCAGAAAATATCCCCATCCCTCAATAACACCCCCTCCCCCAAAACACGCACACACACACACATGCACACACCCTCGCCCTGTCTGTCTTTCTGCCTGTCTCGCCCTCTGAAACTTGAGGTCCAGAGCTTTTAGCAGAGTCTTCACAAAGTGCTGTGAAAAACAGAAAGTCTGAGGAAATAATCAGGAAGATGGAGGCCGGCTGATCAGTCAGGATCTGATTTATAAAATGTTTCATATGTTTAAAGAAAGGTTGAGATATTCTGCATCTGGTGTGCCTTTAAATCGGGTTAACTCACTGATTATTCTGTTAAATCAAATTGTTTCAGCCATTTTCTCAGAAGGTCTACATTAGCATCATGTGGGCTATTTTCTCTTCTTTTGCTGTCCATTTACCGATCAATAAAGCTCATTGTGTTGTCCCTTTGAATATAAATGCTGAACAGTCATAATATAAAGACACATATCATATAAAAAAGATCATTTACTTAAAGTATTTATAATCCTGTGGTGGCTCTAAAGGTCTTTAAGTCTCCAGACACACACAGCTAATCTCATCATCTGGATCTCCTGGTATTTCATCATCAGACCGCCTTAAATGGCAAATCCCCCCCTTTTATTGGTTTATATCTACACACACACAAGGTCTTTGACCAGGCTATGAAAGATATAGCTAGAGGCTAACTGTGTTAGCATCACTGGGTACCACTGCTATAATATATACTAGCAGCGACAGAGGCAGCGCTAACTGTGTTAGCATGGTTGGGCTATGATGTTATGGGCCACAAAGACTGTAAGAGATGGACGTTGGTGCTAATGTTGTTAGCTGGTATAGGAGCTCTCAAAGACAAAGAACGAGGAGCGGGCTGATATTCTTCTGTAGTGACCCCACAGCCGAGCAAGGGCCACATTTTCTTTGTTCTAGTAGATTGGTGGTTACTTGAATCCCCCGTATTTTACTTCTTTAACCAACTTAACTCCGGTCTCAGGTATTCAAAGAACATAGCTGATGGTTTCTTGCACAGAAATCTGCACACATATTGTTTTTTTTTGCATGCCTATGAACCCCTCTGCGTCAGCCCTGCTCAGAACGATCGTTTTGGTGTAAATCCTCAACAGCGTCTGACCACACCACTCTCAGAAAAAAAAGGATGTGGATTTACCTTACCTTTCTTACTGTGGCTGCAAAGACATGCCCGAACATGTTTCTTCAACTGGAGCAGACTGCATGGTGAGCAAACACCTTGCAGTATATCCCCGTTTGTGTGATTGTAGACGCACCATAGTCACATACATTTATTGTAAAAAAAATATTCATAGTGTATTTCACATTCTACAAAGATTTCAAAGATGTCTGGGGGCTTTCATGGCTATGTTTGGATTACACAGTCGATCAGTTTGGAAACCTGCCACAAGCTGAATTTAAAATGGGTGATCTGCTCATCAGTCTTCACACGGGAGACACACAAACACAACCATTATGACTCGAGCAGCCCAGTGAGAGTTTTCAACACAGAGACCAGCATGGGCAGCTGTGGGGCAGAAAGAGTATGAGCTAGTATTAACTTCTGTATGGAGCTGCGGCACAGGATTTTTATTTTAGGCATTTTGTTTACATTCCTTAATACTGGAGAATCCCTCTCCTTACATCGATGATGGGAAAAAAACTGACAGTTACACTGTATTATACAAAAACAGCATCCTCACTATTTTCTCATTTTCAGTTCGTTATTCTTCAACTTTTTGTAACTAGTTTAATTATATTAAAATATTTTTAACTAGTTACTGACCATTTATTGACAAAATATCATTTTTATATCCAAAAAAATCAATGCATATCTATTTTTATCCAATAAAATACATGGACTGAAACATTTTTTCCACATAAAGGTGTGCGTTCATTCTTGCCAAGAGTGAAGGATGAGCTGCCAACATGGAAGAGCCAAGCACTAATCAATCAGAGGACCTTGTAGGCAAGAAAAAAGCTGTCTCTGTTGTTTGGGCACATTTGTGCTTCTGTGCAGAAGACATTGAGCAGAAAGAAGTTAGGAGTAAATACTGCAGGAAGACTGTTTCGACGACCATCTGCAACACCACAAATTTGTTCCAGTATAGCATAAAAAAATCGTTCATTAATTGTAACTGAAGTAAGAGCTTCAATTAATCGTGATTTTGAGATTAAGTAACATCACCCAGCCCAAGTGACCACGGGGATTAACCCATGTTTATAGTTACTTCACATTGTGATCAATGAGCACAGGCCGAGGGCCTGGTGTGTAGGCCGGCCTGTTGTTAGCATGCTGTGACAGAATAACTGACAGGGTTATGAGCTTTGACCCTCATTTTGTGATCAACAATATATAATCAAACACCAGCCGCTAAAATCAATCAGGACAGTTTTACATCATCCTAATGCAAACAAACAGAAGACAACAAATGCCAATACTGATGTTGGATTGGATGAACTTTGACCTTGAGATAATTATTATCACAAACCAAAAATCTTAAAAACAGACTAATCACTCTCCCCATCTTACTTATTTTTAAAGCCAATGCTATGAAAAAGAGCAGCAGCTTGAGTAGCTATTATTAAATAAATACTGTTAATATTATTATTATTATTATTATTATTATTGTTGTTATTGTTATTGTTGTTGTTGTTGTTGATCATTATTATATCCATAAATTGACTTTTAGCCCTTTTATAACACACCATATATAACTCACCATATCCTGCAGTGAATCTAAGCTGCTGTAAATAAGCTGATGCACACATTACAAAGATATGACCTGAGCGTCTTACTGCACTGCTGGCAAAGGCAGATTGTGCAATAATCAACTTTTAAACAACAGGTAATGCATTGTGAATTATGAAGTATTTCATATTGAAAATTGTTTTGAATTGTTTTGTGGCCAATAGAATTAGAAATGGAAGACTCACACCCTTAATGTACATCACAACAAAGATTCTTTAGCTTTCCTCGAATAAACCCTCTGTTAAGATAAAAGTTGCAGATACTAATTTTCATTCTTATACTTTTTTAGTACATTTTGTTTCTTATATCTTTGCTTTATTTCAGACTATTTAGATGTATTTTTTCTGTTTAATTCACAACATGTTTAATGTATCAGTCATTATTGTACTTTTATTCTGTAATCAATACCACATTAAGTTTGGACCAGTTTAGATTCTTACTTTTAGCTGTGCATCGCTTTGGCTGGAAGAATCTGATTAATGACTTTTTAACATTTTCATGTACTTCAGGATTAATTCACCATCTTATAAGGATGGAGAAGAAGTATTGAATGTTTCTTGGATTCAAGAAACATCCAATGATGCTTCCCTATTAAAAAAAAACTCATATACAATGAAAAGACTAATGTTAAGAATGTATTTCCTTGTGCCATAGTTCAAACTGTGTTCAGCAGCCGCCTGATTCTGATGATATAAAAACAAAGCACTCTGTGATTATAGTTTAGACATACTGTCCTTTTTTATGTTATTCTTGTCTTTCTTGACTGTACTGCTAATACACAAGCCAACAAACCTAACAAAAACAAACCTGCAAGCCTCCATCTCTGACCTGACATCAGTCCATCAAATCCTGTAAGTTCACACTTTGACTTCACAAAGATTATAAATGTTTGTGAGTGTTCCGCTGTTTACGTACATAGCACTGTGTTCAGAGCTCTGTCCTCTGTCCATGGTGCTGAAAACCAGAGTCACAGTGAACACAGGGGAGGAGCTTTTTAAAACAACAGACAGACAGACAGACAGACAGTGGGACCTGTAGGCCATCGGGACAGTTTCTAACAGTAAATTCTTTCCATCATGCTCCACTGCTTTTAGAGGTATCAGAAAAAGTGAATGTCAGAATTCTTACTCTCAAGATTCTGGAGCAACTTAAATGTAAAAGTTGATGTTTACAAAGATGCCTCACCTCCTTCTTCAAGCACACACAAGGGCTTCCATAGGACATAGAGAGGAGCATACTGGTACGAGACAGCCCTGCTGCTCAAGTCAATGTTTTTGTATGATGAAGCAAAGAAAAATCAAGCCCGCCTCTACTTCATTAGATGCATGTTTGGACGTCTGCCTGACCCAGCGTCCCGGGTCAGGCAGACATCTTAAGAATGCAGACTCTAGTTTACACATCATTAGCCTTTATTGAATATATCTTGATGTAACGATTTTCTCAGGGATGTCCATATTTTTATTCTGTCCCATCTTGATTGTTTTAATGTTCTAAAATCTGAAATAACACAGGCTCCTCTTCATTATTCACAGTTGTTCCAAAATTAAGCAGCTTTACTGATAAATGCTTCAAAAGAAACAGAGCACATTAATCCGTCCTGGCACTGTTACAGTGGCTCCCCATAAAATATTGTATTGATTTTAAGATACTACTATTAATTTTTAAAGTTCTTCATGACCAGGCCCCTTATTAAATCATTAATGTACTGATCCTTCATAAGGGAGGGCGCACCCTCAGATCAGCTGATCCGGGCCCAGTTACAGACCAAAGGATTTTCAGCCTCTGGAACAACAAACCTGCTGAAATCTGGTGTCTTTTTTAAGTTCTTTCTTTACAACTGATTTGATGAAAAGGCTTTAAACTTGATGTAAATCTTTGATGGTTTCAATAATTTTCATTTTTATGTAAAAATTATTGTCACTTTAGTTTTTTTCAGTGGACTTTCATTTGCGTATCACTTTTATTTTTAATTTGTTAGTTCTTCTTTATACCATGGTCTGGGTGAATACTCGATTCTGATTGGCTGCAGGGTGTCCATTAAAAGGTGATAATGGACACCTAGAAAAGAAGTTCCGACCAAATAGCCTGATTCTTCTAAATTACTGCGCTGGATCAAACGGTAGTTGGTAACCGTGGCGACGGAAACTCTTAACATCGCCTAACTCATAGACAGTAGACAAAATGAACGATTTCATGGTTTCCTTCAACCTGTTTGGTGAATTCGAAAATTTTGAAGACTGGGATGCAGCAGAAGAAGAAGAGAAGAGAAAAGAATATGAGAATAAGGAGATGCGACACAAGGAGGTGACACTGGAGGAGGAAAAAGACGAGGTGAACATCCTATTTATAAAAACGATGTAGGATAGACTTACTTGCTTGATAGCACATTTAATGATCACGCCTCCGCGTCGTCCATTAATTTCTGATAATGGACACCTCGTTGGGCATTATCCCTTACATGTTTTTTGTTTAAACAGTGCAGGATAATTATAATCATTATTATTATTATTAACTCCAACTAAGACTTTCTGAACCCATTGCCCGTTTCATTTTTGAGGACCAACACCCTCTATAACACTTTAGCTTAAGGTAAAAGCTCATAAAACACATTCATGAAAAGCTGAATTTTGTTCAACTACTGAGTTATTTCATTTAAGTCAAAACCTTTGTCTTCAGAGCCACAGTACATCCTTCTATCAGCACGTATCACGTGAATCAAAAACAGGTCCTACACTGACTCGTCAGCCTCAGAGATAGGGTCGTTATCAATTCGTTAACGATTCTCTCATGAATCCTTGCAGATTTTCTGTGCCAAAAAAAAGTTGCCTTCTCCGGTTTTCGGTGGCAACAATATCAAGCAAGTCTGCAAGATGCTGCTGTTTACACCAACAAATCTCTGAGCAGTGAGTGGCAATAGACACAGCTGAGCATTTCTGCCCCCCACCTGCTGGAATCACATCCTAGCCTTTATTGTCAACATTTTTGCTTAATGCTTCCAAACAAGAGTGATGTCCTTGATTTAAGCTGCATGTAGAACAGGATAAAGAAATTAAAATAGTAATTGATATGCAAGAAGGCTAAGGACATTGATGGGAAGATGTTTTTTTTTTTTAAATTGAACTGGTCCTTAAGTCCCATCCTTATCCAGAACAGAAACAAACTGGATTATGAAATAGAGGAAAAGTACATCTGTTACTGCTTATTTATATTTTATTAATTGTTATTATTATTTGGGCGGGGGTGGGGTGGGGTGGGGTGGGGTGGGGGTGGGGGGGTGTTCTAAATAAGGTTCTTACTGTGCGTAAGTTTAATGCCGCACAGTAAGTTTAGACACATGTCCCAAAAGCATGTGCTGTTTGGTGCATTAAAAAACAAACCTTATCAAGAGTAAACAGCTTGAAAGTGAGAGCTACAGACCGAACAAAACACAGTTAAAATAAAAAACACCCGTGACATAACACATTACAAGCCCTGTTTGTTCATATGATCAGGCTGTGTGGCACAAAAACATTCAACGGTCCAGTTTTAAAGTCAAAAACAGCGGCTTGAACAAACTGATAATCAATAAACAGATTTGTGTCTGTGTAGGAGGATGGAGCAGGATTCCTATGATTTAGGGATCATGGGGCACAAGGTCACCAGTCAAATTCAAATCCCTGACAGGGTCTCAATGTGTGCTGGCCACACACTGATCCTGCAGACCCCCACCCGCCCAAAACCAAACGGTTTCAGAGGTCACTTGGTCAAAGTTCACCTTTGTGAGCCCTGACGGGGACTGTGTGTGGGCAGGAGCCTGTGATTCTTCTTTTTTTATTATCTCACCCACATTTGCTCTTTAGAGGCTATAATTTCCTTTTCCTGGTCGACTAAAGATGACCATTAACATTGAGTGAATTAATTGGCTGGATCGAGGCTTTAAATTTACTCCCCCTCCCCCCTCAGGCCATGAGGTCCATTTCTCATGGCGGACATCTTTGTTTAAAGCCAGCCCGCGCCCAAATGAACCAACAGCTATTGACAAAGGTTCAGTCGGCCGTAATGAGCTTTTACTTAGAGCAGTAAACACGTCACATTAACACACACACAGGGTGATTAGAGCTCCGCCAGCAGGAGGGAGAAAGTAGAGAGTGTGAAATAGTGACAGATCTGTGACGTCTAAAGTTTAGCCGGCCGAGTCCACCACTAACAGGCTCCCCTACTTTCTTCCCTCCGTCGGCCCTGACCCCTCCTTCCTCCCTCTCTTCCTGTGTTTGAGCTTAAATGAGAGGTGAAGGTAAATCAATGTGGGGGACTTGGTTAGCAGATGAGAGCCGGATCAGACTGGCTGCAGAGAAAGAGGGAGCCAGAAGGAAGGGAAAAAAAATCAAACATGGAAAGCAAAAGAGTCGGAGCCAGGGAAGAATATTAATCCCACCAAAAAAGTTAATCAGGGCATTTGTCATTAAGCCCCACTTATATGTGAAAAACAGCTATCTAAGGAAGAACAACATACAGACAGCCTGCACTTTGGGATGGGCTGGAGAGGGTAGAGAAATTTGAGACATACAGTACAAAATATTTCAAACATAAGGGATGGCAATGATGCAAATGTTAGCGAAGCTTGTGTGGTTTTGATCCGAAAAATGAAGCAAAAGAAAATATGTCGGGCCAAATGCAACTACTGAGCACTGAGACTGTTTAGAGGGAAAAGGGCTCAGAAAACCAAAAATCCCCAAATTATGACGCTGTTAGCCATGCTATTTTTCTAAAATGTGGAAAAGTGCCCTCCTGCATAATTTTAACAAATCAAAAAAAATTCAGGGTTCTACTTCTGATCTTCAATTCACCCCTCAAATCTAATCAGGCCTCCCTTGAGCCATGATTAACAAACTCTGAAATTTGTATCCAAATCAGCTGAAAACTCCTGCGAACATTATTATGGCTGGAAAAAAATGTTAAATGAAATGAAATGAAACACCAAAACCTGTTGAAAACTAGAAGTGCTCCAAGAGCACAAACCTCCACAAGGCATTTCCAACACTGTTGGCAGAGTTATTGTCAAAAATGTGGATAACTGCCTTATCTCACATTACTAACAAATCCTTAAAAAAATAGCTCCTCATTTGAATTCAGAAATTCAACAAAATCAAACCACTTCTTCTTTGTGCCATGACCAACATCCCCTGAAAATGTCATCAAAATCGATGAAGAACCTCTTGAGTTATTCTTGAAAACATGGAAAACTGCTCACAAAAATATCAGTGTCATCTTGATCTGAAAAAGCGTAGTATCTCTGATTACTAGTACATATTGAAAAGCTTACAGCTTAAAAATGTGATGTGATGACTAACATAAAATCAGCTATAAAATGTCTGATTCACAAATAATGATGAGCAATGCTTTAGGCTTTAATATGCAGATACAAATATGGTGTCAGTAAGACTGCACATCCCGCAATATGAATGACATTATTCACCGTCCATTGATCTGGAAAATATATCTGTACATATAAAAAGTCGGCATACTTCCCAGCCCTACATATCAGTAATTAAAGATGGGAACATGTGCTCCCCCTGCAGTCCGTCCCCTTCATTACAGCCTACAGCCTCCCCCCAGCAGGAGAATTAGAGGAGTGACTCCTGATCCTCTGATTTGTTGTATCTGATCCACAGCAGTAAGTTTCCCATTTTCCACCACCTGCTCATCCTTGTTCAATTTTCTGTAACACAAAGTAAAACTCAATTTCCAATCAGCTCTCATGAATGTTTAAAAATGCCATCGTTCACGGTGAGCGGACTCAGACTGGACGCCAGGTTTTCTGACATTTACTGAGAGAATTATGTTTCGGAGACACAGATGTACGGCTAGTCCCCTTTCATTCTGTCCAACATCATCCTTCTTTCCCTCCGTCTTCATCTCTCCCTCCATCCTTACTTCCTTACATCCATCCTTAGGCTCCATCTCCCCCTCCATTTTCCCTACATTTCCCCCCACGCAGTATGAAAACATCAATCTATACTCGGCTGTATGGACTACTGTACCCTCCCTCTGCCTGCGACAGCTCTCATTCATCACATGGCGAGTCGTATGCCAACAACACCGATCCATCTTTCAATTTCATAACAGGGAGAGGAGGGGGGGAGAGGGGAAAAACAACAGAATAAATGAGAGCTGAAAAAAGGACAAAAGGAGAAAGACAGGGCTAAAACAGGAGAAAACATAAAAAACGTCCTCTAACATGCTTTTACAGCCGTCCGTGAACGTGCTGCAGCTTTTTATGAAGTAATAACATGTTTTAAAGGTTCAGTCACTCTACAGGGTTAAGTTCAAGGTGCAAGATGCTCTCTGAGGGGAGATTTAAAGAGTCAGGAAAGCCCTTGAAATTGTCTTCATGATGCTGGAAATCAGTCTCACATGCTCTCCACGTCTGCAGAGCTTTAACTTTGGAGGCTGTTATAAAAGAAGAAATTGTAAACTTGGTTTTCTTGCTGCTAAAATATGCACCACTGTAAATTAGAATTACTCCTCTGCCCAACAGTGTCTCAGCTGAGCACAGAGTTGAGAGGAAAATGCTAACATGACAAATATGGTCATCATATGTTCATTTCAATGAATTAATTCTTTGTTTATGAGGTGTTTTATAGTTGTCTGTAGTCACTGATATGATTTTTGTTTATTCTTGCATACTACTTTTGCCCCTAACATTATTTTGTGTTTTTTCTTTTGTCCTGTTTGTCTCGTCTATTTTTTGGAAAAAAAGAAATAAAAATTTAAATAATAAAACAAAAAAATGCTTGAGGACATTAAAAAATCCTCTTATCTAGCGCAGACGCAAAAGACATTTTGGCTTCTTTATAAAAGTGACACTAAGCTAGCAGACTGAGGGCTGCTTCAGTCCATCATTTATTCTCCTATTGTCAGAAGAAAAAGCATTGCAGCCTGTAAACGCCTTAAATCAAGTCTCAAAATGCCTTATCTATGTCAAAAGGGTATTCACCAAGAGACAAATTATGCACAAAAATCGACTTTTTTTCTTTAGAGTAAATGAATCTGAGGAATGAACAATTAATTAAAAAAAAAATCTGCAGATATGAGAAGTAATTCTAAGAGGCCGTCCACTCTGAGGTGTTGCTGGAGAAGCATCAGCAGTAAGTTCGTCTTCTTCTGTAAGTTTGAAGCCTCACTGCACACAATTATGCATTTTTCTTGCAAATCAGGGCTTTTCTGAGTTTCCCCTGTATATTCCATCTATGTGTGATATTCTCCCTCACAGCCAGATATTTAGGGAGGAGGAGGTGGATCTCTGTCTCTACGTGTTGGGTGTCGTGATGGGTGGAGTCTGTCCTCCTCTCAGGAGTCTGTGCTGCAGGAGGAGATTTTTAAAAGCTCAGGTAGTCTTCCAGTTTGATTCTCTCTTAAAGCGCAAAACACATTTCAATGGAGTCGTTTTCTTTTATCATGAAAAGACATTTGATAAGTTCAATCATAAAATTCTTATTCATAACTTACCAAATTTAAACTTTGTAGGCACTGCTCTGGTTTGTCCCAAATCTTTCAGATTGTAACCAATGTGTCACTGTTTACAATAACAAAGCTACGTTTTTGAGAACT
Organism: Scarus forsteni; assembly: GCA_036419115.1. Taxonomy (NCBI): domain Eukaryota; kingdom Metazoa; phylum Chordata; class Actinopteri; order Labriformes; family Labridae; genus Scarus; species Scarus forsteni. The sequence continues at coordinate 22,879,838 of JAZDUH010000269.1, forward strand.
AGAGCAGGAGTCCCACAGGGTTCGGTTCTTGAATCACCTCTTCTCTCTTTAGTTTATACATAAATGATTTGGCACAGGAGAGGTGTTCAAAAGTATGTGGACCATACAGTCTTTCATACATCACCTTTTTCTGAAAATGTTTCTTATCATTTAAAGTCTATAGCAGCCTGTTTTAGAGCTCACATCATAAACTTAACAACAAAATGTCCTCAATGACAGCTAAGAAGTTTATTCTAAACCAGGGGTGGGCAACTGGTGCCCCATGAGCCACATGCGGCCCTTCACTTCACTCAATGTGGCCCACCAATCATTTCCAAAAAACAAACAAACAAAGAAAAAAATTGGAAATATGAAAAAAACACATCAACTGCTACATATGATTTAACACGAGTAAGCAGTACCACATAATGCACAGATTGTGTAGGTGATAAAACATTTCTACCAACCTTAGATCGCTGGTGCATGCTTTGTTTTTATACAAGTCACTAAAGAACTTTGATATAATTTTGTCTCTAAATATATTTTACAAGGCCTTAAAATATAATATAGGCTATAGTATTAGTGAAAGCTATATTTGGAAACAATGATAAAGGTAATATAGTTGTGCTCTAAAAACCTGGTAAACATCCATAATTTTATTGCATTAAAAAGAAGCTTGCGTATGACTTATTTATGTCAGACTCACTAAATTGTGAATTTTTAATTGTGTTGAGTTAAAATATATTAGTGTTTGTTCTTTTTTGAATCTTTATAATTGCTATTTTTTGTTTATTCACAGATTTTTTTTCCTCTTCTGAGAGATTCCAACAATATGTACCAGTGCGGCCCTTGTGCACTGAAAACAAAAAGGATGCCGCCCTTCTAATAGTCAAAGTTGCCCACCCCTGTTCTAAACATTAAGAGACAATCAAGTCAACAGGTTTTGGAAGTAAAATATCTCTTTTGGACTCAAACTTTAACTTTAAGAAACACTTTGACAATGGTGAGCAGGGTCGCAGAAGCAGATCTACAGCAGCAGACTTATCAGAGATGGATTACCTCTCTGCTGCAGATGCTTTAATACACATCATGATTTTCTCCTGCTTAAAGTCCTGATCACAGGCAGCACAGACCACTCTGATGCCTCTGATGAAGAGCAAGAACTGTGCAATTAAAACCAGGAAAACAATCGGCTCACATCCTGTCATGTCTGACAAATACCATGATGAACTTTGATAGTTTCATTGAAATGTCTTTGTTTTTTCATCCATAAATGTTTAAATCAATATCAGCGGCCTTCTGGTTCCACTCGGAGTGTCACGGTCTGCAGCTCCAATGGAGACTGTGATGGACGCTTTAGTTAATCTTACCAGGACAAACTGCTTTATCTGTTCAAGGTGTCAACAGGTGGGACGCTTACCTTCAGAACTTCATCTGAATCCAGACTAGAGTCACTTTAAACTGAACCTTAAACAGCTTTTACAGAAGACTCAGATTTGTAGTCCTGGACGAGCATATACTTCTCTTTTTACCTGCTCTCCATGTTGCTGTATTTGTTTTGTATTATCCATCCATTTTCTCTTCCACTTATCCCTGTCAGGGTCACCGAGGGGGTGGAGCCTATCCTAGCTGACATGGGCAAGAGGCGGGGTACACCCATTTGTCAGACAATAGTAGGGGAACACAGAGAGACGGACAACCATTCGCTCTCAGGCTCATACCTAAGGGTAATTAAGAGTCACAAACTGACCGAAAAAGCAAGTCTTTGGTCTGTGGGAGGAATCTGGAGTGCCTGGACAGAACCCACACATGCACATGCTCCACACAGAAAGGTCCTGACTGACCTGGGGTCTGAACCTGTGACCTTCCTGCTGTGCCACAGTGCCACCCTTGATTTGTGCAGTTCTTTATTACATGTTGAGCTACTTAGTTGTGTTTTTACAGTGTTTCGCTGTCAAAGGCTCAAATGAGACAGGCATTGAAATGATCTCATGCTACAAATGCTGCAGTGTGTAGTGAGTTTCTTTGTAAACAAACTTTTCAAAATGCGCTTATTTGTGGCTTGTTTCTTCTCAAGACTTTATTTATCCTTCTTTTAATATATTTTTCATTGTTCCACTGTAGTTGGGGTGCTGCTTTGTTCCTGACTCTGATTTGTTATTGTTGGGGGGTTGTGTGGGTCCTGTGGCTCCCCAGACCATTTCAAGTGATTCTGGAGAAGAACTTTTGACCTGTAGGCTTCGGACTCTTCTCTGGTACTAGCTCTCCATCAACTTTTTTTTTAAATTGATGACTATCTAAAGAGTCAAAAACCATGATCTGTCTCTTGTAGAAGATATACTGATGAATCCCAGTTTATTTTAGCTCTTATGTCTGAATCAGACTGAGAGTTAATAACAGAAATAATTATTTAAAATGGTCACTATAGATCACTTTATTAGGATTTGCAGTCTGGTTAAGTCCCAGCTTGCCTTATTCTCAGCATCAAAAGTTTTTTTCTGCTCAGCTCTCAGCTGCTTGAGGCCAAAACAACTTAAAACACAAAAGACTTAAGAAAATTTGTTTGTTTAAATGAGTGAGAAGAATAATGAATTTACATAATGGGCAGCTTAGAATCAAGGTTTGAGGAAAACAACTCAAGGGGATCAATTAAACCCAGAGTTGTTTTCACCTGCTGAAAGGGCTGGAGGGGCTGTTGGGGTTTCTGTGTGTGTGTGTGTGTGTGTGTCTTAGTGTCCAGCGTGTCCACCCAGGTGAGCTGACCGCTGTGTAAAGGTCCATCTAAGCACCCTCACGCTTCGAAGCCTATCAGTGAGAATACAGGCGCTGTCGCTGGGCGGATGCCCCCCTGAGGCAGCCAATCAGAGAGCAGGGTCAGTGGGATGGAAGAGCAGCTCTGCTTAGTGCAGGTTTGATGCCCACCAAGGTCCAACGCTGCAGGCACAGCGTGGCACCGGCCCGGCTCGCTCAGTGTGTGTGTGTGTGTGTGAAAGTTACTGCCAAGCTCCTTAAGGTGTCAAGCTTGGTGGGTGAAAATCAATCGCATCTCTCCCCTCACCTTTAATCCAACACTGAAGTTTCTACTTTGTCAGTTTGTTTTATAGTTCTGAGTTTGGAAAACCGCAATTCAGGGCCAGAACAGAGGCCACGGGACATTTCTGACAGTTAAGAGGTATTAAATTTTGGTTTGTAACTGCACTTCAGGACAAGAAGACGCAGGACAGGGCCTGTATGACAAACACAACATAAATCTTAGCTGTTAAAACACAACCCCTCGAATCATACTTGGTGTAATTTCTTTGTTTGTTCCTTTTTGTAAATTATCATTCACCTACTTTAAGGACAAAGAGCTGAGTCAAACCTCACACTACTTACATGTGTGTCTGGCCAGTGAATAGTTGGACGACCCTCCACTCGTCAGTCCGAAGCCTTCTGGTGCCTGTCCTCCAGCTCGAGCTCTCACTGAACCCTTTGGAGGCTCAATCTCAGCACCAAACTCGGCCCCAATGACCCCCAGAAGAACGATGGCAGTGGCCTGCTTACGGCGCTCCTCATACGAGTTGGAGATCTTCTTGGCGTTTGGTGGGAGATTGGACAGGCAGCCTGGAGGAGAAGCATATTGAGGTAATAAATATATTGATCTGATTCCAGATCCAACAGTGTTTAACTTTGTCATTTTTGTGGATCAATGCCTTTGAAGCCACCAGACTTTTGTAAGGAAGTGGAAATGTAACCATGAATACGAAAAATTTACATGTAGCTTGTGTCAGAATTTGTTAAGAAGCCATTAAAATATCACAGAGCTTTGAATTCTGGTACATTAGAAAGCAACAAAGTAAAAAAAGTTGTGTAGACAGGCTGATATGCCAAGGTAAGGATAAAGAGACATAATGACTAAAGAGAAGTCAAAAGCTTGGTTCACACATAAAGATAATCAGGCTGTTTTTGTCCCGACTTTCCCCTTTCCTGATCAAGAACGGCAAACTCCAGATTAGAAAATAACAGCCTTCACTGCCATGCTACTGTGTATCTAATGTCTTATAAAATTATCCTGTGGTCTGAGGTGTGTTAAGAGTGAATTTGTCCTGATAATAGGATCCAAAACAGGTCAGGGCCGAAATTTGTAAATAATACACTTGTTTAATATGTACGACCAAAACTCTTCATGTGTGTGGAAAAAGCCAATGGCTGCCGCAGTCCTGACTCTGTGAATTGTGACATCAATGTAGCCATTCGAGAAGGGAGCTGACCGAGGAACAAGGAAGCAGGTGTAAACAAAAAACAAGTATGGCTGACCTGAAAACAAAAGTTCAGTGGATAGAGGGCCAGCTCACATGTTCTAGAGGTTCCAGGATTTTTTTTTAACATTCTTTTTTTTTATTATGTTCCCGATTTTTTGCCATATAACACCAGCATTTCCTCCTCTCATGTGTCCTCTCCCATGCTGCATGTTGTGTGTTCCCATTGTTACCTCCGCCAAGGAGGTTATGTTTTCGGGAGAGTTTGTTTGTCTGTCTGTCTGTCTGTCCGTCCATCTGTGAACAAAATAACTCAAAAAGTTATGGATGGATTTTGATGAAATTTTCAGGAAATGTTCAGCATGGGAAAAGGAAGAACTGATTCGATTTTGGTGTTGATCCAGATCAGCGTCTGGCCGCCATGATGAAAAATGTGATTTTGGTGAATAACTACTGAACTAAAATAGATATCACTATGAATCCAATTGCTAATGGTATGTTTTCATGGTCAAGGAATCTAAATATTTCGATGAAATAAAGGTAGGACTAATATTTATGGCGTAAATCACAATATGGGTGAGGACTGTGGCACTTGCGGAGGTCTGCGCTCTCTGAGTGCTTTTCTAGTTGTCATTGACGTTTGCGCTTGTTGCTGTTTCTTCTTTGTTTTTGTTGGATTCATTGTCTGTGATTAGGCAGATACATCTTGCCAAGTTCCAGTCTACAACAAGATTAGCATAAATGCTAACAGCTTCAGCAGCAGTTTTATCATATCTGAAAAGAACTTCTTAGACAAATGGAAAAATAAAAAACAACAACAATACTAACTTCTTAATGTTCAAGATATTTTTGCTCAACGTCTGAAATATTTTGACAAAATTTTGATTTACTAAGTGGCTCATGTTGTTTAGCGCAGCAGAGATGGTCTATTAAATTCACAACCATCCAACAACCAGCTGGATATTCTTCTGAAAGGTTCTGTCCTCCACAAACACTTACGGCTTTTCCAGATGGACAGGTGGAATTTATTGAACAGCCTAAACAAGCATGGCCGACCTTGGGTGGGCCTCAGAAACGGAGAACCAGCTCATAAGTTCACGCTGTCTCCAGGATTTTTTCCACAGTAATTCTTTTATTTAATTTGTGATTTTCTGTCAAAAATAGTCCCAAGACCACCATAATTCCCTCGACTACATCATTTTCCAGGTTGTTGCTATGTTTTTTCTTTTATTTTGTTAGATCATGCTGGATCAGATTTCAGTCTTGAAGGACTAGATTCTAGGTCAGTGGTGGGACAGAATCATTATGTGTGTGTTGTGTTGTGATTATCGGTGCACACCACACACAGTACGATCGAAACTGCTTAATGTCTGATTTTTTTATCTTCATGTGCCGGCCCTCTAATAGATAAAACATCTCTTCCAAATTAGAAAATTCTTATGTGTGGACCCCACTGAAGTCATGCAGACCTCAAAAAGTGAACCATGCCACCCTGGGTTAAAAACAGTGGGATAACATTTTCTTTACAATTTCAAGATTCCACAGAAAGCTTTGGCTTGTCCAGTTTTGGACTGTCAGAGTTGTTATAGTTGTTCACAAAGTGTGTGGGGGACTTTTTTTTTTATTTCTCTCTGGTCTGTCTTTCATTGTGAGCGATGTTTGAAAAGCAGCCGGCCTGTGAGTCTCCAGTGAGCCGATAACAACTGAACAGGCACACTTCTATTGTCCCCGTATTAACCATTACTTACACACACTCTCTCTCTCTCGCACACGGAGGCACACGTCTTATTGTCCTGCTGAAAGCCTTTAGTCACAGAGCACACACACACACACACACACACGGTCATGTTCACAGACCCCTGTTCGGGTTTGGACACGTGCAACTGGAGATCCTTTTGTCACGCGTGTGCAAGTGTGTGCGTGTGTGGGCGTGTCTGCTTTTGTGTGTTGTGTGTAACGCAGTGGGAAGCTCCTGCAACCCTGAGACAAGTGTGTGTGTGTATATGAGTATCACAGTGGGAGATGAGAGCTCCTTACACACCTTTGATCAAAGCCCCAATGAGGAAAACCTGTGTGTGTGTGTGTGGGTGTGTGCGTGTGTGTGTGTGTGTGTAGGAGTGTTACATCTGAACACACACTCGCTGCCTCCTCCCTCTGATTTCTATTTCTTATTTTCTCTCTCTCTGGATGAGCGAGCAGAGCATTATTATGGATTTGTATCGCAGGGGAACAAGCACACACACGACACACACCCACAAACACACACACACTGTGAGGTTTAGGGGGTGACCAGGCACACTGTGAGTGATGAATAGAGAGACTCGCTCACTGCTGTGTTTACTTCCTGTTGAACTTCAGGCAGTTTTCTGCTCACAGGTTCAGCTTGATGATTATATATTATCCTCATTATAAGATACAGAGAGGAGATCCAACAACTGGGAGAAATGGTTCAATCAAATGCAAACAGTACTTCTAAGGCATCTGTTTATTTGATGAGCCAGTGGGAAGAAGCACTAAGTAACAATCTTAGGAATATTTTTAAGAACAGTGCAAAAGTAATGAGTTGCAAATGGACTTGAGACTCAAACCTTCTCACACTGCAGGTCACATCGACCCATTCATTCTCATATTCACTCGCTGATGGTTCAGAGTTCCAAAAAAGTTGGAACAATGTGTAAATTGTAAAAAAAAAAAAAAAAAAAAACACATTACAATGACTGACAATTTTTTTTTATTTCTTTTGAAATTAATTCACTAAAAAACAAGTAATTTAAAGTTCAGACTCATAATCTTTCTTGTTGTTTTCACTATTTCTGAATTTTGTTGCCTGCAACACCTTCCAAAAAAGCTGAGAAAAGGGAAACAAAAGACTGATAAAGTTGAGGAATGCTCAAAAAATGTTTGTTTGGAACTAGGGCTGAACGATTTGAGAAAATAATCTAATTGCGATATTTTTCCCAAATATTGCAATTGCGATTTACTCTGCGATTGTTTTAATGTTCCTCATCTTATGTATTCTTAAAAAACATAAGCAGTAGATCGTTTTATAGTATAACCAATATGACATTTAATCAATCTAAGAATAAAAGATTTGAGAAAAAGTGGAGAAGTGAAGAATAGAAGCAAAATACTTATGAAATTGTAAAAACTGGGTAAAAAAAAAAAAGGTACGAAAGCGGAAAAAAAGTTAATAGGTGCAAAATATAGGTGTGAAACTGCAAAAAAAAGGCAAAAAATTCAAAAGTGACTAAGGAAAATTGATTATAGCAGCAAAATTGGGATTGAATTTCAAAAATCATGTAAAAATCCCAAACATGGTCTGACAATGGCCAAAAAAAAAAGATGAATGGGAGCAAGATAGGCATAAAGTTGTAAAAACTGGGTTAAAAAAGGTTAAAATAGGCATGAAATTGCAAGAAACTACATCACAATGCCAAAATGTTCGACACATTTTGGGTTAAAAATATTGCACTGTCTGCGATTTGAAAACTGCCATATTGCGATTTAAACTAATTTGTAATTGATTGTTCAGCCCTATGTGGAACAGTGATCGGGTTTACTGGAAACAGGTGAGTGCGACGATAAAAGGAGCATCCCTGAGAGGATGGGTTCACTGCTATGACAACTACCTGAGAAAATGTAATTGCGATGTACAATTGCAAGAAATTTAGGGAGTTTGTTTGACATAGTGGCTCATGTTCTGTCCTTCACACCATGTTAAGTAAAGGAGTGGCTGGATCACTTTCAGAGGCATTTTTGTGAATTAAACAAATGAAACAGAGTGCTGGTTTGCCCTGAACTCTGGTTATTTGTCAGATTCAGACTGATTTCTTTACTGCTTCTTGTGGATCTGTGATTAAAAAAAAGTCAGCCCACTCGATTTCAGTACGTCACTCCTGTCACTCCTGATATTCATCGCCCTGATGCTGCTGGTGTTTCCATTCTTGATTAACATCAAACAGCAACCAACACGGGACACTCTGCAGGAACATCACAGTTTCCTCATTTGTTATCTGCCATGATCACATCTCTGACATCTCTCTTGTATTTTTTACTCTTTTCTTGGTAACAAAGATGAAAATCCTTGTAAGTCTGGATGAAACAAAAAATTATATGCAAGAGACAAAAGTAAAAGAATGGGGGCTTTGGATCAACCATATAAACTACAACACAGTGTAAGAATATAATCCAAGAACCCTCACCTTTATGAGAATTATCTGTCATGTTTATAACTGATGTCGGAGAAGACCGGTGACAAGGGCGAGTGAGACAGAGAGCTGCAGCAGAAGCTTCTTTAACATTTGAATCTTATCAAAACAGCCTAAGAGTCTTAAATATTCTGTCCACTGTGTTTGTTTCAGTCCATTTTTTCAGACCCTGCACAGGAGCCCCACCCCCCATATTTCCATACTATATCCTGGTGCTTTTTTTATAATGAGATTGCTAAAGGCCAGCTGTCATTTGGAAGAAGGCCCAGCGGCCGGCTCTGATAAATGGATTATAGATGGCATCCATCCCCGGGCCAGACTGGGCCAGTAGATAACAGAATTAGAGATAGACTTCCAACTAGAATCACTAAAAAGTTCAGATTTGCAGAGAAAAAGAAAGTAGAGGCAGAGGAGAGGGAGATTTAGATGGAGGGACGGACAGGACAACCAGAAGTTTCAAAGACAAATCAAGACTTTAGAGGTGCGAGACGACTGTATTTACAAACAGGGCGAGAAATAATTCAATTAGCTGAAATTTGGGTTTATCATATCTGATGTCCCAACCTTTTACCTCTAGTTGTTCTCTTTCTGATAAGTTAACTTTGTGGTTTTTTAATGATATCAAAAATAGCAAAAAAACATGTTTGCTAATTTAGACGAAACCTCATAGGCCACTTTTTAGGTACACCTTGCTATCACTGAGTGGGATCCCCTTTCACCTTTAGAGCAGCCTGAAGTCTTCATGTCATAGATTCACAAAGGTTCTGTTACGTTCCTCGGACCTTCAGGTCCTTATTAACATCATGAATTCACACAGGTTTGTCAGCTGAACCTCCATGATGCTGACCTCCCACGCCACTACATCCCAATTACATGAGAGTACGGATCCATGCTCAAATCCAGACTCAACAGACCAAGTCCCATTATTCAACCCTCTATCATCCCATTTTAATGAGCCTGTGTGAACTGTGGTCTCCGTTTCTTGTTCTTAGCCGACAGGCATGCCACCTGTATCCCACCTCCATCAAGTTTTGACTTGTTGAGCATTCAGAGACGGTAGTACTGAGTGGTAATTTTAGTTACTGCTGCCTTTCTACCATTCCACTCTGACCTCTGGCACAACCAGGCAGATTCACCCAGAATACAATCATTCACTGGATAGTTCCTCTTTTTCCGACCATTCCTAAGAGATGAATGTGCATGAAAATCTCAGCAGATCAGGATTTTCTGGCAATAACAACATGTACTGGTCCAGGTCACTTAAATCATGATGCTTGCTTTGAGCCTCAGCATATTGTCTTGCTGCAATGTGATTGGCTACTTAGATTTTTATGACAACAAGCAGCTGAACAGGTGTACTTAATACAGTGGCCATGCTCTTTTGTTCTTGCTCACAAGCCACTTCAGGCCACTGCTCGACATTATTTTGTATTAATGGTATGCATGGTCTGTGCCAAATGCTTTGGTTATGGTTTTGGGGTTGTGCCCTTTACACTTTGTGCTTTTATCCTTACTCAGCACTTTGCCTATAGACGGTCAGATTCAAGCCATGCAAAGTCAAAAACCTCATCATCTTAATTTTTCTTTGGCTTCTCATGAATATGTTTTACCAGTTTGACTTAACCGAGGTTTAGGAAGGATTTGGCCAACTTCACAACTGACTGCAGTTTGGATTGAGGTTAGGTCAAATGCTACAAACTTGAAAAACTTTGAAGACACTGAAAAACTTTTTGGGAGCAGACCTGGTCACCTGTATAAGGGCATGTAGCCAAGTTGGTATTTTACTTACAGCTTCAGTGAACTTTCTAGTCGATGTACTGCAGGAGCTTAAGGGGCAATTTGCAGGATGGATAGACAGCCGAATAATTTTTCGGAAAGTAATTCAGATAATATATATTTTTAAACATGTATACCTTTAAGCACTCCTGTGAGTTATGGAGTCATATTTGTGCGTTTGATTTTACTATTGAATTGAAAACAGCCAATAAGCTGCGACATTATAGAGAGCATGCCGAGGTTGTCTTGATTTTAAATCAGTAGCTAGAAAAGCACTCAGAGAGCGCAGACCTCCGCCACCGCCACAGTCCTTAGCCATACTGTGATTTTGACCATAAATATTAGTCCTACCTGTATTTCATCAAAATATTTAGATTCCTTGACCATGAAAACATACCATTAGCAACTGGATTCATAATGATATCTATTTTAGTTCAGTAGTTATTCACAGAAATCACATTTTTTGCCATGGTGGCCAGACGCTGCTCCTTATCAACACCAAAATCGAATCAGTTCTTCCTTTTCCCATGCTGAACATTTCTTGAAAATTTCATCAAAATCCATCCATTACTTTATGAGTTATTTTGTTCACAGACGGACAGATGGATGGACAGATGGACGAACGGACAAACAAACTCTCCCGAAAACATAACCTCCTTGGTGGAGGTAAATATGGAAAATAATGTTTTACTCAATGAAGACTGGGGCGGCACAGTGGCAGGTAGCTACAGGTAGTGCATGTGCCTCAAGGCAAAAAGGTCCTCGATGAGATCCTCGGGTCGGTCAGGACCTTTCTGTGTGGAGGTTGCATGTTCCCTCTGTGCATGTGGGGGTTCTCTCCAGGCACTCTGGCCTCTTCCCAGACTAAAGACATGCTCATTAGGTTGATTGGTGACTAAAAAATTGGCCTTTGGTGTGAGTATGAGTGTGAATGGTTGTTCGTCTCTCAATGTGGCCCTGTGATTGGCCAGAAACTGGTTCAGGGTGTACCCTGCCTCTGCCCAATGTCAGCTGGCATAGGCTCCAGCCCTTCAGGGACTCTAAAATGCAGAAGTGGAACAGATAATGGATGGATGGATTTAATTAAAGGTAAGTATTTTTCTGTCCATCTGCAGTCATCAAGAGACTTTAGATCGTGTCCCTGTGAGGATCAGTGTGAAAATGATGTCAAAGCCTAACTGCTGCGTTAAGTTTGTCACAGAGTGTAGAGATCAACCTTCAGTGTTTCTTGAGTTTCAGATATGATTTAACAGAATGTGAGAACAGTTCACTGGTTCAAACTTTGAAACTTCTCTGCTGCAAACATTCCCAAAGTCCCCAAAGACTCTTAGTCTGTACAGTTAATGAGGACTTTCCATCAAACACAGCACCTCAGCTGTAGAGTAAGATAAAGAAAAGTTTCAGAAGCCCTAAACTGGAGTCATTTTTCAGATGTGATGGTCTCTGGTCAGGTAGCGTCACTACCTGCTGCATGGACGCTCTGATTGATTTTTGAAGCTCATCGATCGGCTTCCTTCACAACCAGCAGATCTATTATAATGACATTGTATCTAAATCCTATTTGTTGGCCAACTGGCTCCCAAACGTAACCCAATAAAGAAAAGAGGGGGATGGACGAGCTCCCCTCACCGCCGCTCGACTAAATCTTCATAAAAACCACGGATGGATCAGAATAAAAAGGCTTTCTGGCTGAAATGACATTATCAATAAAGGAAGGAATCTATTTAAAAGGGCAGGATGGTGTAATGCTGCAACCTGTGGAGTCCATGCAATCACTGAGAAGTACATGAAATACAAACACTGTACACTGCTCTTTTCCAAACTTAAAAATAAGAAACACATTCTCTTTAAATACAATTCCTAAATACAAGCAAATCTTTTTCACTTTTCAATCCTTGCTCAGTGTGGGTTTTTTTTTTTTTTTTTGTTATTGTTTTGTTTTTGTTTTCAGTATCCAAAAAGTAAGAGAGACTATAACTAGGAAAGTTTTTCTTTGCATGACATTTATATTGCCCTGCATATTTTACATTACATTTTGCAGCAAAATGCATAAAAGAAAAGACTGAATAGAAAAGATAAAATTGTGCAAAAATGAAAAATTTATATGCCAAAAACAAACATATGCATTGAATCAGATTCTCTGATTATGGATGTACAAAGTTAAAATGACAGTGCATTCTGATTTTTGCAGAGAAATATCAAAGAAAAGAAGATTTAATACAAAAGTTTAAAATACAGCAAACAAAATAGGAAAAAAAAAGCTACTAAGGAGAAGAAATTCAAAATTAAAAATAACATGATCAAGGGATGATGAAGAAAGTCAACAAGATTTGAATAAAGTAAAAAAATGCTGTTCAACTAAAAAAAAGGCTAGGAAGCAATTAAAAACAATAAAAGAAAATAAGGACAGATAGAAGAGCTAATTTCATTGTCTGAGGACTGTAATCAATAAGCCAACACACACACATGCACATACACACACTGAGGTGTTAACATCAATTTGCACATCTGATCAGCGGCAGCTCTCCATCAATTAGCTTCAAGTTGAAAATCAGCTGCTGTCATAAGCTGTGTCCACAATCCGGGGAGGGGGGGGGGGGGGGGCTGTAGTCTGACGGAGGGGCCAGGCATGTACTCAGGAGAGCACGTTTAGATGAGACAAAAATCAATATTTGTGTGTGTTTTTTTGTTTGTTTGTTTTTGAATTTAAATCAGAAATAGACTCAATTTATTATTTGAAGGAGGAGCAAAGAACGTCACTTGAAGCTTGTCTTACGAAAAATCATGCATTTGCTCTTCTCTCAACCGGGAATCACTGGGAAATCCTCCACGGACATGCCTGTTAGTCTGTGGTCATCATGGATACTCAGTGAAATCTGCTCTCCTCAGTAGGTTAGCGGAAAACTCGGGAGGGACTGTCTCTGACAAGGATCATGTCACATATAAGTGTTAAATGATACATCTTTGGGTATAATTTGATGCAAGATGATAGTCTAAGGTAGTTTAAGCTAACAGCTAACAACAGCGTGAGCTACGTCATAGTAGCAGGGTTTCTTGATATGGATTGGTCTGTAATGAGTGTGACGAACAATTGTCCAATCACAAGCTGCTGTTGTTTTTGAAGGTTCTACCTCTGAAAACATTTCTCTAGGCCCCTTCCCAGATGGATTAGTGAAATATTTCTGTGGCGGATATATTACACTATCCGTCTGGTGTGTCAGGTTATCAGATATCTGCAGGATATATAATTAACATTATTCACCAAAAATCCACTTAAGTATTAGACTTTGCCAATAAAGCCCCCCGTTTCAGCCCTGAATATTCTCTAGAGTTTAAATCTGCGGTTCTCCACATATTAATGGCATAGAAGGATGTAACCTACTGAAAACTGGGAAAGATGACTGCTGAACTCATTTTACTGATTTTTATTATTCATTCTAGCAAATATGACTTGAAATGAAACAATGCCAAGGTTAATCAAATCACAAAACTCTTCTTTGAGCTGAGGCCTAGACTCAAATGTAAAAGAGGTTAAAATAATGTTGTATAACAAAATATTGGATGTACATGAAGAGGATCATAGAAGAAATCCATACATATGAACTTCAGATGTATACTTTTGTTGCATTTTCAATCAAAAATGTTAATATTGTGCTTTAAAGTCAACCTCCTGTGGAGATCAAACCAACAACCTTCCCACCCCTCTAGAGCTGCAGCCCAACTTCCCATCTTCACATGATGCTCCCTGATTCTGCCTCCATTGGTAATCAATGAGAGACTGGTAAAACCTGATCGCCTGGGACCAGGGGAGGGGATCAATACCAGCAGGAAACTGATGTGAGAACCAAGGAGGGAGGGAGACAAGTGAACAACGTCCCACATGATACTGTGAGAGAAAAAGTTTAATCAAAAATGTTTTAAAAATCAAATATTGTAGGATTAACTGGAGAGATTTGACTCTGACGATGAGGAAAAGTTCCATAAAACAAAGAGCGATAGCACTGAGGGTGAAAGGGGGGATCAGGGGTAAACACTGTCCTTACAGCAAATGTCAGGAGAATCACCCTTCCAACACTGCACAGTCCACACTGAGGTAACATCAATTTGACATCTGATCAGGGAGCTATCTGTGCTCGCTGGAAACAATGCTTCAATTAGAGATGGGACAGAGGAGGGGGGCCAAGGGGGTGTCTGCGTGAGATACAATGAAAAACCTGGATGCAAGTTTGTAAGAAAGGCATATCATATATATATATATATATATATACAGTCATGGAAAAAATTATTAGACCACCCTTGTTTTCTTCAATTTCTTGTTAATTTTAATGCCTGGCTCAACTAAAGGTACATTTGTTTGGACAATTATAATGATAACAACAAAAATAGCTCATGACAGTTTAATTTAAGAACTAAGAACTATTCATTCTCCATGGTTTTCTTGATAATAACCAAAATTACTTAAATTCTTCCATCAATAGCTATGGCATTGTACCGCCTAAAACACTACTTTTAAGCATTCCATGTTTTCTTTTCTGTTTGCTTTAAACACATGATACACACAAGATTTAATACTTGATTGCATAACCATTGTTTTTGATGACTGCAGCCATGCGTCTTGGCATGCTCTCCACCAGCTTCTGACATTGTTCTGCTGTCACAGCAGCCCATTCCTGTTGGACAAATTCAAACAAATTTTCTTTGTTTTTGGGCTTGTGGTTCTCCATTTTGAGTTTGATGATTTTCCACAGGTTTTCAATTGGATTAAGATCTGGTGATTGAGCAGGCCAAGGCATGGTGCAAATGTTGTGGTTCTCCATCCAGGCTTTAACTGACCTTGCCGTGTGACCAGTGGCATAGCCCTGTTGTAAGGGAGAGTCATTCGAGGCAGGAAAGAGTTTTCCAGCTGATGGAAGAAGTCTGGGAAAGATGACTGCTGAACTCATTTTACTGATTTTTATTATT